>CAVLGL010000057.1:6464992-7064992 GCA_963668995.1 Parnassius mnemosyne
AGGCAAAAATTAAGTATCGTCTTTGCTCAACCTTGACCACAGACCATGTAATCATCATTTAACTTCTTGGTTACTTATATTTTTTATGTCATCGTAAAAACTTATAACTTATAAATTCAAAGAAAATGTTCTATTTATCTTTGTTATGTATATGGTTTAAATAAAAATAAATTGATTATTTAGAATTTTAGAATGCACGGCTCATCAAAAGTTTTTATAATTCGTCTTATATGGAAATTACATAAAGAGTTTTTAATTTAAGTAAAAAAAAAAAAACTATAATTATATTAAAATCTATAACACTTATAGTTATAAAAAAAGCTGAGCTGAACGTAAATACAAATGTCCTATTTGTAAATTTTTAAAAGAAAATAATATGAACAAGTTTTTCTTTCGATATTTTTGTAGTTTATCATGGATAGTCTGTCATTTTGTAACGAACAGGAATGTTGAATAAATGTTCCCTACGTTTGATGTAAATGAAATAAATGATTAATGTTATAATGAATCAATGGATATAAAGTGTAATAATATAATTTGGCACAATGAACCGATGGAGTAGTAAATAGGTATATTTTGATGAAATATGATTTCATATGATGATGTCGTTAGATTTAATCAAGCTTCGTTTTTAAGAATTATCTCGGAAGTCTCTTCATTAAATGCAAAATTCTTTAAAATAATTTTTATGTTGCTGATGCTGTAGTTGTTGAATAGTTTCCTCAGGAAATCTTTCCTGACGGCCACAGTTTACAATTATTGATGAATGTTTTTATATTACATTAAATTAATTTTATCTACAACATTAAAAACTATGATAATAAAAAAAAAACTAAAACTAGAAACTTAATTATCATATAGTCCTACTCCCCGCGATATCGTGCCAAGAACGCTGGCTGCGTTTCCCCGCTGAATGGCTATACTTAGCCTTTGAGCGAGGAAAGAACCAGCCCTCTTATCACCAGCAGCAACGACCAGCCGCGGATGGAGTTCCTTTAGGAACTTCACCGCAAGTGGACCCCACGGACCGGTAGTCTCTACAGCAAATGGCACAAATATGTAGTCATCTCTCAGAGACTCATATTTGCGCCACTTACTCAGTTCAGCTGCCTCTGATGCTGCCCCGGCTTTAAAAGAGGTACCCCTGAGATGAGAGGCCGCCAGAGTGTCTACGCAAGTAGCATCCCACACTAGGGCTTTACCTCTCTCCCAAGGGACCAATGTCATACCGTCGGGTCTCTTGCCATCGTCTCTAAATATTCCACAAGGCTCTAAAACCGAGGGAACATTTATAGAGGCAAGAGCATTTATATTATAATTATTATAAGTTATTTATATTATAAATATTTAGGTACCATCTGTCGCCACGCGGAAGTGCACCCACTCCCATGTTCTAGTATCAAGGGTAAGGGAATCTGTATAGTTACAGGTTGTGTGGTATTCTATTTGTGTTTTTATATTTTTCAACCGACTTCAAAGGAGTTTTCAGTTATCAATTCGACTGTATTTTTTTATGTGTTACCTCAGAACTTTTTTAGGTGGGCCGATTTTGATGATTCTTTTTTATTTGAAAGCTGGTGCTTCTCATGTGGTCCAATATAAATTTGATCAAGATGTGACCAGTAGTTTTTTAGTTATCCTTAATAATACGTCTTTAATTGACTTTAACTACATTGATGATGTTCTGATTATATTAAGTTGCGAAGCTTGCGAAGTCACTTATTGAGTTCACGATGTCTGTCCGTCTGTCCCACGATTATCTCGATACCGGTTTTGAATTTTCAAATTCTGTTTTCAGCAATCGATTACTGATCACCCAGGCATCTGAACTTCCTATTTTGAAACTGATTGCTCAACGGCAACCGTTAGAAACCGCTACAAAGCTGATTGCTTCGCCACTTTGCTATGCTGTTAGCTTGCTATGTTTATTTATATTGAAGTCAGTTTTACAAATTATGTAATTTTACCTCTTGTAGTCCACAGTATTCAGTTTAGTCTGCAGTGTACCTATCTCATAACCATTTTTAACACGCTTTTATTTGCTTGATTTGTATGCAAATCTGGTAGAGCCATGCTGTAGCTGTATTAGTAGTATAGTTGTAGCACGAATGGGTGGGCTCGATCGGGGAAGGATCACGCTCTTACAGAATACCAACGTAAAATAGCTGCTTAACACTGCTGTGTTTCGTATGGTGAGTGTAGAGAACCGGAGACCCTATTTACTGGAAAAGTGGCATTCCATCTTAGTCCTCACGGGTGACAACGCCTCTGCATTTTGATTCTTTATCGAGGATAGATGTAGATGTCTATGGGTCACAGCGACCACTTACCATTAGGTGGACTGTGTGCTCGTTTGTCATCCTATCCTATAAAAAAATGTAGCTGTGTACTTTATGTACCTATCACATCCGGACGTCTAAGTAATTTAACTTCATGATTTCATAACTATGACTTGTAGGATTATTATAGCTTATGATCAATATGTGTTGTTTAGGTTCTTTCATATTTGTTACCATTGCGCTATTTACAATAAAAATCAAATATTACGAAAAAATGGATTTTGGCTTTAAAATAAGTGTTACGGTTTCGATTCTTTATGGGATTAAATAAAGGTTTAAATAAGCATACAGAACACCTGACAATTAGTGGATATTTTGGTTCATATACATCTAAATTTATTAGACTAATATAAGATGGAATATCTTATTAACAGTATGCTATTAGTTGTATGTTGTAGAAGAGAGCCAAAGAGAAATTTAAAACCCAAGTCCGAAGTAGTTTCTGATAGAAAACTTTAAAGAATTAATATATTTACTTTGATTTTCAGCATATTTTCGAAAATTTAATGTACACTAAAACAAAAATAGTGATGTCCATTCTGTAAATACTAGGAACAAGCACAAACTCTGCACACAAGCAATCATTCGACTCAAATTAGTCAGTAGGTAATTCCTTTATGGAGCAATGTTTAAGTTTTACAAAGTTGCAGAAACGCTTAAAATTTTTAATAAGCAAAAATTGTTAAATAATAGTTATTATAATGATAATGTTTGGATTCTTTTTAAAAGGATCTCAATTTATGTTTGTATGTTATACGTTGTACGATTTTAGGTTAGTGAACTTCTTAAATGAAGAATAAATTATAACATAATACAAAAACCAATATCAGTCGAAGTTTTATTGCTCCGAGAAAATTTTATTAATTTATTATTTTTAATTCGATTCTTTAGTTATCCTATAAAAAACTCCGGGCACACAATTAGTAGTTATGCTAATCCATCCCAAAAACTAGTTACTATGTTGGAGCGCCTTCTAAACAATTTCAACAATTGCATTAGAATAATTTTCGGTTTACGTAAGTATGACCGTTTTCCAGTACCGTTCTAAATTCAATATAAATGGCGTTCTGTTTGTCAAAGGGGTAGCTTACAATCAAATTACAATTTCACTAGTACAATGTTCGATTTTAAATTATCCAAATTCTATCCTATGAATAACTTTCAATATCTTTATTCTACTCGTGATCGAGCTCCCAGTTACCAAAATTGTTTTCAAATTCTTATTCCACGATGTGCAGTGGTTTCTTTAATTCCTCTTTTAGTGTGCAATCAATACATTTATCTATGTGGTATCAAGTAAGCTACTAACAAGAACTCTTTTAAACGACTCTTATGTGAGCTTTATCTCAAGAATATTCTATATCTGATTATTACGAACTTTTTGTTTTTGTCCCATTTGCTTTATTACAGATATTTTGTGTATGTATTATAATAAATTATATCTCTTGTTGTTTTTCTCGTCCCGGCATATAGTGTTTATTACCGTTTATGACTGCAAATTATTATTTTTTAACTTTTGCTGTATAAACATATCTACTTGTCGAGAATAAACTGCACGCTAAAGAACATATTTAAAAAAAAAGGAACAGAAAAAAAAGAATGACTGACGCTAACGGTATAGTAACGTGTACACACATAAAATACTTTTTATTATCGTTTTTAAAAATAACTAATAGTTATATTTTTGGATAATATATCATTATCCCATCGAGTTCAAGTTTTATTAAGGTCCTAACAGTGATTTTATCTGCCGACTTCAAAAAGGAGCCGATAGTCAATTCGACTGTATGTTTTTTATGTGTGTTACCCATCGATGTGTTACCTCATAACTTTTACTGGGTGAACTGATTTCGATGATTCTTTTTTTATTTGAAAGCTGGTACTTCTCGTGTGGTCCCATATGAATTTGATCAAGGTCAGACCAATAGTTTTTGAGTTATTCTTAATAACTTATATTGAAGCCGGCTCTACAAAATTTTTAATTTTTAATTATTTTAAAATATTTTCTGCCGACTTCAAAAAGGAGCCGGTACTCAATTCGACTGTATGTTTTTTATGTGTGTTACCTCATAACTTTTTTCTAGGTGAACCGATTTCGATGATTCTTTTTTTATTTGAAAGCTGGTACTTTTCGTGTGGTCCCATATGAATTTGATCAAGGTCAGACCAACAGTTTTTGAGTTATTCTTAATAATTTATATTGAAGTCGGCTCTACAAAAAATTTTTATTCTAAATTATATGTAATGTATTAATACTAACCTATATGAAATAAATCGTATAAAACCAAGCTTGATTAAATGTCTGTGATTAATTGCTTTACCAAAAACCCTTTATAAATCATCATTAAGCTTACCCGGTACCTTGTTCCTGCTGGCCTCATAACTCGATTGAGGTTCACCTATTATTAAATATAATTGATCATAAATATTCGCGTACCTTTTCGAATTTATCATAAAATCTTAGCTAAGCTTTAATACAAATAAAATCTTTCTTGGCATATTCTTTGTGTTTAATTTCTATTACCAGAAATATTTAAAATATTTTTTTTATTTATTTATATAAGGCAAGAAGTAGATTAAAATGGAAGGGTTTCTTTTGCGGTTTCTTCTCCGGTTAGAGGAACCTAATTTTGAAACAGTAAAAGATTTGAACAAAAAAAGCTTTTGACAAATTATTATTATATTTTTTTATTTAAAAGTTTAAAATGTAACAAGCACTAAGTTAAGGGTACATAGGGCGGACTTAATGCCCTGTGGCATTCACTGCCAACCCTGGGTTCCAAAGACAATTGTTGGCAGGTGCGAAACATATTATGGCGAGAAGATAATTATATTTCATTTCATTATACCATTATAATTAAAATTACACAAAATTTCACTCTTTAAATCCCTGTTTAAATAATTATACATATTTGAAATGAATCTACTCTGTTGTCACCAGCAGCATCGATTAGTCGTATATATAGGATAGTATCATAAATATAAATAAGTAATGTTATAACGTAAACTAGTAAATTAGTTACCATCTTGGGTGTCATAAGAGGCGTCTTCCTAATAACGGCTAAATATAAAACTGCAGTTGCCAACCCGGTTTCCAAGCGTGGCAACTATGGCAAATATCGCCTCTATGATGCAATTTATTGGGAAGGCCTATGTTTAGCAGTGGACTTTAATAGGCTGTAACGGTAACGGTTACTGTTACCATCTTCGAGAAAAATTCTTTTAAAAATTGTAGTAAGTAACAATTTGTTAACATGTCAAACAACAAATAGACAGAACACTAAGCACATTTCAATTGGTGTGGTTTTGACTTTCGGCTTCATTTGAAGTTGAAATGTACGTAGTTTTGTTTATCTTATTTGTTGGTCCGAGTACTGATCGTGTAATTGCCGTAAAAGCACGTAATGCAATTTAATATCAAGTCCAGCTACCTGTAGATCGATGGTCTATTTTTATCTACCAACACCAAACCTCCATCTGCATAAGCTTTTACTATTAATGTATTGGTTACTATGTTTTTAATCTGTCCACGGTTGTTTTTATTATTAAACAATGAAACTTTTTAGTACATAATATTATCTTTGACATCGTAAACTATATGAAAATACTGTAACCGTTCAAATAGCATTTAGAAAAATATTTCGCATATTTTTTCTTGTTAAAAAGTTAACATGATATGGTACATTGAATTGTTTATGGCTGGCCGATCTTTTTGGTTAAAGGTATGATTTGGTAAAACGTAGGATCATTAGTATTTCGTGATTGTTTATGATCGGATACCTTTCATTAAATAGTTTTTATAATATTTGACCATTGAGTTATATGTACTACGTACTAGAGAAGCCATTCCGAACATTGACTAGGTTCAACTGAACTGTAGTGCAGTCTATACAAACTAAATATTGCGTAAATTGAAGACTTGTGAATTCCATAAAATAATTATTATTACATTTTATTTAGAAATATGTTTGTTTCGATTAAATTAAGATACTTTATATTAAATTCTTATATTTATTTTATATTAATATCTTATTTTATATTAAATTAAAGTCTTCGCGCATACGCGACTCCTACTCCCGCGCATGCGCGAAGACATAGAGTAGGAAACAATTTTTGTTTGGAATGGCTTCTCTAGTACGTAGTACATATAACTCAATGTATTTGACTTAACATTTTTTAAAGAAATTAGACTGTAGAATTGTAGAACTAGGTAACAATGGTACATAAGGCGGGAAATCTTATATGTAATATATTATAATTTTATAATAAAAAGATGCTGACTGGTGACAATTCTATCATGACAATGATGCATTTTAGTGCTGCGACTAGGTATATCTATCTCTATGAGTGCGACGCGCTTTGTTTTTATTTTTTTATTTGTACCATCATTAATTATAATTGTCTAAATACATAAAATATACTTTTTACATTTTATTAAAAACATAACACTTTAATTAATTTTAGTAGTTTATAATTTTAAAAAAACTTACCATGGCTTAGAGCGATAATAGAAAGAAAAAGAAAAACTGTCAATTTTCCCGCCATTTCGTTACGTTATTCCTTATTACACTGATATTTTCGAATATTTTAACAATGTTGTAGTTCGCTGTCCGTCTTAGTGCAAGCGCGCGCCTCTTGATCTCTATATGTATGGTTCTGCCGTAACGCGGATGGGAATTGAATGTAAATAATGAAAATAAGCCAACACAAGATGTTGCTGTAGCTTGTTTTACCGGTACAGTCGCGTTCAAATTATATCGTTTGTATATCAACACGGTATACTTAGTACCAGTACCAGGGCTGTGTATGTGTGCATCTTAGGTGTGCATAAATATTCCTAGGTCTTCTATGTTTGTTTTTATTATTGAACATGTTTTTGAAACTATACATTTAAACTGAATTTTTAATGTGAACTTTAATTTCTTCTATATTGTAGGGGAGTTTTACATATTTAATTAAAAACAAGGTGAAACATCTCCCAGGTCTAGCCAGCCAAACGATTAACCTCTGCGCCATCGAACCGTTAAATAATAACATTGTTATTTTTATAACACAGGCGTGACGAACTAGATAATGTATTAGAAACAGGGGGTTACTTTTCAGAAATCCGTTATACAGAATGATTTTGCTATAACCGGCCAAATTAGCAGAGAGTGTTCAGAATAAGTAATGTATGCAAATGGTGAAGAAAAATTAATAAAAAAAAATGTCAAACATTCTGTCCTTTTTATTTTCTAAATTCAAAATGCGTGGTAATGTATTATTTGTAAATTGAAAAAAAAAATTAGTATATCGTCATAATGTTAGAGCCGTGGTAGCTCAGGGACTAGGCGTTAAGTGTCCGCTGTTCACAGAATGCGAGTAATTTAGTATCGATCCTGACACCAATAGAATTACAATAACTGCAACTTTAAGTGCTGATTTATAACTTGCTCGGCGGTGACGGAAAACGTCGTGAGAAAATCTGCAGCTGAAAAATTAAAATAAATATACTTCTGGCCTACTACTTGGCGGTCTTTTCTACCAAGAAGTCCGTCTGGGTAGGTGCCAGTGGAGGGTTAAATGTCGGCAGCGCCGTAGGCTAGCACCATATCGGCACCCAACTGGCGGTATATATATATATATATATATATATATATATACCTATATAACTTGTTGCTGCTTATACTAACTACATTATAAATAATAATACATAGTCAGGTCATAAGTATTGTCACACAGTAAAAACTTTTCTTTTAGAATGCTGGCCACAAAAAAGTTTATTGAATTCGAATTTCGAATTGTTCATGAAAATAAAACTGTATACTTTTTAGAATTTTACGCATTTTTAAATATGGAGTGGACGCTTAAAGAAGACCGTGTTGCAGTTATTGCGTTGCTTCGCTGCGGTTACGCGCCAATTAAAATTTTTGACATACTGAAAAATTTGAATATAACCAAAAGATTCGTTTATCGTACCATCAAACGATACAATGAAGACTCTAGTGTAGATGACAGGTCAAGAAGTGATAAAAGCTGTGAAGGCGCGAATTCAAAGAAATCCCAAACGTAAGCAGAAACTGTTGGCCCTTCAGATGGGGTTCAGGAGAACCACGGTGAAAAGGGTGTTAAATGAAGACTTAGGGCTTTGGGCATATCGAAGAAAAACAGGACATCGTTTGAATGCTCGTCTAATGGACCTGAGACTGAAGAGATGACGCGCTTTGTTGAAGCGGTTCGCGGGAAAAAAATATCGGGAAATTCTTTTTTCGGATGAAAAATTTTTTACCGTAGAAGAGAGCTACAACAAACAAAATGATAGGGTGTACGCACACAGTAGTGAAGAAGCGAGCAACCGTATTCCGCGTGTCCAACGAGGTCATTTTACTTCCTCGCTCATGGTATGGTTGGGAGTTTCTTATTGGGGCTTAACAGAGGCACATTTTTGTGAGAAAGGTGTAAAAACGAATGCAGTTGTGTATCAAAATACAGTCCTGACGAACCTTGTGGAACCTGTTTCTTATACCATGTTCAATAACAGGCACTGGATATTCCAACAAGATTCGGCGCCAGCTCATAGAGCGAAGAGCACACAAGACTGGCTGGCGGCGCGTGAAATCGCCTTCATCCGGCACGAAGACTGGCCCTCCTCCAGTCCAGATTTGAATCCGTTAGATTACAAGATATGGCAACACTTGGAGGAAAAGGCGTGTTCAAAGCCTCATCCCAATTTGGAGTCACTCTAGACATCCTTGATTAAGGCAGCCGCCGATATTGACATGGACCTCGTTCGTGCTGCGATAGACGACTGGCTGAGCAGATTGAATGCCTGTATTCAAAATCACGGAGGTCATTTTGAATAAACTTTAGTGTCATAAGAATCTATGTTTTGTTAAGTTCATTTTGGTATATAAATGGTTACATAATGAATAAACTTGTTTCAATTATTTTATATTAAACATGTGACAGAATTTATGACCTGACTAGGTATAGTTTATTTGCAAAATAATTGGGTAGAACAGGACAAGTGTACCCTTAGCAGCAGGGTTAGCATGGGCAGGAGACAATTTAATCCCCGGGGAAAGGAGAAAATGTTCATCCCCTCGCTTAGTTTTATCCACCCTTCGAGCATGGGCACACCGGTGGATATAATATCCACAGTAGATAAAATGGGACTTAAACATAGATAGATTTTTTGTATGAATTTAAAACGTTAACACACGTCCAATGAACTAGGATAGAATTTTCCCCTTCAAATGTCAAAAAAGTATAATTTTTTATCTTTCATTTGACTCCATGGTACGGACGGGGGATATATGTCTACTCGTTATGTCAAACGGGGATATACATAATAATAATATAATAATAATACATTTTTTATTTACTTTAATTCTTTATTTACTTCAGAAGGTATTTTAATATAAATAAGCGGCTAGAGCCTCCCTTTAAGTACATACTTCTCCCCGTTGTCGTGCTTTGGCATAGGGACAAGATAATTTTATCTCTTGTCAGTGGATATAATCGGGGGATAAAATCTTTGTCCCCAGCCCACGCTAGCCGTGCAGGTGAGTGTAAATAAAAATGTGATGAGCTAAGTAGGAGTGATCAAGTAGACGGAGCGCGCTTCGGAAGCTCTACGTCTCTATAAAACGTATGATCTGTTATTTTACGTAAGTAGGTACTTACTTCATTGTTTTCGTTTAAAAACTTCTGAGCGTGCCCCTTTATTCCCTCGCGTCCTTAGGCACATGCCTAGTTTGCGTTAAGGATAATCCGTCACTGGTAGGTGCCACTGACTTACGTATTTTAGACGCCAAATAGAAGTGCTTGCATTGTGTTCGGATGTGAAGCGTATAGATATAGGGAGACAGTTTAATTACTGGCTGTGACGCATTCCATCTTGTCCTGAGTGTTATCTCTCAGGACAAAGATCATTTCTATGGACTGCAGAAGCCACTTACCAACAGGTGGAATGTTATTTCGTTTGTTTCGTTGTCAAAAAATACATGTAAAGTCCGCTAATATCCAGGATGGAATGTATATAGGCTGTAACTAACTAGGTAGCTTACTTTAATGTTGCTCTGGCTTTAAAAATTTTAATGATCCAATTCTGCTTTTTAGGGTTCCCTACCCAAAGGGTAACCAACAGAACCCTATTACTAAGCCTCCGAGGTCTGTCCGTCTGTCTGTCAGCGGACTGTATCTTATGATCCGTAATAGCTAGACATTTGAAAAGGTTCAAAGAATGCATTAATACACATTCTATTCTACTGCTGTTGGCGCTATAACAACAAATTATAAAAATAAAAATAAATTGAAAATTAAAGGGGCTCCTCTACTAAAAACGGAACGACTTGCACTTGGCCGGTTTTTATAGAACAGACGCGTAACTGTCAGATAAGAATATTCTAACCGGTGGAAATAATTGTATTTATAAGCCGAGCGCCGTGGGATTGCCGATGGCATCATGACTTCACTCACACGTTGATCGGAGCATTGCATTGCTAAGGGTAACTTAAACTTTTATAAAAGCGCGGAATGCGGTCGGCGGCAGTGGGAGGAATAACTATTTTCTGTGATGTTAACGCTGTTAACCTATGCGGTTCTTACAGCTTCATCGGACGCAGGGCTCGCGGCCTCAAAGGCCGCGAGCTATTTAAAAGTGGAAAGGCGGTAGCTGGGATAAGGATGAGGATGATGATGGTTTGTGATTTGGTATTGTTACCAATCATCATGTCCCCTCCGTAGAGGTTTATTTTGAGCTATCTAACCGCAGTCCGAGGGGGGGAATGCGAACCCCTGCCTCTGACTGCTTAGCTCGTATCGGTCGATGTTCTGGGCGGTGAGAACCGCCCAGGCACGCGGGTGTACGGTGTGTACGCGGTGTGTGTTGGAACGCGTCGAGCCCGCAGTGGGAGGAATAAGTATGCACAGAATTTTTTTATAACTGGCTTTACGGCTCTGGGTTCTAGCCCTTCTGAGCCTAAAGTTACAATTTATAATGATCTTTCATAGTGTAATGCTTCACAATATGTTTATGCGTCACATTGTGTAGCCCTTAGAAGATTTTGACTAAAACTTGAGCCAGCAGACAGCTGAGAGTTGGCGATGGTATCTCAAAGCGCCTAAGCAACCAGACATCTTATCTTGAGAATCACATCACCATGAGAGCACTTGTTTCACCGTTTCCACTAATATTTCACATGCGCAGACACTTAACACACAAAATCGCACGACTTTTTCATATCAAAATCCACTTCAAACCATTATATTAAACGATAATACAGGAGCAGCAAACCGCCGCCGGTCAAGTTCCCTCTAAACTCCCTTAGACACGGAAGATCCTTTTGTGGCTTAGAGTATATAATTACAGCACTACTGTAATTATATACTCTAAGTTCTATGCCTAGGAGTCTGTCTAGTTTGCTACCATCTACCATTGCTGTGAGCCGGTTTGAATGATAGCGCGAGTTGATATAATAATGCTGAATGTCAGTCTGTAACTATTAAGGTACACGATGAGAGTATGTTGCGTCAAGAGCTGAAGAAAAATATTGGTTATAATGATAATAATAATCAAATTTGTTTATTTGCTTAAATATGGTATTTGTAGGTAGTACAGTAAAATAAGTACACATGTTTTGCTTATAATTAGAATGCCAATATAAGTTTATGTTACATACATTTCAAGTAACATTTATTTTAAAAAGGGTCAAATACATTTATAAAATCAATATTAACAAATCAATAATTATTAAAGCCTAATCTCAATAAATTCTTCAATTGGTACATGTTATATATAAACTTGTTAACTAAACTTTAATTTAATTATTTCAGGCTTTGTCACAGAATACCAGCGCAAAATAACAGCTTACTGCTGTGTTTCGTATAGTGCGTGTAGAGAACCGGAGTCTCCTATTACGGGAAACGAGGCATTCCATCTTAGTCCTCACGGGTGACAACGTATCTGCATTTTGATTCATAGTCGAGCTTAGATGTAGATGTCTATGGGCCGCAGCATCCACGTACCATCAGGTGGAGTGTGTGCTCGTATGTCACCCTCATCTTATTTAAAAAGGGCTGTCAAAGTCCGCTGATGAACATAGGCCTCCCTCATAAGAGGGATATTTGCCATAGTTGCAATACTTGGCAGGTGAGTTGGCAAGCGATTTTTTTATTTTTAATGGTTATTAGGAAGACTTTTAACAGTGGTAGAGCCACGCGGCAGCTTTTGCTGTCGCACGGATGGACCGGCTCGAACCGGGGTGGTACCACGACCAAACCAGCGTGAAGTAGAGGTTTACCTCTGCGTTTCGCTTGGTGAGTGCAGGTGGCCGGAGGCTCTTTTTACTGGAAATGAGGCATTCCAGCTTAGTACTCACGGGTGACAATGCATCTACATTTTGATTTGTAATAGAGGATAGATGCAGATATCTATGGGCCGCAGCAACCACTTACCATTAGGCGGACTGTGTGCTCGTTTGTCACCCTTATCCTATAAAAAAAACAATACCTCTTACGATACCCACGGGTCCATATAGGGTAGTGGATAATCCTACACCACTAAACTTTCGTTTTCGTTTCGTGGTACAGTCATGCTACATTAATAGCTATATTATTAGTATAGTAGTAGCACGAATGGGTCGGCTCGACCGGGGAAGGACCACACTCTTACAGAATACCAGCGTAAAATAGCAGCTTAACGCTGCTGTGTTTTGTATGGTGAGTGTAGAGAACCGTAGACCCTTGTTACTGAAAAAGAGGCATTCTATCTTAGTCCTCACGGGTGACAACGCATCTGCATTTTGATTCACAAACGCTTACCATCAGGTGGACTGTGTGCTCGTTTGTCGCCCTATCCTATAAAAAAAAAACACGAACTTAACTATGTTGCGTTTCCAGGCAAGGCAAGCGCTCGATTTAACTTCGACCCCGCCGACTCCAATGAAGTTTCACTATGTGGTCGTGCAGAGTGGGAAGTTTTTAGATAAACGTTCGTTGGTGGACCGCCAAACGTTCAGACGGTTTGAATTGTATTAAAATTTTCGATACAATGTCGCAAACTGTGATGGTGAAACTTAGCGGCTGGATAATCATAGCACGAAAGGAATTGCAATTATAAATAAAGAGATATTTTTCACATATATGTACTGCATAAAATAAAAATAAATTAAACATCCAAGGGCTTTTGCAGTCGTCCTTAGCCCTCCTGTTAAGGAGCCGTTCTCTTGCAATTATGTGATCTTTCAAATATGTCATTAGTTTCTGTTCGCATCCGGTGCTAGAGCAATTATGTCGCGTCAAACCACTTGTAATTAATAATAAATAATTCATAATACTAGTGATTTCATTATTTACTTTTCAATAAGTACCTAATATACCGTTTAGTGGCGGTGTAAGAATATGCACTACCCCATATCATCCCGTAGGTGTCGTAAGAGGCGACAGAGGGAAACAAACCAGTAAAACCCATTTACTGTAATTATATAGATTTTAATGATTATTCTAATTTCAATTTCAATAGAGAAGATGGCTGGGTGCTACCATCTGCTTGGGATCCCTTAATTAATAAAATTAAATCCCAACCCAAGCATACAACTGCAAGACTTCATGATACTGTAAGTTCAGACTGCGTAGATCGGAACAAAATTAATAATTTTTAATCTGGAGGTAGCCGTGGTTAACTATGACATTGGGACGTCATACACCTCAGTTCCCCCCCGTGACCATGGGTGCTGTAAAGTGCTTGAAACGTCGGGAATATAAAATAGGTTAATATACGTGAAAAAATCCGTAAAATTAGTTTTATTAAAATATATAGTTTTCCGAATAAGAACTAAAATAAAAAAAACTGTGGTTGCCAACCCGCCTGCCAAGTGTGGCAACTATGGGAGACCTATGTTCATTTGACTAAGAATTAAGTACCTAATAACTGTGCATATTTTTTTATTGTAAAAGTACACTGTAGTACCAGTTACTCGACTCCACAGAGAATTCATTCTTGTGGCGGTGTTAACGATTTTACAATAAATCCCAGATAGTATACACAATGTGACTTTCGCCAAATGTAAAAACTTTATTAAACAAATATTGTATAAAAAGGGTTATTATAACATTAAAGAATTTATGGATAATAATAATCCATGAGAACGAGTGATCACCTCATGCTATTTCAAATTTATTTTGTGTTGTTAATTATTGTGTAACTTTAATGATTGTAAACTGTTATTTTTTTTTTCAAAAAAAGTCCCGCAGGGTTTCTTGCTGGTACTTCCCAGGACAGAGGTGTTTTTTGAACCAGTGGTAAATAAAGCATAAGAATGACTTTCAATAAGTATTATTAATTTAATATAATCTATATTGAATAAAAAAGTTTCTATTTCCATTTCTGCTGCCGGAATTGTACCTCTAGAGTTTTTTCTATAGAATATGGGTGACAAACGAGCACACAGTCCACTTGATGGTAAGTGGATGCTGTGGCCCACAGACATATACATTTATTCTGGATTATGAATCAAAATGCATATGCATTGGTAACCCTGAGGACTAAGATGGAATGCCTCGTTTCCAGTAAAAAGGGTCTCCGGTTCTCTAAACTCATCATACGAAACACAACAGGATTGAGTTACTATTTTACGCTGGTATTATGCGAGAGCGTGGTCCTTCCCCGGCCGAACTGGCCCATTCGTGCTACAATCATAATATTGATGCAGCGTGGCTCTACCACGTAAAAAGTTACAGGGAGTTTTGCCTTATCGTCACGCTTGGCAGACGGATTGACGACGACCTCTGAGGCTGCTGTTTGTAGCCGGTCTACGCACTCATGTCTAGCGTAAAAGAGATGTTAAGCCACACTCTGTTGGAAGTCTTGTTTCTAACCTTTCTTACAGTCACCTCTTGCGACACCCTTGGAGCTAGATAGGTAATAGATTCTCTTAGTCCCGTAACCATTTTTAATCGACTTCAATAAAAAAGGATTTTCTCAGTTCGACTGTATTTTTAGTTTTATATGTGTTACCTCACAACTTTTTTCTACGTGAACCGATTTTGATGTATATTTTTTTATTTAAAATCTGGTGCTTCTCACGTGGCCCCATATAAATTTGATTAAGATATGAATAGGATTTTTTTTTCTATTTATTTGAGAAAACAAACAATTTATTATGCAGTATAATCACATAATTAAACACAATACAATATTTAATTTAAGCTTAATAATCATACAACCAACACCGTTATCCACATATTACTATTGGGTCAGTGTACTAAACAATTAAAATTATTTTTTTAATGTTCTATTAAAACGACCCGTTCACTAGTAGATACAGAGAAAAACAAACTGATATATATATATGTGTGTGTGTGTACATGCAAACGCATACACACATATATAGTAATATATAGATGAGTTATTACGAGTACGTATTTAATTGTTTCGTCTAATATTGAAGTCGGTTGTGCAAAATTTTTTATTTTATCATTTGTAATGATTCTTCTTTTATTAAATAAATTCAGGGATTGTCTCATATAAATTTGAAGAAAAACTTTCGTCCCTAAAAATGGAAAATTAGTGGACGTAGCTAATAATGTAGGTAGTTATTTAGGCATTTTAGTCGACACCTTGCGCATGTAATTATACCTTAGTCTACGCAAAAGTGTTAAAAATGTATTTTCCAGCGTAAAGTAAAATAATTTAAATGAATAAATAATTATCACATTAGGTTATTTAGGTTTCGAAAGTCTAGGCTTTAATACTTCTATACACTATGTCTTAGCACTGAGTTCAGATCCTATTTTCTGTAAATTTATTTTTTTTTTCTTTTTGAAGTCGGTCATTTTTAGGGTTCCGTACCCAAAGGGTAATCAACGTAGAACTGGGCTGTATCTAATGAGCCGTAATAGGTAGACTGCTGAAGCTAACAAAGTTTTAGCGCCATCCAATGAAGTGTATGGCAGCGCATAAAATACGAACAAACAATAAATATGGAAAACAGCATTTAGGTCGTAACAGTTGTATACAATTGCGGCATTCCCCAAATCAGATTACCGAAGGAAAAAGGCCTAATTTAAATTTTAAATTACAATTTTCGGATGTTAGCTATTCACCGCCTTCCCCTTAATAGGTCACAACTAACTTGTTTTTTTTTTAAGTTTTAATAGCAGGCTCTATCCCCAGTAATGTCAGGGCCGAGGTGCTTGACCGCCTAGCCGATGAACCCGCAGTACCGTAATCGCAAACCAGTCAGCGCAACTTACGGATCGAAGCGAGCTTACAACTGGTTGTATGTTAATTATTTTTAGGTATCTAACCTTCTTTAATTCGTTTTAGATATAACGAACCGTTGAAGATAAATTGCTAGGTGTCAGCTTAGTTCGAAATCCGATTACTTATTACATAATCTCGCATTTGTATGTACATGAAATACTTTCATTTTAAAGTTTTTTAGGGTTGTCACTCAATTAAAACTAAATTTAAAATATTATTTTATATTTATTAAAAAAAAAACTCAAATTATCACACAGCTTTTCTCCTTGTGGCGTAGTACAAAGAACGCTGGCTGTATTTCCTTAGCCATTGGGCGAGAAATAAAAACTAGCATTCTTGTCTCGAACTAGCACGAATGAGCATTGTCGTTGAAACAACGATCAACTGCGGATCCAGTCCAAAGAAACTTTACCGTGCGTTCGCGTACCAATTGACAATATATCAATAAATATACTTTTTTTTATATAGGATAAGGGTGACAAACGAGCACACAGTTCACCTGATGGTACTACTTACCAAACTGTGGCCAATATAAGTCCACAACTATCCTCAATAACTAATCAAAATGCATCTGCGTTGTCACTCGTGAGGACTAAGATAGAATGCCTCGTTTCCAGTAAGAGGGGTCTCTGCGCTCACCATACGAAACACAGCAGTGTTAATCTGCTATTTTACGCTGGTATTCTGTGAGAGCGTGGTCCTTCACCGGTCGAGCCGATCCATTCGTGCTACAACTATACTGCTGATATAGCTGCAGCATTAAATGGCAAAAATAAACCTATAGTAATCTCTCAGATTCAGTTAGAATAAAATATAACTGCTTATATTTAAGGTCATTATAAAATACCGATTTTAGGGAAAGCTTTTGTTTGTCCTTCTCTTGTTAGATTTATTGGAACGAAGTTCCTTATCGGACGGTACGGGTGTTGCGGATGGGAGCTAGGCGACAAAAAGTGTAAGATTTTTCGTCACTACCCCTTGTGTCATAGTGTATTTTATTTTAAATGACGCTTCATTTTGATAGACGCTAATAATTTTTTTTATATTTGTTAATCAATAATATAACACGTTTATCAATAATAATATATTATGAAAGGAACTTCGTCCCAACCGAGTGTTTCACGACACTCACGCATGTTTGTTTCTTTAGTTCCGGTTTCAGTAGTGTACGAGCAATTACTTACACTATAAATAGACATTTACTATGAGAATTATACATTTTTATTTCGTAAACCTATATTCATTCAGCATTCACTACACACTGCCTATCAAAAATTAAATGCTGAACATAGGCCTTACTCATAAATTACCTCTCTTCAGGGGTACTTGGAATAGTTGCCATGCTTGGCGAAAGGGTTGGCAACCGCAGTTTTTTTATTTTTGAATCGTTATTAAGAAGTCGCTGCTGCCCATCTCCTGTTTTTTTCTCTCTGTCGTCTTTTACACTCACGGTATGATATGGAGTAGTGGATTATTTTTAAAATACTAGTAATGCTATTAAACATTACTAATATTCCCTTTAACCACTTCTGGTAAGCTAAAAATGCTTGTGTTAGAAGTGGTTCACGACAGTAGTCGAATGACGGATTCGACATTCGACGACCCACGACATTTCGAGTTCGCGGTCCGCGCCCTGCCATTAGGGTACTGACGCTTTTAAATTTTATTATTTATTATTTTTCGCCACCACTACACGTCGGTTGAATTGCCGTTTTAAGTTAAAAGTCCTCATTCGGCCACATTTACTTGAGTGAAGTAGTAATTTTGTTTCAAGTAATGAAACAGAATTCAACACCTGAAATGTCTTGTGGGTATCGTACACTGCCTCCACGATACAGGAGAAAAAAAGTTAAAAAAAGTTAACGCGTAACGTACAAACAAAAAACAGACACGGCGGATTGAACACAACAGCTAATTGATTTCATAGCAGTTTTGTCATCCGCAAGCCTAGAAGAATAATTAAAAATTAAAAATTTTATACAATCGACTTCAATATAAATGATTGAGAATAACTCAAAAACTATTATACAAAACTTGTTCAAATTTATATGGGACCACATGAGAAGCACCAGCTTTCAAATAAAAACGAATCATTTAAATCGGTTCACCCAGAAAAAAGTTATGAAGTAATACACATAAAAACCATACAGTCGAATTGCTCACCTCCTCCTTTTTAAAGTCGGTAGAAAATACATAAGTTTTGACGGCTCCGTGGCGCAGTGGCACATCAATGAGTTACAGCGCTGAGCACGGCGGGTTCGAATCCCTCACGGAACAAGTATTTGTATGGCCTACAAGTAATTGTTCCGAGTCTCTATATTTGGTTTGTCCTTGTCCAATTTATATATGTGAACTGCCTCCACGATACAGGAGAAAATCCTAATGTGGGGATTAATTGTAAAAAAGAAAGTTTAACACGACCGTGGGCGCACACTTTATATTATAATTTGTTATAGATACATAATATAAATCTTTTAATATCCAAGTCCTCATATTCCGTCACCTTTCGGTATAATCCTCTGGATGTTTGCATTGCGAAATGTATGTATAGAAAAGAATAATTTTTATTCAATATATTTCACATACGTAATTCTTATTGAAAGTCAGTTTTTACGTTACCACTGGTTTCAAAAAAACCCTCTGTCCTGGGAAGAACCAGCAAGAAACCCAGCGGGACTTTTTTTGAAGTAAATTCTATATTAATGGTTGTACAAACTATTTATAAAATTTATTTTAGAAACTGCTTGGAAGCGACCACCTCATTCCCAGGGGTTATTATCAGTATTTATTTATATTATAATAACCCTTTTTATATAGGTACAGTTTCAGCTTAACGAAACATTTAAACTTGGTAATAGAGAGAGAGCCTGTACACTTTTCTGGACTATACCTACTATCCGGGGTATGTAAACTACCCCCACGATACAAGAGTTGTAAAACCTAGTGCAGAGAAAAGCGAAGCATAGAGCCAGCCATTCTACAAAGTAGCGGAATACCCACGTGAAGATATTAAGTGACAACTGTTTTTAGAGTTGACGTCATCCTTCGCCGAGCTGTGGCAATGCTAGAGATTCCATGACCGCTATTTGGACCGTTCCGTGAACTTAATGGGCTGAGGGATATGGAATGTCTCATTTCCAATAAAGAGGGTCTCCAGTTCTCTATACTCACCATACGAAACACAGCAGCAATAAACTAATACTTTACCATTGTATTCTGTGAGAGCGTGGTCCTTCCCGGTCGATCCGACCCATTTGTGCTACAACCATGATAAAGCTGCAGCGTGGCTCTACCACGTTCAAGTTATTTTACTACATTTTTTTATAGGATAAGGGTGACAAACGAGCACACAGTCCACCTGATGGTAAGTGGTTGCTGCGGCCCATAGACATCTACATCTATTCTCGACTACGAATCAAAATGCAGATGTGTTGTCACCCGTGAGGACTAAGATGTAATGCCATGTTTCCACTAAAAAAGGTCTCCTGTTCTCTACACTCACCATACGAAACACAGCAGCGTTAAGCTGCTATTTTACGCTGGTATTCTGTGAGAGCGTGGTCCTTCCCCGATCGAGCCGGCCCATTCGTGCTACAACTATACTCACTACTAATATAGCTGTAGCATGGCTCTAACACGTAAAAATGGTACTACATAACTTCTTGTTATTCATCAGCCCCTATAGTCTAATGGTAATGGGTCGTTTAGGTTGTAGGGAGTTTGTCTTCATTTGGTTTTACACTACTATACTCCATTAAACGTGAAAAGCACCTTCAAAAGTGATTAAGATATTAACAGTTGGGCAAAAATAAAAAAGTAAAATATATATAACTACATAATTTATTATTAATAAAACGTAACATTATAACATTCTAAATATTTACTCAAGTGAAAAAAAATAAGCTAATACTTCTCGTGACCTTAAGTGGTTACTGCAACCCTATTAAGTACAACAGTATTAAAAAATAAACAAGGCCCTAGTCGCGTTGTCACCCATTAGAACTAATTTTAATGTCTCACAACTTAATTAGGGCTGGCTCCGTTACTTTCCGACTGGAATCCATTAAAATTGAAATGGAATACATTGTTTCTTGCTGTTAGAAATACTGTGGTACCAACCCAGACGAACTTCAAGGCAGAAAAATGTGTACTTTAAACTGTTTGTTTGGTTTGGTGGCCAACTAATTTGCTAATTGCGTCTTTGCACGTTATTTTATTCTTCTTTTCCATTAACTTTTAATAGTCACGCTTGGCCGACTGAGTATTGTATCGATCATACCGTTCACAACTTCATAGTATAAACACCGAGTAATTAGAGTACTACCGTAATTATGTACTCTAAGTATAACACTAAGTTAACATAAGTTCAAAAGATCATGATCTGTCCAATTCTATGATCAGAATACGATGTAATAATATACATCACAATAATAAGTCTTAAATACAGTTCAATGATCCAGTACGGATTTCTTAAAATGTTTAAAACTACGTTTACGTTACAATTTACATCTACCTTTAACTGCAAAAACTTATCCGAGGTTTAGAAGTGCTTTACATCACCCGCATAGTATATATTATGTTTGGTGTAAACTTTTAATTAATATAAAGGTGGAAACTCCTGGTGTTTGTCCAGCAGACTTGATCAGAGTTGTATAGAAAACAATGAACATTAGTGATTAGTTAAGAAACTACATTCTATGCTTCTGTAAAAGACTTACTTCACAGATAGATGTCCTGCATGGTCTAGGAAAACTGAGTTGAGAAAATTTTTAGAGTATAACAGTTAATCATTTCATTGGTGTCTTGTACCTACTTTTAAATTCTCAATCTACACATTAAAAAGTAGAAATCTACGAAATATAGCTTATAATCTACGAAACATAGCTTACAAATCCAACATGTACTTCCGAAAACTAAAAATTTCTATGGAGCAAGAAAGTTGGCCCACCTTGTACCTACTTTTATTAATGCCTTGCCACTAGAATTACAAAACACATACATACGTAAATCAAAACTGTTTAAAAGTATACATAAATCATATTTTTTAAATCAACCATACTTATTGTAGTAAGTACTTCATAATAGAATATTGTGATTTAATAGATATTAATACATCTTTGTTTCTGTAAGACGATAGTATTGTACTGGATAATGTAACTTAATTACGCGTAATAAATAAAAAAGATATATCTGCAATACACGAAATGACTGATAATAATGAATAGAATCAGATGTTATTTTATTAACTAGCGAAGAACCTTCACTTAATTGCGTAAACAATTACGTATGCAATTGCGTGTGGTACTTTTCAAACTAGATAAGCCACATTATTTTAAATTATTACGCAGATCGTAACTAATGAATTTTTAACACCTTTAATAACTGATATTGTACTCTTAATAACACACTACGAAAGATAAAACTTTTTAAATCCAACACATTCAAAATTCAGATGTTTTGCAGCTTAATATAAGGTTCAAGTTTCATCGCCCGCATGATGTCGCCGGTGACAGAGCACCGGCCGGCCTGCATTATTACCCTCGCGTCTTCTTTACCGCTCACGAGCTGCTTGAAGTAGTGCTCGTTAAGCGTGAACGTGGTGTCCGGGTCATCCTCAGGTTCACCCTCATATACGGTGACATTGTTCAGATCCAGGGCTGGAATGGAAGAGAGAAATTCATTAAATTAAAAGTGACAAAAGCCGATCACCACGTGTTGGCCGTGTAAGAAAATAGACTATGTAACTATTATTTTTACTCTGTGGCAATAGGTCAGTAAATTCTTATCGCTTCTGATAGATGGCAGTATAATATATATGGTGTATAATATATCTCGTTTTTATCATACATAAAATACCCAGACTGGCGACGCGACGGGAAGGAGCATCAACAGTACGTGATGTCTATTACTTCTTCTTTATTCTATGCCATTACCAAGGTATCTAGAATGGTGCCAGTCGTCGATAATTTCTCCCTACTATGAAAAAAGTCCATGAACTTTTACAAAATGTTGCAACAATCAAATATCCTTGCCTTATATTGACGGCATAAGAGAATTCATCATTCCATTTTGTATCATGGGGGTTGTAAGTTATAACTAAGGGACTTTTGATTTTTTTATGGTATTTATTATACAGGCTGATGATGATGAAGAAGAAGATATAATAAAGATAGGTAAAGAAATTAACCATCTAAAATGAAGTTTACTTTGCGTTGTTTTGTCGCGTCGTTGAATATTCTCACGCTCAATGTAAAGTAAGTATTATTTTAAACTAGACTCTTTGTTATTACAAAACGTGGTTTATTGCTCGTCTCGAGGATACTATGGTTTAAGAACGTGTACGTGGTAGAGCCATGCTGCAGCTATATACAATAGTATAGTTGTAGCACGAATGGGTCGGCTCGACTGGGGAAGGACCACACTCTCACAGAATACCAGCGTAAAATAGTGGCTTCATGCTATTGTGTTTCGAATGTTGAGTGAGGCATTACACATGTTAGTCACCAGGGGTAACAACACATCTGCATTTTGATTCTTAATCGAAGGTAGACGTGGGTGTCTATGGGCCACTGCATTCACTTACCATCATGTGTACTGTGTGCTTTATTGTCATCCTTATTCTATAAAAAAAGTTTCAAATCCAACAGAGTAATTTAAGGAACTGATAAGCAATAAAAATAAACAATATCCCTTACTCCAGCTATATACAGAAGTCCCTTTAATAACATTGAATAGAAATACGCCCCCGACTTCTTTGGCTTTTTTTGGGTCGACCGTGGCCAGCCGCGTTTTAATTCTATTCACGAGCTCCTTCTTACTAAGGTTTGCATGTTCGCTTTGAGCCGCACCCTGGAAAATATTAAGTTAAAGTAATAATTGAGCTGTATAAATATATTAATTATTAATGAAAATAATAAACTTTCTGGCAATGTGCTTTCTATATCATTTATATGTATATGATTGCTAGATACGATTTCATGCGACAAAACGTTGGAATCTTAATTTTTAGGCCCTAGCAGAACATACATGCGCGTTTCGCGCTGGCATGCAATATATTATATTATTAGTATATTATTAATATAGTAAAATAAATAAATAAAAAATACATAAACACATAATAACCCAATAGGATTTTTTGACCAAACGGCCAAAGGTTAGGGAAAAAGGGAAACAACCAAACAACAAAACTGGCGTATCGAGGAGTTCCGCCTTCCGCATTTGAGCTTTGAGCGGTCCGTCACTGTGTCCCAGTCGCCTCAGATGACCTAAGAGACTGACCGGGATTAGCCCGTACGCAGGAACTACTACAGGAATAACTTCGGTTGGCATACAACTCCGTATGTCAGTGACCTCGTGAGCCAGGTCCAGACATTTTGTTTGCTTATCTCTTTCGGCTTTCACGATGTTCTCATCATTATTTTATTCTCTTTATTAACTTCCTTCTGCGTAGCATTGAAAGGAAGTTAATGGTTTTAGCTGGCAGCCTGTTAGTCTGTATGCCGACACGATAACTTCCGTTCCACTGGACCGATTGACTTTAAATTTGGTATGTGGATACCTTGAGGTAGTAGCTCGGTCGAGTTTGAATTTGGGTCCTGTAGGTCAAAGGCACCAGAGATATGGGATTCACGCAGAAGGAAGTTGTTTTTCTTGAATTTACATTCAACTCGTTATTCTATTATTTGCGCGAGAAGCTATGGTATAATAAAACCAGTATCACTGTGACCAAAAAAATCTATTGTGGTATATAGGCTATAGTTCACTGTTAAGTCAAGTTCTATATCTATACAAATAAATAAAATTGAAGTGTCTGTTTGTAATGTCGAAATAAGAGATTTTTACTATATGCATATGAAAGTATATACGGTACTTATAACAGAAACACGATTTTTAAAATGTTTGTCTGTCTCTCTTTCTGTCTCTCTGTCTGTTTGTTCCGGCTAATCTCCGAAACGGCTGGAACGATTTTGACCGGAATTTCACTGACAGATAGCTGATGTTATAAGAAGTGACTTAGGCTACTTTTATTTTAGAAAAAGAATTATGGTTCCGTGCAAAAAATTAAAACCTATGAAATCCAATCATAATAAATTACGCGCGGGCGAAGTCGCGGGGAACAGCTAGTCTTCAATGAATTGAAGGAGCTTAACTGTGAGCAATTTCACTTCTTCTGGGCGGAGAACATAGTTTTCTAGATGAGTGTTACGTTTGCTCATTAAGGGTCCGTAATCAGTTAGGATGTGCAGAGGTGTTTCTTCCGTTAAGGAAGAGAATCGGCATAAAAATATGAATTTATGTAAATAGCTTTTAAGTACCCCATTGTAGGTAGGTAGGTCTCATTTGGGAGTTATAATGGATTTTTTATTTCTCAGGCAAAAATTACATTATTATGGTAATTGTGAGGCCTTTTCATTTTCATTTTCATCGATATATATACAAATAAATAAAATTGCAATTATATACGATACATATGCAAAATGATAATATACAAACAAAAACACAATTTTTAAAAGTTTTGTGTCTGTCTGTTTGTTCTGGTTAATCTCCGAAATGGCTGGACCGATTTTGACGGGACTTTCACTGGCAGATAGCTGATGTTATAAGGAGTAACTTAGGCTAATTTTATTTAAGAAAAAGATTACGAATTCCGCGCAAAACCAATAAAACGCCAATTTACACGCGGGCGAAGTCGCGGGGAACTGCTAGTTTATAATGAAACATATTTTCACTAAACAAGCAATCGACGAACACACACATACATATTAAAATTCATACGCTACCTAAGGTACCTATAATCTGTCTGCCTCGCGGGTCTAGTGTTCGAAAGCGTGATTGCAAATCATAAATTCCCGGGTCGTGCCAAAATCAGTTATTGCAGTTTTCAGTCAAACAATTCTTAGCTGCCCGGAGTCAGGAAGTTGTGTGTGTGAGAAGTGGCGGAGTTTCAACCTTGTGTTTTGAAAATCAGCCATTGGTCCTGCGCCTGATATCTCTCCGGTCGTGTCGGATTATCGTTCCATAGGACTATGAGACTGAGGGAATAGAGAGTGCACCTGTGCTTGCGCACACACTTGGTCACTATAATCCCGTCCTGCGCAAATGCCTAGTATCTCGTCTCTAGAATATACATTATAATAGTGTATATGTTACAGTCAAAACCCATAACCGGTCAAAACCACTTTTGACTGCAAAAATCAGGCAAAAGTAGTTTTGACTAAGGACATTGGTCAAAACCACTTTTAACTGCAAAAATATCGGGTAATAGAGATTACTACCAAATTATATCGGTTAAAAGTGGTTTTGACAGAGAATGTTAGTCAAATCTACTTTTGCCTTATACTTTCTGAATTTTTAAAATTAGAAAAGTTCATTTATTCTTTTAATATTATATTTTATATTATTGTAATGTAGCCGGGGGCCACCCCAGCCGCACCTTAATCTACTGTCACCGATACTGCGAGTTTTCACCGATAGTCTTAACTTTAAATAAGGCAAAATTACTTTTGATTAAGAACGTTGGTCACTATAAAAATCAGTGAAAACTATTTTTGTCTGATTTTTGCAGTCCAAAGTGGTTTTGACCGGTTACGAGTTTTGACTGTGTCATATACTCGTATAATTTGAATAACTGAATAAACATAACTTCGCCTGAGACTAAACTTTAAACCACGTGGTTGTGAGAGCTTGTGAGTAATTATATTAGAATATACAAGTAGATATATTTTTTAAAATAAAAATTAAAAAAAATTTCGTAAGACTGCATGAAACAAATTCGATATAAATATTTAAGTACCTGAAGTTAGTTATCTGTGGTCGGAAATTTAAAAATATAAAAGCTAAGACAGCTTTCTATTTCATTCAATAAAGATTGTTCTAAAGCTCGAATCTAAATTGGGTATGCATTTCAAATGCAGTAATAAAGTTTATTAGTGTATTGGTATCTAAATGCTGTAAAACTTTATTTGTTTTTTTATCATTTTATATTTATTAAAGTTTTAACTCCGTCTACAGTTATCTTAGAATAATAAAAATATATTGAAGTACTCACCATAGTGCCGTGTGTCCAGTGTCGTTGTACGCAATGTGCTGTTTCGGAAGAAACAGCATCCGCGAAGCTTTCACTTTTGCAAACCATTCGCTTGCGTGCGTTCGGTGACCATAATTATGCCGGACCATATTTGTAGTTTATATTATAAATTATATTTATTTCGTTTAATAATTCTGCCGTTTAAATATTGCACTATTTATCATAATCACAGCCTCTTAAGATTTAACTGCTGAACCATGTGATTTTTCCATAGTTCCAAGCTTGGCAGGTGGGTTAGCAACCGAAGGGTTTTTAATTATTTTCAGTCTTTATAGGAAGATGTTGATGTCCACTTGTTGATGATGATGAGGATGATATGGGCTAGTGGATTCTATTAGGCCGTCACTGATATATGTATATTATTAATTGATTTTTTTCTATAAGTACGATTTTGTGGCGGTGGTATAAGAGAATCCATTCATTTTGTCTTATGGGTGTCGTAAAAAGGAGGCACGGGACATTTTTTTATAGAAGAGTCGGCAAACGGCATGCGGCTTATCATTGTAAGTGTCGACCGCCACCCATGACTAACTGCAACACCAGGGGAATTGCAGCTGCGTTGCTGGTTTAAAAGGGAAGTTTTAACGGTCCAGAAAAATCACCGGTGGTAAACGATTCTACAAAGTAGTCGTACCAAGCAGAAAACTCCTAGTAAATCGCATAGTAGTGGAGCGTCAAGTATCCAGATGACATGACATGTTAGAAAGTTTGTATGGCATACGATAGATGGTGCTGTTGTAAAAGTTTACAGTTGACGTAAAATAGCTAGACCGGTGACTCACTTCAATGGAAGAAGTTCATGTTCAGCAGTGGAATTTTACGGGTTGATGAAGAAAAAGAAGACGAGGATGAATGATTTCTTATATTAACATGAATACTACACATAAAATTAATTTTACGAATTTTATCGCGTTTAATTTAATTTTTTTTACTTTTTTAAATTTCCGATATTTTGGGAAGTCTGCAGTCTGTAAACACGTTCAAGTTCGTTCCCTAAAATTAAAATCAAACCCAAGAAACAAACTGCAAGACTTCAAAAAAATTTAATATTCAAAAGCTAAAGGTAACTCGGATTAACTGTGACATCGGGATGTCAAACACCTCAGTCCTGTCTGGGTGCTGTAATGCATCCGGAACGTCTGGTATTGAAATCAGTAAAATAAGTCAAATTTGATGAAATTTGTAAAATTAGTTTTATTCAAGAAGATCTCTCTCACTCTGACAACATCATTTGTTGTTAATCCATATTCAACGTTTTCTATTTTGTAATAATGATAAGTTGGGATTGCCAACCGTGGTAACTGTGGCAAAATCTCCCCTATGAGGCAATCTATGGGGAGGCCTATGGTTGGATGGATGGATGGATTTTTGTTTCTCCTTTTTAATAATGGTATTATTCGTTTTAATAGATTGTCTTTATAATTATTTTTTCATGGTTACCCTAACAAAGCATAACATGCAAAGTATACATAAGTATCAATGTGCGTTCGTAACGTTTTCACTTGCGATTAGCGTTAAGTACGAGTATATTGTCGCTTTGTAATGTTTTTAAAATAAACCCTACGTTATAAATTACGTAATATAATTGTCTTTAAGTTGTTACAGCGTAGATAAGGAACACTTTTTTGAGGAAGTACTGGGTGGGTGTATGCGTTCTTTTACTATTATCTATTCTGTGGCGTTACTAAGCGTTTTTAGGGTTCCGTAGCCAAATGGCAAAAAACGGAACCCTTATGGATTCGTCATGTCTGTCTGTCTGTCCGAATGTCACAGGCAGTTTTTTCCGAAACTATAAAAAACTATGGTGTTGAAACTTGCTAATTAGATGTATTCTGTGAACCGCATTAAGATTTTCACACAAAAATAGAAAAAAAAAAAAAAACAATAAATTTCGGGGGTCTCCCATACTTAGAACTGAAACTCAAATATTTTTTCTTCAAACCCATACGTGTGGGGTATCTATGGATAGGTATTCAAAAATGATATTGAGGTTTTTAATATCATTTTTTTTTCTAAATTGAATAGTTTTCGCGAGAGACACATCCAAAGTGGTAAAATGCGTGTCCTCCCCCCCCCTGTAACTTCTAAAATAAGAGAATGACAATACTAAAAAAAATATATGATGTACATTACCATGTAAACTTCCACCGAAACTTGGTTTGGACGAGATCTAGTAAGTAGTTTTTTTAATACGTCATAAATCGTAAATTACGTTACTTGCTGCTACGGAACCCTTCATGGGCGTGAAGCTCGCACTTGGCCGCTTATTTTTTTTAGAAAAAGATGACAAATCAACACACAGTCCACCTCATGGTAAAGGGATGCTGTGGCCCATGGACATCTACATCTATCATAAATATATCTTAGCAGCTACTTCAGAAGCCATACTAAGTGAAAATTATTTTATAAATACTTTGTCCTTCCTTTTATCTTTACCATTTTGAGTTATTTATATTATTTATTTATAAAAAGGGGGGCAAACGAGCATGCGGCTCACCTACCGCCGCCTATGAACAACTGCAACATCAGGGGAATTGCAGATAATGCATGGCCTTTAAAAAAAAGTTGGCTATTTTCTTGAAGGTCCCTAGATCCGGAATCCCTAGTCAGGAAAACTCGATGATGGTAGTCGATTCCACACGAAAGTTGTGCAATGAAGGAATTATCCATATGGTATCAATGGTATCGTGAGTTTTATCGCGATGGTGAAATTTTACGGCTGGAATTTTTACGTGTTAGAGCCACGCTACAGGTTTATTATTGTTGTATCACGAATGGGTCGGTTTGACCGGGGAAGGACCACGCTCTTACAGAACACCATAGTAGTAGAGAACC
Source organism: Parnassius mnemosyne (assembly GCA_963668995.1). Classification (NCBI taxonomy): domain Eukaryota; kingdom Metazoa; phylum Arthropoda; class Insecta; order Lepidoptera; family Papilionidae; genus Parnassius; species Parnassius mnemosyne. Next base: position 6,494,499 of record CAVLGL010000057.1, read on the forward strand.
GAAGACCCTTTTTAATGGAAACGAGGCATTCTCTCTTAGTCCCCAGGAGTGACAACGCATCTGCATTTTGATTTTTAATCGAGGATAAATGTATAAGTCTGTAGACCAGAGCATCTACTTACCATCAGGTGAACTGTGTGCTCGTTTGTCATTCTTATTGTATATAAAAAATATATATATTCGCCTGAAAAATTTCTCCTACATTCTTCGTGTTAGATGCGATAGAATATGCAAAGGGATGCAACATCTCTTCGCAGCGCTATTGAGTCAAGTCGATCAGAAAGAACTCGATCCCCGACGATTCGAGCCGCTCTGCGCTGGCACTGAGGAGACTCGGCACGGAGATTATAACAATATTCTATGTGAGGCCGAACTTGCGCCTTGAAAAGTTGCATGCGGTGTGCCGGTATGAAATACTGTCCCGCTTTACAAAGCACGCCAAGTTTTTAGAGGCTAATTTGGCCTTACCTTTCATGTGATCGCGGAACGTCATTTAATATGTCGTCGCTGAGGATTCCGATGCTGGCTGAGGCAACAGAAATTGAGGAGATACGCAAAATGGGGTTCTTTTTAGCGGTAAACACGCAAACTTGTGTCTTCTGGGGATTTAACTGGACTAGATTTAGTCGCCCCCAATTCGAAACTATTTTTGTTTGTTTTTAAAAGGATAGAGTGATAAACGAGCACACAGTCCACCTGATGGTAAGTGGTTGCTGTGGCCCATAGACATCTACATCTATCCTCAATAAATAATCAAAATGCAGATGCATTGTCCGCCGTGAGGACTAAGACGGAAAGCCTCTTTTCAAGTAAAAAGGGGCCTCTGGTTCTCTACTCTCACCATACGAAACACAGCAGTGTTAAGCTGCTACTTTACGCTGGTATTCTGTGAAAGCGTGATCCTTCCCCGATCGAGCCGACCCATGCGTGCTTCAACTATACTAACTACTAATATACACTGGCTCTACCACGTATAAAATTTGTTAACGTTTGATTTTATTCTCATAGGTATCATTCATATATCAATTTCAGTATATTCGTCATAGATTATAGTAATATAGTAAATAGTACTAGTTTGTAGTTACAACTAGGTCTGCCTGGCGGGGAAATCAAAGTATGTAAAACATCGGAGAAATTAACTATTTGCTAAACAATTTACAGAGCGTCTTATCATAAATAATATATACATAAACATTCACGCCCGTCACCCAGAGGGGTAGGCAGAGACCACAGACTTCCATTTAGCACGATCCTGACACACCTCTCTCGCTTCCTTCACATCAATATATCTACGCATACACGCGCGTCAGTTTAGGGTACACTTAATTTGGCCCATTGTCAATATATCGCCAATTTGGTCGATAAAGTTTCGCCTATGGCGTCCTTTTCCGACACTGCCGTTCACCTCTGCAACATAAATTTGCTTTGTCACTCTTTCCTCATTCATTCTTTCTACATGACCAAACTACCGAAGCGTTTCTTTCCTAATCCTGGTCACAACATCTCCGCGATCATACGCATGGCAAATACCTGATCCGTACACCCCATTCCCTTTCTAAATCCCGCTTTCACATCCCATATTTTTTCATAAATTTCTTTCATACTCATAACTCTTTCAATTAGTTCCTTAGTATACAGCTTCTTATCAAACATATTTTATTAGAGTATTTAAACTGTGCAGGGACATAGCATTTGCTGTAAATTTAATTATACTTATTCAATTATATTACTAGGTGTTAGTGGTAGGTGGTAGGATTCCTTATCTGGCTAGGAGTGCGTGTGGATAGGAACCACCCTCTTAGAAAATTTTTACCACCAAACAGCAATACCTACACTGCGTCTGCACAGGCGTCTTCTCATTTCTGCGAGTTATAGAGCAGAGTAGGAAAGGTGTCAATGAATAGACACGTTTTTTTTATAGAATAAGGGTGACAAGCGAGCACACAGTCCACCTGATGGTAAGTGGTTGCTGTGGCCCATAGACATTTACATCTATCGTTGTTTGCGATTTAAAACGCAGATGCGTTGTCAGCCGTGAGGACTAAGATAGAATGCCTCTTTTCCAGTAAAATGGATCTCCGGTCCTCTATACTCACCATACGAAACACAGCAGCGTTAAGCTGCTGTTTTACGCTGGTATTCTGTGAGAGCGTGGTCCTTCCCCGGTCGAGCTGACCCATTCGTGCTACAACTATACAATTAATGTAGCTACAGCATGGCTCTATCAAGTATGTTGCTGTGTCTTTGCCTTTGTCTTTACCTAGATTATTCTATTTTACCTAACTCTAATAAATATTTTTATTATCGTGTAGTGGCGGTGTAGGAATATCCACTACCCCATATCGTCCCGTGAGTGTCGTAAGAGGCGACAGAGAAAAACCTAATAAAGAGTAAAAATAAAAAACTGCGGTTGCCAACCGGATTGCCAAGCAAGGCAACTATGGAAAGGGGGAATCCCTTTGAAGCGATCTAGGTGGGAGGCCTTTGTTTAGCAGTGGAGTTTAATAGTCTGTAACGGTAACTAATAAATATTTTTTTACTTAGTAGAGCCACGCTGCAGCTACATTATGGTTGTAGCACGAATGGGTCGGCTCAAATGGGGTAGGACCGTACTCTCAAAGAATACTAGCAGCTTGTTACTGCTGTGTTTCGTATAGTAAGTGTAGAGAACCGGAGACTCTTTTTACTTGAAACGAGGCATTCCATCTGAGTACGGAAGACCATAGATGTCTACATTTATCCTCAAGGATATATTTATCCTATGTAGACGTCTATAGGATTACCATGATGTAGACTGTGTGCTCGTTTGTCACACTTATTCTATAAAAATTATTTCGTGTGGGATACTACACTCCATTACTGTCGTTTTGAATTTAGTGTAATGTAAAAAATAAACAAATATAAAAAATAAACAAAATAAAAATAAACGTAGAAATCTAATATCATAAGCTGCCTGATGTTCACAGGTAGCACTCGATAAATTGCTAACGACCACGATGTCTCGTTCGGCCGTCGTATTTCACGGATTAAAAGCTTCGAATCGATTAGTGCTGACCCAAGTAATAAGCGAGAAGCGATACTAAATCATATTTGGACACTTACAACTATTCGTAGTTCCAAAAATATTTTTCTGTTTTGTTATACCACGTATGTATGTCAGTGAATAAGTTGCGAAGATGCCAAGTTGCTAAGTTGCCAAATAAATAAAAAAAAATTGTAACGCGACACGTTCGGTCCGGATACGGCCGGATGTTATTAAATTACTATAATTTTGCAAGGATAAATAAATAAAATTAAATAAATAAATAGTCTCCTTACTTGTCTGTCGGACACATTTGTTATTTTTTGGAAAATATTTTGCGTATAAGTTTGAAAATTGGCATTGTTATAATATACGCTACGCAAATATAGACGTTCAAATGCCCAATTTCCGACTCAAAGGGTTAGTTTCAGAGGTGTGCTTGTCACGTTGGTCTAGTGGTCGTAACTGCTAAATAAAATGGCCATAAACATGACTACTGATCAATGACTACTGACTAATGACCCGGGTTCGAATTCCGGGTCAAACAAATTGAGTTATTGGCTTTTTCTGTCAAAGAATTCGCAGTAGCAGCTCGATGTCAGGAAGTTGGTCATGAAGTCGCCAACTTCCTGACATAAAACACGCGCCTCAGAAAGCATTCTAGGCCTCATATTTTTTGTATCCATATGTAAAGCCGTCCCATCAGATTTGTGCTTGCGCACACACGCTATTTCTATCCTGTACAAATAACTTGTTTGCATTGAGACTGGCCACTGTGACTGTAATTTGGTCTGGAAAATATTTTCGATTTGACATAGTTTTTATTACATATTGATAACAATGAAGTTACCAATAAAGTTCATTTTTACTTGCTTTAAGCCAATGCTTAATCACAATCTTACTTGTACCTGTAAATTACACTATCTTAGTGCAATAAAAAGCCTATTCATTTTTGTCTTAATACCTACATTATAATTGGACGGAAAGACGGACGTTGGTAAGTTTTTTCACTCTGCAGGCATAACAAAAGACGAAGTAGAAGTACGTATTTAGAATGCACGGAATTGACTCACAACTAATAATCAGCAATATTCGTTGTTTTATCCAGAACTGTCTCAGCTTTATAATAAACTATCGATCCTCCCTGGCTTTGCATGATTGATTTCTAGATCTCGACCACAACGCCACCTAATAGGCCCAATTGTGAATGTAAACCATTCCCTAATCAAGTAAATCACACACACACAAAATTTCATCAAAATCGGTTCAGCCGTTTAGTAGGAGTTCAGTCACATACACACGGACAGAAGAATTATATATAATACATAATATGCATGTATTATTTCGTACATATAAACCTACCTCCTGAATCATTATCTATTGATGGAAATCGCATTAAAAGATCTTAGCGTACAGAGGGCGTGAAGCGGCTTTGTTTTATACTATGTAGAGAAGAGATTTAATTTTATACTCGTAAAGAAATTCTTTCAAAGAAAACGATTCACAGGTTAGCTAATATGACAATTCGAATGGTTAATAATACGCCCGGTGTTTCGGTCTTTTATTCGATTTCTGATGACTTGGACCGCAGAATAATCGTGCGTGCACTCTGCATTTTAATTATTAGCCAATATTTCGTTCTTATTTATTCACCGTGGATTTTAAGCTGGAAGCGGTCGTGTTATATTCCGATAAATATTTAATTACTGTTAACGTTTTAAAGATATTTCCGTGCTAGGATTTATGATCAAAATTATTTTTGCTTTTATGTAAATTGAAAACATTTCGCTTTCGAAAAAATTTGCTGTCATACGAATTGTACCTAAAGTTAAAGGTATAATATTGTTAAATTTTACATCAAGGCACGAGAGTTTGGTGATTAGTTATTCAGACCTTTTCCAGTACTAACACCAGGCTCTCACAAATTAAATAAAAATTGTTTATAGTCAATCTATTTAAAACATAAAAGATTTTTAATATTGATATGGTCACTATAAGATGCTGTTAGGTTAGCTAATTACGTAATAACTTAAGACAGAAGGACCCTTAAGTAGGGACTGAATAAATTAACCGACTTGGATCTTACACGGATCTAACAACTTTTTACGGTAGAAGAACTGAGTTGCGAGACTTGGCTTTTTTTACAAGTGGTGATTTTGATGGCATCTCATTTCTTTTTGTTGATAGTTATATCTAGGTACCTATCTACACCTATTATTCCATTATATTATACATATATAGGTACACTGATTCATTCACTGCAAATGTGACTTTGTAATCCTATATATTTATATGGGATTACAAAGTTATTTATGCAGTTGGTGTATCTAGAAAACTGGACTGAAATTGCAAAATATTTTAGTTTTTCCTTGATTTATATACTAAACAATAATTGTATTCCAAATTTGAACCTTCTATGTCTGCTAGAAGTGCCTTAGAGTTTTGATGATCGGTCAGTCAGTGAGTGACAAAATTTACAAACTTTGACTAGTTATAACTCTTAAACTACTGGTTCAAATTTAATGAAATTCGAAATATACCGAGTTTATACAATGCCTACTTGGTTACAGAATTCAGGCTTCTAGTTTTATCCACAAAACGCTATGGAGTATCGACAATGGCCTGAATTGCTTCGAAAAAAGGATGGTACGGCTGTGCCGCATTTTTGCTCGACTTGGCGGGGGCACTACCGTGCCCCCAGATTAAAAGCTGACGTCACAATCGTCAAATAAAATCTAAATACAGCGCCTGGTGTAATGTGCGTAGCAATGGTACGCATTTTCACCCACTTGTAAGCCCTAACTGCTTCGCCGCAACATCCACATTACAATTTGCCACAAACAAGATTATGGGCCATCTGCATCATCTGCTGCATATTTTGTGAATTTTCCAAGGTTTTCGACTGTGTTCATCATGAGACATTAACCAGGAAAGTACAGCACAATGTTTCAAGAATATAGCGCCTCAACTTATTATTTCCCACTTTAGGAATATAACGCGGAAAGTTAAAATCACTGGTAAAATTTCTAAAGGTCTACCTATACTATATGAAATGGGTGTACCTCAAGGCTCAATTCTCGGTCTATTTCTATTTCTAGTCTATATTAAAGATATACCTTTCTTTGTAGGGAAAAATCATGATAAAGTATTATTTGATTTTTAAATAATTTCCATAGCATAATGTCTTATGAGATTTTGTCATCAGTTTTTTAAAGAATAAGGGTCAACAATAATCAGACAATCCACCCATATACATCTTTACCTATCCTCGAATAAGAATCAAAATGCCAATAAACATTATCACTCCTGAGGACTAAGATAGGCTGCCTCGTTTCCAGTAAACACGGCCTCCAGTTCCCTACACTTGCCACACGAAACAACAGATGCTATTTAACGCGTGGTATTCTGTGAGAGCATGGTCTTGCTATTTTTTATTCTTTGAGAGCGTGGTCTTTTCCCGGTTGAGTAGACCCATTTGTGCTATAACCATGATATATGTGCAACAAGGCTCTACTACGTAAGAAGGTTTCATCCATTGAACCCCTTCCCATCCATTGGAATTTGAATTGCATTGCTAGGTGGTAGGACTCCATTATTGCCCAAGGATCCATCTGGGTGAGTACTACCCTCTTACCGATTTCTGCTGCCAAATAACAATGCACTACTGTGTTCTGATTTCAAGGGTATAGAGAACAAGGATAAATGCAGACTCTGAGGAATTCCTAGGTAACAACGCACCTGTAACGTTCTTGGTTTGAATTTAGCTACAGGTGTCCTTAGTCTGCAGTGAATTTAAGTACGTTTGTTACTCTATTAAAAAAAAATAGTTAAATTTAATTTTCTTGCGTACTAAATTTTGGGCGACCCTTAATCACGTATGCTGTTTAACCACAGTTCCATTTCTTTGAAATATTCAGAAGAAACCCTCAGAAAACTAATTCGTAATTTATCTATATTAGGTCTGCTAGAGCTAGAATATGGTCCGCGAAAGATTTAAATATAATACCTACCCATTCGTTTTACATAACACATTTATTATTTACTCGTCTACTAGCCTTTACAATAAATACACAAATAATATTGTAAATGAGTGCTTCTTTTCAGTTTATTATATAATTATGTTAAAAGTTGTGATTCAATTTTTTTTTGTTGAATTACTCATTTTTTTCTTTCGCCTTGTAGTCCGTGCTAACTATAAAAAAATCAAAGTGGTCCCTGGTCAAATAAAGGTCGGGAAATCCTGATATAGAGTGATGTTAATGTGCATTTAGGAAATACGTTTGCGCCATATAAGGTCGGCGTGAGATAATCTACTTCCTCGTAATATTATCCCGTGGGTGCCATAAGAAGCGACAGAGAAAAATTCGAATGGGACAAAAGCAGCAGCACTTCTCTATCTCTATCTCTACTCGCTGCATAGTTACTATTTTATATACTGTATAAAACAAAGTCGCTTCCCGCCGACTGTACGCTTAGATCTTTTAAACTACGCAACGGCTTTTGATCCAATTTTCATTAATAGATATAATGATTCAAAAGAAAGGCTTATATGTGTAATAAATGCATATTATATAATCCTTCTGACCTTGTGTATTTGACTGAACTCCTCCTATACTACTAGTCCAATTTTGATGAAATTTTGAGTGTGATTAGTTTCATTAAATAGTTGTTATCGAGATCCAGAAATCAACCATGAGGAGCCGTATTAGTTTCTGATAAATTAATAATAAAAACTGCGGTTGTCAACACACCTGCGAGGCGTGGAAACTATGGCAAACATTTCCTTTATGAAGCAATCTATGAGGCACAAGCCTCCTCTCATTTCTTAGAGGGTTTCCCTCTGAGAAATCCTCAAACCCTCTCAATTAACAAAAATGGTACATATTTTTTATTAACAACGGTACATTTAAACGTTATAGAGCCACGCTGCAGGTATATTATAGTTGTAGCATGAATAGGTTTTCCTTGCTTCCGTGCAGTGTCAGTGACTTATGTAATATAATTTTAAATAATTGAGTAGACCTAGGCTTTACTGCGGAAGCGTGACAGACATGGCAAATGCTCCGTCCCGGCGAACATGTTCCACTGGAATTTAAGCAACAAAAACGTTGGGATATTTCGTTGGTACGGAGTGTGCAGAAAGATTTGTTTCATAATTTCCATAGTGACCGATATCGAGCCCGTCTTTTAACTGCTTCGACGAAGAAATCTAGTCACTGGTTACACGCTTTACCATACCAATAATATGAGCATATTACTTGATGAGGAAAGTTTGCCCATCGCCGTAGGAATCCGACTAATCAGTTAGTCGACTCAGTGGTAGGTTTTCACGACACGGTTCTTTAAACGATGTCATCTGAAGAGCTCTTGTATCTATAAATATTCCCTCGGTTTTAGAGCGTTGTGAAATATTTAGAGACGATGGCAAGAGACCTGACGGTATGACATATGTACCTTGGGAGAAAGGTACAGCCCTAGTGTGTGATGCTACTTGCGTAGACACTTTGGCGTCCTCTCATCTCAGGAGTACCTCTTTTTGAGCTGGGGCAGCTGAACTGAGTAAGTGGCGCAAGTATGAGTCTCTGAGAGATGATATAACAACAAATATGTATATTTGTGCCATTGTGTTGTAGAGACTATCGGTCCGTGGGGTCCATGTGCGGTGAAGTTCGTAAAGGAACTCTATCCGCGACTGGTCGTTGCTGCTGGTCATAAGAAGGCTGGTTATTTTTTCGCTTAAATGCCATTCAGCGAGGAAACGCAACCAGTGTTCTCGGCACCATACCACGGGGAGTAAGACTGTATTATAATTAAGTTATTAGTTTTAGTTTTTTTTTTATTATAGTTTTTAATTACTAAATTTAAATTTAAATTATTTAAATTTCAAAAATAAATATATAAAATAAACTTACACTACACATATACATATGACATTATCACAAAAACATACACATTTTCACACTCTCTGATATTCCACACCATCTGGATGATTGGCGGTCGATTACTGTGCGATTTAGAAGATGTTTTCTTCCTCGCACAACTTCCTTGTGGAATCGATTACCATCAGCGATTATTCCGGACCGATAGGACTTAAAGACCTTCAAGAAAAGAGCCTACTCCTTTTTAAAAGGCCGGCAACGCATCTGCAATTCCGCTGGTTCCCCTAGTGTTGCGGTTATTCATGGGCGGTGGTAGTCACTTACCATGAGGTGAGGCGCATGCTCGTTTGCCCCCTCTTCTATAAAAAAAATGCAAACTTAATTACATTCAGCAAGGAAACGCAGACAGTGTTCTTGGCACTATACCGCGGGGAACTATAGTAGTATGACTGTATGATAACATAAGTCATTACTTTTTTTTAAAGCTTGTATATTTATCAATGAAAAATAATCAATTTTTCATAATTTTTTTAACATATTATTAATTAACAAAATTGTACATTTAATTCATATTAACTGTTTTTATATATTAATCTACTAGCTGTTCCCCGCGACTTCGTTCGCGTGTTAGGGTTGTTATGTTTCTGCGCGGAACCCTGATTCTTTTTCTAAAATAAAAGTAGCCTATCTTACTCCATATGAAATCAGCTATCTGCCAGTGAAAGTCCCGTCAAAATCGGTCCAGCCGTTTCGGAGATTACCCGGAACAAACAAACAGACAGACAGACAGACAGACAAAAATTTTAAAAATTGTATTTTAGTTATAGGTATCGTATTTACTTTCATATGCATTTAGTAAAAAACTGTAATTTTGACATTACAAACAGACACTTCAATTTTATTTATTTGTATAGATATAGATATATTAACGTTCAGCTCATGGACTTAATGGTGATGATGATGATGAATCTACTTGAGCAGATATTTGGTTTTATTAACACACTAACGGATAGTTACCAGCTAAGGAAATAAATAATGTTTGCTTCACAATTTAATATGTTTGTTTATACGAGTAGAACTTGAATTGCATAACAATACACAGTAAGAACGAATATAACGTGAAACTCCGCAAATATTTCACCCGAGAGAATTATTTCTGCAATTTCATATCGTCTACCTCTTAAGGGAATTGTTGCAAAGATATTTTGGTTGTTTGTTTGTTCAATAGCTACAAAATTATATTTTATCAAAATTATATACCGACTAGCTGTTCACCGCGACTTCGCCCGCGTGTACTTTAGGGTTTTAATTATATTGCGCGAAAGCCTAATTCTTTTTCTAAAATATAAGTAGCCTAAGTTACTCCTTATAATATAGCTATCTGCCAGTGATAGTCCCATCGAAATTGGTCCAGTCGTTTCGGAGATTAGCCGGAACAAACAGACAGACAGACAGACAGACCGACAGACAGACAAACATTTTAAAAATTGTGTTTTTGTTATAAGTACCGTATGTACTTTCATATGCATTTAGTAAAAAGCTGTTATTTTAATATTACAAACAGACACTTCAATTTTATTTATTTGTATAGATTTATTTATTGTATATACTTTACGCTAATAATTAGGTTGTTCGGTTATTATATTTATAATATGTATACTATACTAGCTGTCCCACGCGACTTCGCCCGCGTAGAATTTACTACGATTTCAAGGTCTTTATTTTTTTTTGCGCGGAACCCTGATTCTTTTTCCAAAATAAAAGTATCCTAAGTTATTCCTTATAACACCAGTTATTTGCCAGTGAAAGTCCCGTCAAAATCGGTCCAGCCATTTCGAAGATTACCCGGAACAGACAGACAGACAGACATATAGATAAAAAAAATGTTTTTTTTAATTATTAGTACCGTACATACTTTCATATACATTTAGTAAAAAGCTATTATTTTGACATTACAAATAGACACTTCAATTGTATTTATGGGTATAGTAGATACGTATTTTGTACACATGTTTCTCACATCATTGTATATGTGTTCCGTTCTGTACCTTTATCAAAACGGTACCCTTATGGAATCACCTCGGTGTTTGTTTGTCTGTTACGGTCGTTTTATCTATCTATACTAATATAATAAGAATTTTGTTGTATTTTTTTTTTGTTTAAACACGCATATCTCTGGAACTAACAAACCGAATTGAAAAATTATATTTGTATATTATAGCCAGATTCCTGAGGAATAATATAGGTATATGCTACATAGGCATATAGTATATATCTAGAATTAGGCTATACCTATACCAAGTCAGAAGAAAAAGCGCTCTCGAAATGATTTATCCGTGTGCGCTGCGCTGGCGTAACGGTTACGTAAATACAATGTTCTACAAAAATATAGATCTTTACTCCATCTAATATCAAATACATCTATTACACCTAATACGTGTAAATTACAACTGCACTACGAACACACAAGCTTTAATTTTTATATATTAGGATAGATTACAAGTAATTCTTATTGAAAGTCTAGTTTTTACTTTTATCCCTGGCTGGGAAAAGTGTTTGTCCTGGGAAGAATCAGTAAGTCTCCCAGCGGGACTGTATTTTCAAAATATATACAAATAAATACAATTTAAGTGTCTGTTTGTAATGTTAAAATAACAGCTTTTTAGTAAATGCATATGAAAGTATATACGGTATAATAAAAAAAACAATGTTTAAAAATTTTGTCTGTCTGTCTGTCTGTTTGTTCCGGCTTATCTCCGAAACGGGTGGACTGATTTTGACGGAACTTTCACTGGCAGATAGCTGATGTTATATGGAATAACTTGGATACTTATATTTAAAAAAATAGGGTTCCGCGCAAAAAAATGATAACCCATGATATCGTAGTAAATTCCACGCGGGCGAAGTTGCGGGAGACAGCTAGTTGTACAATAAAAAGACAGGTTGTACAAATTATTTACAAAACTTATTTAAGAAACAGCTTGGAAGCGACATCCTTATTCCCAGGGGTTATTTTCAACCGTGTATTCATATATATTCTAATGACCTTTTTGTTTAATAACGTATTTAAACTTGGTAATAGAGAGACCTTGTATATTTACTGGGACTTTGTTCTAATAGCGTATACATTGCCCTAGGACTGAATTACTATGCGATCTGCGTAGCAGTGGAATATTACAGGAGAATAAGACCCATAAAGTTTCATCTCTTCATGGTACTATTTTTTTATTGGATAGGGTGACAAACGAGCACACAGTCCACCTGATGGTAAGTGGTTGCTGTGACCCATAGACATCCACATCTATTCTCAATAAAGAATCAAAAAATGCAGATGCGTTGTTACCCGTGAGGACTAAGATGGAATGCCCCGTTTCCAGTAAAAAGGCTCTCCGGTTCTCTACACTCACCATACGAAACATAGGAGTGTTAAGCTGCTATTTTACGCTGGTATTCTGTGAGAGCGTGGTCCTCCCCCGGTCGAGCCGACCCATTCGTGCTACAAGTATACTACTAATGTAGCTGCAACATGGACCTACCACGAGAAAACGTGATTAATTATTATTTTACAGAATAATGATGATAAGACAGTTCAGTATTGGTAAGTGGATGCCTCGCTATCTACACTCGCCATACATAGCAGCACTAATCTGTTGTTTCACGACCGTATTCTGTAATGCCACGGCCACACACATCACGATAACGCGATTATTCGTGTTATCGCGATATTGTCCTTCCTTGCCTTTTTTTTATTTCTTAAAAACTGACACAATAATAAAAAAGATATTTTTCGCTGCTATATAATACAGAGCGATCGGGGCATCCATTTTGTGTTTAGCGTGTGTTTATCGCAATAAACTTTACAATTCGCAGTGTGTCCTGGCATCTTCGCGGTAGGCCGAAGGCGAAGTTTAATCGCGATAATCCTATCGCGATGTGTGTGGTCGAGGCATAAGATCAAGAAAAAACAACTTAAGTTTTTAAACGCCTGAACAAAATGTGAATGCAATGTTTTATTATTTAATATCGTCTCACTGATGAAAATCTTAACTGTGCGCTCTTTGATTATATACACGTCTAGATATAGCGTTGCGCTACAAACGCAACAAAAACGACCGGCACGTTTTGTACATGTATATAATGTTTGATATGTATATAATCAAAGTGTGCGCTGTTGTCCGCGTAGATATCATAAGCTGAATAATTAATTTCTTTATTACTGAATGAAAATACAGCAGAACTACGTGAAATTTATTGAGTACCTAATTATTCAGTCGTGACAATATTATTATATATTTGATGAAATATCTTATCTGCCAATGAGCTAAATAAAATTGATATTACATTACACATAATACACGACAGAGAGAGTGAAAGTCTCTGATAGTCATAATAAAATTTTGCCACGAACATAGTGCTGATGCTGACCAAATGATTCGGTGATACACTGATGCACCACCTTTCCGACATTACAATTTAATGAGTGAATGACATAGATACTGGATAGACGCATAGCAAGTAAATTAGTTTATTTGTATCTTTCGTTCGCGAACTATCCATGTGTAGTACTTATACATGGATAGTTCGCGACAGTTACTGTCTTATTAAAAAAAAACCAAGGAAGTAGTGCATTGGACTTCACTTCCTCTATTAACCCTCCCCCAAGGAATGCTACAAAGTACGGTCGTGAGCCACCTGCATCCATCGACTTCCTGTATATCTTACCAGGTCGTCACACCATCTAGTGGAAGTTTTTAAATAATTAAAAATAATAAAAAATCATATCTTTAATAATATCCAAACTCATGGATAGTTTATAGTTTCACGAGTAAGAGTATATTTTTATAACTAAACTCACAAAACCTTAGACGATGCAAAAATATTAAACTTAACGTATTTTGTACTCCATTCAATTTTACCACGTTGCTTACCTATGCTTTTTTCTGATAAGCACCACATTTTCTATATATCAATTTTATTGAACGCACTCGCTTAGAATTCATTTGAAAATACTCGTGTAGTGTTCCACTCGACTTTAACCTTTATAAATATATTCTTAAATGTTAATATAGTCTGCACGAAAAAATGGTTATTGCACGTACGAGACTTCTACACCCTCCCGAAAAGAAAAAACAAGAAACTCCATTACGTATTCCAAACAACTTTTTTATTGGAAACATGTTAAATATGTCTCGAGAAAGTGCCGCACGTTTGCTCAGGACTGGTCAAATAATCAACTTGAACCGTAAGAAATGAAATATTGCTTGCAGAATCGTTTACAGTTCGTATTACAAGGTAAAAAGGTTTATATTTGAATGGCGGTTGGATAGGTGACAACAATACTACGTAGGTTGATGCGGCAAATTGTTAGTACATTGATGGAATTAAAATAAAAGATGTCGTTGTACCAATACTCATGTTGTGTTTGTAGATGCTCGGAGACACTGTGTATGTACGTCTAAGTTTACTCGTTATTTTGAATCAAATGTTCAAGGTTTCTTTAATTCAAAGTTATATTACGTGGTAGAGCCATGCTCCTGCCATATTATTATGGCTGTAGCAGGAATGGATCGGCTTGACCGGGGAAGGACCACACTCTCACAGAATATCATAAAATAGCAGCTTAACACTCCTATGTTTCGTATGGTGAGTGTAGAGAACCGGAGAGCCTTTTTACTGGAAACGGGGCATTCCATCTTAGTCCTCACGGGTGACAACGCATCTGCATTTTTGCCCCGACGACCAAGATTGAAGCCACGGCGCCATTAAAAAGTATTCGATTTTCTTCATTCACCATACCAAACACAGCATCATATCCTATATCATCCTGTGGGTGTCGTAAGAGGTGACATAGAGAAACATACCAGGAGATAGGCAGTAGTGTCTTTCTAATAACAATTAAACAAACAAAAAACTGTGGTTGTCAACCCGCCTGCCAAGCGTATTCAAGTATGATAAATATCCACCCTATGAAGTTATTTAAGGGGAGACCTATGTTCAGCAGTGAACTTTTGAGGGGTGTAATGTGAGAGCGTAATCCTTTACCGGTAGTGGCGGCTCGTTCATAATGCAGCCATAATACGTTTTGACGTTGCTCTATCATGTTATATCAAATCAACTACATGCTTAATTTTTTGTTTCGTATGGTGAGTGTAGAGGACCGGAGACCCTTTTTACTGGAAAAGAGGCTTTCCATCTTAGTCCTCACGGCTGACAACGCATCTGCATTTTGATTCGCACGAGGATAGATGCAGATGTATATGGGCCTCAGCAACCACTTACCATCAGGTGGACTGTGTGCTCGTTTGTCACCTTATCCTATAAAAAAATTACGCCGTAGAGCCATGCTCTAGCCATATTAATATGGTTGTAGCAGGAATGGATCCACTGGGGAAGGAGCACACTCTCACAGAATACCAGCGTAAAATAGTAGCTTAATCCTAATGCTACTGCGCTTCGTATGGTGAGTGTAGAGCACCCTTTTTACTGAAAACGAGGCATTCCATCTTAGGTTAGTTAGGGGTGATAACGCATCTGCATTTTGATTCTTAATCGAGAATGTTGATCCCTGGGGCACGGCATTCACTTACCATCACGTGGACTGTGTTCTCGTTAGTCATCCATGTTCTATAAAAAAATAAAGTTAATTAAAGTACTTTATAATGTGTTAGGGCCTTTTCTAGACCAAAAGGACTTCTTGGCAGAAAATGCCTAACTAGACCACCCTCTTAACTATTTCTGCTAAGCAGTTGTTTAGATATCGTGTACCAGTTTGGACACGCTATGAGGTATTCCACCTTAGTATTTAGCACGCGTAGTTTTATTTGTTCTAAGTTGGTTGCAGACTTCCATTATCTACAGTAGCCAATTATTAATAATTACGCAGTATACTCCTTGTTAAATAAGTCCCACAGTTGAGTATAGGTCCTTTCTCATTTCTGAGAGGGGCTATAAAGACAGGAATGAGTTACCGCCGTAATTCAGTGCTATTTTTTTCATAAACGTTAACTCTGCACCAGGATTTTCTTATATATCGTAGATGGGATTCACATACATAAATCACACACAAACATCCAGATCCTGGAAAATTATTTGTAGGCCATACAAACACTTGCTCCGTGCGGGGTTCGAACCCGCGGTCCTTGACGCTGAGATCAAACGCTCAGCCACTACATTACGGGGCCGTCAACTTTCACTCAATCGGAGGACTATACAATATACATGTCTTCGAAATAATTGAGATTTCTCTCACTTGCAAGTTTTTAGAGTGACAAACTAGTGCACCGACCACCTGAGGGTAAGTGGTTCCTGTGGCCAATATTCATCTATCCTCATATAAGCATCAAAACTGCAGATGCGTTGTTACCAGAACTAAGATAGAATTCTCGTAATTAGAAAAGTTCCCGGTTCCCGCCACTCACCATACGAAATACAGCAGTATTATGCTGATATTTTACGCTGATGTTCTAGGCGAGCGTGATCATTTCCCGGTCGAGTCGATCCATTCGTTTTGTAGCCATTACACGTTACAGTGTGACCCTAGCACGTAAATATTTCTCTCTGTTGTGTTATAAAAAAAGAGATGAATTAAAATTATAAATATGTGATATTCGACAATTCGATAGTAAACAAAAATAAATCTTTGACAGCGGTGGGATTCGAACCCACGCCCTTTCGGACTGGTGCCTAAAACCAGCGCCTTAGACCGCTCGGCCACGCTGCCGTTGAGTAATACCTTAAAATTATTGATAAGGTACTTCTTATTATAACTACAACTGCTTTGAAGCTAGATAACAACTGAATTTCTCTTTGAACATTATAATATCATCATTGACCTTAGAGTCTCTTCAATACCTATCTAGAATCCGCCAGCCATCTAGATTTACCTACCATGTAAATCCATTTAACAGTAGAAATTGTAGACATTGTAGTAATTGAATGAAATTTAATTCCCTTTATTTTTGGTGCAATACTTAACCTTTTATGATACGAAACCGTGTAGTGGCGGTGTAAGAATATCCATTATCCCATATCGATCTGTAGGTGACCTAAGAGGTAACAGAGAGTATCTGAAACCGAGTTTGGGCAGCATCATATTCCTGAGGATAACTCAAAATTATAGGAAACTGCGGTTGCCAACCCGCCTGCCAAGCGTGCCAACTATCGTAAATACCCGCAATGAGACACTCTATGGGCCTATGTAGCAGTAGACTTTTACAGGCTGTAATGGATGGATGATTCATTTCATATGATACTGTTTGTTTAGGGAGAAATGTGATATTTTAGCGTTTAGCCGCACCCTTTTTATTCGTCATTACCATCATCCTTAGAGTCCGTCACAAGTGCACCGTTAAACTTAGGCCTTCGCCAAAATGCCACAAAATGACACCAAACCACTTGCATCTATCAAATTCTTGTAACATGCTTATCAGGTCATCACTACATCTAGTGGGAGCCGTTCTACAATCTACTTATCACCATACGAGAACCATCGGTTGTCCGTTTCTCAGTTCAGCTTATTAATCCTTTGGGCTATGTCGATCACTTTGGTTCAGCTTCTGGTATCATCGTTATGGATCTTATAAGGCAATGATTCTCCTATTATTCTCTCCTTATTTCTACATATAGTAAGACGAGTGAACTCAAGCTTCCTCACATGGCTAGGACCAATACGAATTGTTAATATTTTTACCCGACTGCCCCAGAAGGACGGTAATGTTTTTTGAGAGTAGGTATGTATGTATGTCTATTTCCTTGGCACACGTGGTAGAGCCATGCTGCAGCTATATTAGTAGTATAGTTGTAGCACGAATGTGTCGGCTCGATCGGGGAAGGACCACGCTCACACAGAATACCAGCGTTAAATGGCAGCTTGACACTGCTGGATTTCATATGGTGAGTGTTGAGAACCGGAGACTCATTGTACTGGAAAAGAGGCATTCCATCTAAGTCCTCACGGGTGACGACGCATCTGTATTTTGATTCTTTATTAAGGATAAATGTCATCTACATTTATCTATGAATCATATAATGAATATATACATATAATGAACAATTTGGACACATTGACCTCTTTGCGAAATCTAAACTTACGTTTAAAGATTACATCAAGAAAACTATTACGAAATAGAGCAGTTGAAGTTAAAATCACATACAATCATATATTCTCTCATCTATTTCTTCTATATGTATTATTGAGGCTACTAATATAAATATAAGTACTTAAGTTATTTTATTTAATATATATTATAATTAATTATTTGTATTATGTTTATATATTTAAACATTTAATATGTATATATACATAAGTAAATATCTTATATGTTTATATATATATATATATATATATTTATATATATATATAAAGGTAATGTAATATATCATTCTACCTGACTATCTCTCCTGATCTGTAAACTTATGACCACCTTCATTACATTGAATTGCTTATAATTTTGCTTATAATTTATCTACTAGATTGTTCTTTTTCCTTTTCTTCTAACAACAATACACCTACCATCAAACAATATAAGGGAAACCTGTTATTGGCCATACTTTTAGTTTGTTACATTAATGTTAATATTTTCTATATACGCTGTTGGTTTTCTAAATAAATAAATAAATAAATAAATAAATCACAGCAACCACTTACCATCAGGTGGACTGTGTGCTCGTTCGTCACCCTATCCTATAAAAAAAAACACTGTAGCCTGAACAGAATTAGTTTCGTCTTAATTGCGGGATTGATACAGGCTATATAAGATTTATATATTGCATTTGAAAATATTAAAAAGGGAGTGGAATGTTTTTAACAGTAAAGTTTTTAACGCAGTCGGGTTTTATTTTATTACAGTTTTAACCTTATTATAACTTTACAGTGCCGTGTAGTGGTGATGTACAAGAAATCACTACCCCAAATCGTTCCGTGGGTGTTGTAAAAGGCAACAGAGATAACTGAATCAGAAGATGGCAGCAGCGTCTTTTTAATAATAATTGAAAATTAGCAAAAAAAAGTAGAATAACTTTGGTATATAACATGGAACATATGTTCATCTTATTTGTTTGTTCATCGATAAACTTTTGATAGGCTTAAATGTATGAATGAATGATGAAAGAATATGCTATAATCTCGTCTGCAAGCTTGGTACTTGGCATCTGTCACCAATGATGTTAGTCTGCTCCCGCTTGCACCATCTCTCCTCGGATCATACGAGACTACATGGGATAAGACATCTGATTAAAATGGTCTCCGGTTCTCTACATTCACCATACGATACACAGCACTGTTAAGCTGTTATTTTACGCTGGTATTCTGTGAGAGCGTGCGTTTCCCGGTCGAGTCGTACAACTATACAATTAATATGGCTACAGCATAGCTCTACCACGTGTGAAATCATACTAACTTATCTCATATAGTCTCGTACGGCAAGTGTGAAGTGTGAAAAGTGATTAAAAATACTTTATTAGAGTTTACCATAGTTCCAAAGCTAATTCCACATGCACATCCACACTCTACACTCATCATACAATACACATCAGCGTTAAGCTGTTATTTTACGCTGGTATTCTGTGAGAGTGTGGTCCTTCCCCGGTCGAGCCGAACCATTCGTGCTATAATCATGCTACTAATATAGCTGCAGCATGGCTCTTCCACGTATAAAAACACTCATATAATATAATTTTTTTTGTCTTCTTTGAGTTCCTTTTCTGTAAAATTAGTGACAAAGGAACTTGCGGTCCACATGGTAAGTGACTATTGCAGCCCATAGGCACTTGGAACACACTTCAAATAATGAAGTCTATTCTGAGGACTAAGATTCCGTTTACTATTAAAAATTGGTAAGTTGTGTACACGCGTCCGCGAAGGTTTCTGACAATAAAATAAATATTTGTTTGTTTGTTCGTCTTCAATGTGTTTCTATACTATTCATCTAATTACGATGAATCTTTAGATAGTTGGTGTACACGCGCCCGCAAAGGTTTCTGTCAATATATTTGTTTGTTTGTTCGACTTCAATGTGTTTCTATACCATTCATCTAATTACGATGAGTCTTTAGATAGTTGGTGTACACGCGCCCGCAAAGGTTTCTGTCAATATATTTGTTTGTTTGTTCGACTTCAATGTGTTTCTATACCATTCATCTAATTACGATGAATCTTTAGATAGTTGGTGTACACGCGCCCGCAAAGGTTTCTGTCAATATATTTGTTTGTTTGTTCGACTTCAATGTGTTTCTATACCATTCATCTAATTACGATGAGTCTTTAGATAGTTGGTGTACACGCGCCCGCAAAGGTTTCTGTCAATATATTTGTTTGTTTGTTCGACTTCAATGTGTTTCTATACCATTCATCTAATTACGATGAATCTTTGGATAGTTGGTGTACACGCGCCTGCAAAGGTTTCTGTCAATATATTTGTTTGTTTGTTCGACTTCAATGTGTTTCTATACCATTCATCTAATTACGATGAATCTTTAGATAGTTGGTGTACACGCGCCCGCAAAGGTTTCTGTCAATATATTTCCTTGTTTGTTCGTCTTCAATGTGTTTCTATACCATTCATCTAATTACGATGAATCTTTAGATAGTTGGTGTACACGCGCCCGCAAAGGTTTCTGTCAATATATTTGTTTGTTTGTTCGACTTCAATGTGTTTCTATACCATTCATCTAATTACGATGAATCTTTGGATAGTTGGTGTACACGTGCCCGCAAAGGTTTCTGTCAATATATTTGTTTGTTTGTTCGACTTCAATGTGATTTTATACCATTCATCTAATTACGATGAATCTTTGGATAGTTGGTGTACACGCGCCCGCAAAGGTTTCTGTCAATATATTTGCTTGTTTGTTCGTCTTCAATGTGTTTCTATACCATTCATCTAATTACGATGATTCTTTAGATAGTTGGTGTACACGCGTCCGCGAAGGTTTCTGACAATAAAATAAATAATTGTTTGTTTGTTCGTCTTCAGTGTGTTGCTATACCATTCATCTAATTACGATGAATATTTGGATAGTTGGTGTACACGCGCCCGCAAAGGTTTCTATCAATATATTTGTTTGTTTGTTCGACTTCAATGTGTTTCTATACTATTCATCTAATTACGATGAATCTTTAGATAGTTGGTGTACACGCGCCCGCAAAGGTTTCTGTCAATATATTTGTTTGTTTGTTCGACTTCAATGTGTTTCTATACCATTCATCTAATTACGATGAGTCTTTAGATAGTTGGTGTACACGCGCCCGCGAAGGTTTCTGTCAATATATTTGTTTGTTTGTTCGACTTCAATGTGTTTCTATACTATTCATCTAATTACGATGAATCTTTAGATAGTTGGTGTACACGCGCCCGCAAAGGTTTCTGTCAATATATTTCCTTGTTTGTTCGTCTTCAATGTGTTTCTATACCATTCATCTAATTACGATGAATCTTTAGATAGTTGGTGTAAACGCGTCCGCGAAGGTTTCTGACAATAAAATAAATATTTGTTTGTTTGTTCGTCTTCAGTGTGTTGCTATACCATTCATCTAATTACGATGAATCTTTGGATAGTTGGTGTACACGTGCCCGCAAAGGTTTCTGTCAATATATTTGTTTGTTTGTTCGACTTCAATGTGATTTTATACCATTCATCTAATTACGATGAATCTTTGGATAGTTGGTGTACACGCGCCCGCAAAGGTTTCTGTCAATATATTTGCTTGTTTGTTCGTCTTCAATGTGTTTCTATATCATTCATCTAATTACGATGAATCTTTGGATAGTTGGTGTACACGCGCCCGCAAAGGTTTCTATCAATATATTTGTTTGTTTGTTCGACTTCAATGTGTTTCTATACTATTCATCTAATTACGATGAATCTTTAGATAGTTGGTGTACACGCGCCCGCAAAGGTTTCTGTCAATATATTTGTTTGTTTGTTCGACTTCAATGTGTTTCTATACCATTCATCTAATTACGATGAGTCTTTAGATAGTTAGTGTACACGCGCCCGCGAAGGTTTCTGTCAATATATTTGTTTGTTTGTTCGACTTCAATGTGTTTCTATACCATTCATCTAATTACGATGAATCTTTGGATAGTTGGTGTACACGCGCCTGCAAAGGTTTCTGTCAATATATTTGTTTGTTTGTTCGACTTCAATGTGTTTCTATACCATTCATCTAATTACGATGAATCTTTAGATAGTTGGTGTACACGCGCCCGCAAAGGTTTCTGTCAATATATTTCCTTGTTTGTTCGTCTTCAATGTGTTTCTATACCATTCATCTAATTACGATGAATCTTTAGATAGTTAGTGTACACGCGCCCGCAAAGGTTTCTGTCAATATATTTGTTTGTTTGTTCGACTTCAATGTGTTTCTATACCATTCATCTAATTACGATGAATCTTTGGATAGTTGGTGTACACGTGCCCGCAAAGGTTTCTGTCAATATATTTGTTTGTTTGTTCGACTTCAATGTGATTTTATACCATTCATCTAATTACGATGAATCTTTGGATAGTTGGTGTACACGCGCCCGCAAAGGTTTCTATCAATATATTTGTTTGTTTGTTCGACTTCAATGAGTTTCTATACTATTCATCTAATTACGATGAATCTTTAGATAGTTGGTGTACACGCGCCCGCAAAGGTTTCTGTCAATATATTTGTTTGTTTGTTCGACTTCAATGTGTTTCTATACCATTCATCTAATTACGATGAGTCTTTAGATAGTTGGTGTACACGCGCCCGCAAAGGTTTCTGTCAATATATTTGTTTGTTTGTTCGACTTCAATGTGTTTCTATACCATTCATCTAATTACGATGAATCTTTGGATAGTTGGTGTACACGCGCCTGCAAAGGTTTCTGTCAATATATTTGTTTGTTTGTTCGACTTCAATGTGTTTCTATACCATTCATCTAATTACGATGAGTCTTTAGATAGTTGGTGTACACGCGCCCGCAAAGGTTTCTGTCAATATATTTGTTTGTTTGTTCGACTTCAATGTGTTTCTATACCATTCATCTAATTACGATGAATCTTTGGATAGTTGGTGTACACGTGCCCGCAAAGGTTTCTGTCAATATATTTGTTTGTTTGTTCGACTTCAATGTGATTTTATACCATTCATCTAATTACGATGAATCTTTGGATAGTTGGTGTACACGCGCCCGCAAAGGTTTCTGTCAATATATTTGCTTGTTTGTTCGACTTCAATGTGATTTTATACCATTCATCTAATTACGATGAATCTTTGGATAGTTGGTGTACACGCGCCCGCAAAGGTTTCTGTCAATATATTTGCTTGTTTGTTCGTCTTCAATGTGTTTCTATATCATTCATCTAATTACGATGAATCTTTGGATAGTTGGTGTACACGCGCCCGCAAAGGTTTCTATCAATATATTTGTTTGTTTGTTCGACTTCAATGTGTTTCTATACTATTCATCTAATTACGATGAATCTTTAGATAGTTGGTGTACACGCGCCCGCAAAGGTTTCTGTCAATATATTTGTTTGTTTGTTCGACTTCAATGTGTTTCTATACCATTCATCTAATTACGATGAGTCTTTAGATAGTTAGTGTACACGCGCCCGCGAAGGTTTCTGTCAATATATTTGTTTGTTTGTTCGACTTCAATGTGTTTCTATACCATTCATCTAATTACGATGAATCTTTGGATAGTTGGTGTACACGCGCCTGCAAAGGTTTCTGTCAATATATTTGTTTGTTTGTTCGACTTCAATGTGTTTCTATACCATTCATCTAATTACGATGAATCTTTAGATAGTTGGTGTACACGCGCCCGCAAAGGTTTCTGTCAATATATTTCCTTGTTTGTTCGTCTTCAATGTGTTTCTATACCATTCATCTAATTACGATGAATCTTTAGATAGTTAGTGTACACGCGCCCGCAAAGGTTTCTGTCAATATATTTGTTTGTTTGTTCGACTTCAATGTGTTTCTATACCATTCATCTAATTACGATGAATCTTTGGATAGTTGGTGTACACGTGCCCGCAAAGGTTTCTGTCAATATATTTGTTTGTTTGTTCGACTTCAATGTGATTTTATACCATTCATCTAATTACGATGAATCTTTGGATAGTTGGTGTACACGCGCCCGCAAAGGTTTCTATCAATATATTTGTTTGTTTGTTCGACTTCAATGAGTTTCTATACTATTCATCTAATTACGATGAATCTTTAGATAGTTGGTGTACACGCGCCCGCAAAGGTTTCTGTCAATATATTTGTTTGTTTGTTCGACTTCAATGTGTTTCTATACCATTCATCTAATTACGATGAGTCTTTAGATAGTTGGTGTACACGCGCCCGCAAAGGTTTCTGTCAATATATTTGTTTGTTTGTTCGACTTCAATGTGTTTCTATACCATTCATCTAATTACGATGAATCTTTGGATAGTTGGTGTACACGCGCCTGCAAAGGTTTCTGTCAATATATTTGTTTGTTTGTTCGACTTCAATGTGTTTCTATACCATTCATCTAATTACGATGAGTCTTTAGATAGTTGGTGTACACGCGCCCGCAAAGGTTTCTGTCAATATATTTGTTTGTTTGTTCGACTTCAATGTGTTTCTATACCATTCATCTAATTACGATGAATCTTTGGATAGTTGGTGTACACGTGCCCGCAAAGGTTTCTGTCAATATATTTGTTTGTTTGTTCGACTTCAATGTGATTTTATACCATTCATCTAATTACGATGAATCTTTGGATAGTTGGTGTACACGCGCCCGCAAAGGTTTCTGTCAATATATTTGCTTGTTTGTTCGTCTTCAATGTGTTTCTATACCATTCATCTAATTACGATGATTCTTTAGATAGTTGGTGTACACGCGTCCGCGAAGGTTTCTGACAATAAAATAAATAATTGTTTGTTTGTTCGTCTTCAGTGTGTTGCTATACCATTCATCTAATTACGATGAATATTTGGATAGTTGGTGTACACGCGCCCGCAAAGGTTTCTATCAATATATTTGTTTGTTTGTTCGACTTCAATGTGTTTCTATACTATTCATCTAATTACGATGAATCTTTAGATAGTTGGTGTACACGCGCCCGCAAAGGTTTCTGTCAATATATTTGTTTGTTTGTTCGACTTCAATGTGTTTCTATACCATTCATCTAATTACGATGAGTCTTTAGATAGTTGGTGTACACGCGCCCGCGAAGGTTTCTGTCAATATATTTGTTTGTTTGTTCGACTTCAATGTGTTTCTATACTATTCATCTAATTACGATGAATCTTTAGATAGTTGGTGTACACGCGCCCGCAAAGGTTTCTGTCAATATATTTCCTTGTTTGTTCGTCTTCAATGTGTTTCTATACCATTCATCTAATTACGATGAATCTTTAGATAGTTGGTGTACACGCGTCCGCGAAGGTTTCTGACAATAAAATAAATATTTGTTTGTTTGTTCGTCTTCAGTGTGTTGCTATACCATTCATCTAATTACGATGAATCTTTGGATAGTTGGTGTACACGTGCCCGCAAAGGTTTCTGTCAATATATTTGTTTGTTTGTTCGACTTCAATGTGATTTTATACCATTCATCTAATTACGATGAATCTTTGGATAGTTGGTGTACACGCGCCCGCAAAGGTTTCTGTCAATATATTTGCTTGTTTGTTCGTCTTCAATGTGTTTCTATATCATTCATCTAATTACGATGAATCTTTGGATAGTTGGTGTACACGCGCCCGCAAAGGTTTCTATCAATATATTTGTTTGTTTGTTCGACTTCAATGTGTTTCTATACTATTCATCTAATTACGATGAATCTTTAGATAGTTGGTGTACACGCGCCCGCAAAGGTTTCTGTCAATATATTTGTTTGTTTGTTCGACTTCAATGTGTTTCTATACCATTCATCTAATTACGATGAGTCTTTAGATAGTTAGTGTACACGCGCCCGCGAAGGTTTCTGTCAATATATTTGTTTGTTTGTTCGACTTCAATGTGTTTCTATACCATTCATCTAATTACGATGAATCTTTGGATAGTTGGTGTACACGCGCCTGCAAAGGTTTCTGTCAATATATTTGTTTGTTTGTTCGACTTCAATGTGTTTCTATACCATTCATCTAATTACGATGAATCTTTAGATAGTTGGTGTACACGCGCCCGCAAAGGTTTCTGTCAATATATTTCCTTGTTTGTTCGTCTTCAATGTGTTTCTATACCATTCATCTAATTACGATGAATCTTTAGATAGTTAGTGTACACGCGCCCGCAAAGGTTTCTGTCAATATATTTGTTTGTTTGTTCGACTTCAATGTGTTTCTATACCATTCATCTAATTACGATGAATCTTTGGATAGTTGGTGTACACGTGCCCGCAAAGGTTTCTGTCAATATATTTGTTTGTTTGTTCGACTTCAATGTGATTTTATACCATTCATCTAATTACGATGAATCTTTGGATAGTTGGTGTACACGCGCCCGCAAAGGTTTCTATCAATATATTTGTTTGTTTGTTCGACTTCAATGTGTTTCTATACTATTCATCTAATTACGATGAATCTTTAGATAGTTGGTGTACACGCGCCCGCAAAGGTTTCTGACAATATATTTGTTTGTTTGTTCGACTTCAATGTGTTTCTATACCATTCATCTAATTACGATGAGTCTTTAGATAGTTGGTGTACACGCGCCCGCAAAGGTTTCTGTCAATATATTTGTTTGTTTGTTCGACTTCAATGTGTTTCTATACCATTCATCTAATTACGATGAATCTTTGGATAGTTGGTGTACACGCGCCTGCAAAGGTTTCTGTCAATATATTTGTTTGTTTGTTCGACTTCAATGTGT
Organism: Parnassius mnemosyne; assembly: GCA_963668995.1. Classification (NCBI taxonomy): domain Eukaryota; kingdom Metazoa; phylum Arthropoda; class Insecta; order Lepidoptera; family Papilionidae; genus Parnassius; species Parnassius mnemosyne. The sequence goes on from CAVLGL010000057.1 coordinate 6,521,228, forward strand.
TTCTATACCATTCATCTAATTACGATGAATCTTTGGATAGTTGGTGTACACGCGCCTGCAAAGGTTTCTGTCAATATATTTGTTTGTTTGTTCGACTTCAATGTGTTTCTATACCATTCATCTAATTACGATGAGTCTTTAGATAGTTGGTGTACACGCGCCCGCAAAGGTTTCTGTCAATATATTTGTTTGTTTGTTCGACTTCAATGTGTTTCTATACTATTCATCTAATTACGATGAATCTTTAGATAGTTGGTGTACACGCGCCCGCAAAGGTTTCTGTCAATATATTTGTTTGTTTGTTCGACTTCAATGTGTTTCTATACCATTCATCTAATTACGATGAGTCTTTAGATAGTTGGTGTACACGCGCCCGCAAAGGTTTCTGTCAATATATTTGTTTGTTTGTTCGACTTCAATGTGTTTCTATACCATTCATCTAATTACGATGAATCTTTAGATAGTTGGTGTACACGCGCCCGCAAAGGTTTCTGTCAATATATTTGTATGTTTGTTCGACTTCAATGTGTTTCTATACCATTCATCTAATTACGATGAGTCTTTAGATAGTTGGTGTACACGCGCCCGCAAAGGTTTCTGTCAATATATTTGTTTGTTTGTTCGACTTCAATGTGTTTCTATACCATTCATCTAATTACGATGAATCTTTAGATAGTTGGTGTACACGCGCCCGCAAAGGTTTCTGTCAATATATTTGTTTGTTTGTTCGACTTCAATGTGTTTCTATACTATTCATCTAATTACGATGAATCTTTAGATAGTTGGTGTACACGCGCCCGCAAAGGTTTCTGTCAATATATTTCCTTGTTTGTTCGTCTTCAATGTGTTTCTATACCATTCATCTAATTACGATGAATCTTTAGATAGTTGGTGTACACGCGTCCGCGAAGGTTTCTGACAATAAAATAAATATTTGTTTGTTTGTTCGTCTTCAGTGTGTTGCTATACCATTCATCTAATTACGATGAATCTTTGGATAGTTGGTGTACACGTGCCCGCAAAGGTTTCTGTCAATATATTTGTTTGTTTGTTCGACTTCAATGTGATTTTATACCATTCATCTAATTACGATGAATCTTTGGATAGTTGGTGTACACGCGCCCGCAAAGGTTTCTGTCAATATATTTGCTTGTTTGTTCGTCTTCAATGTGTTTCTATATCATTCATCTAATTACGATGAATCTTTGGATAGTTGGTGTACACGCGCCCGCAAAGGTTTCTATCAATATATTTGTTTGTTTGTTCGACTTCAATGTGTTTCTATACTATTCATCTAATTACGATGAATCTTTAGATAGTTGGTGTACACGCGCCCGCAAAGGTTTCTGTCAATATATTTGTTTGTTTGTTCGACTTCAATGTGTTTCTATACCATTCATCTAATTACGATGAGTCTTTAGATAGTTAGTGTACACGCGCCCGCGAAGGTTTCTGTCAATATATTTGTTTGTTTGTTCGACTTCAATGTGTTTCTATACCATTCATCTAATTACGATGAATCTTTGGATAGTTGGTGTACACGCGCCTGCAAAGGTTTCTGTCAATATATTTGTTTGTTTGTTCGACTTCAATGTGTTTCTATACCATTCATCTAATTACGATGAATCTTTAGATAGTTGGTGTACACGCGCCCGCAAAGGTTTCTGTCAATATATTTCCTTGTTTGTTCGTCTTCAATGTGTTTCTATACCATTCATCTAATTACGATGAATCTTTAGATAGTTAGTGTACACGCGCCCGCAAAGGTTTCTGTCAATATATTTGTTTGTTTGTTCGACTTCAATGTGTTTCTATACCATTCATCTAATTACGATGAATCTTTGGATAGTTGGTGTACACGTGCCCGCAAAGGTTTCTGTCAATATATTTGTTTGTTTGTTCGACTTCAATGTGATTTTATACCATTCATCTAATTACGATGAATCTTTGGATAGTTGGTGTACACGCGCCCGCAAAGGTTTCTATCAATATATTTGTTTGTTTGTTCGACTTCAATGTGTTTCTATACTATTCATCTAATTACGATGAATCTTTAGATAGTTGGTGTACACGCGCGCGCAAAGGTTTCTGTCAATATATTTGTTTGTTTGTTCGACTTCAATGTGTTTCTATACCATTCATCTAATTACGATGAGTCTTTAGATAGTTGGTGTACACGCGCCCGCAAAGGTTTCTGTCAATATATTTGTTTGTTTGTTCGACTTCAATGTGTTTCTATACCATTCATCTAATTACGATGAATCTTTGGATAGTTGGTGTACACGCGCCTGCAAAGGTTTCTGTCAATATATTTGTTTGTTTGTTCGACTTCAATGTGTTTCTATACCATTCATCTAATTACGATGAATCTTTGGATAGTTGGTGTACACGCGCCTGCAAAGGTTTCTGTCAATATATTTGTTTGTTTGTTCGACTTCAATGTGTTTCTATACCATTCATCTAATTACGATGAGTCTTTAGATAGTTGGTGTACACGCGCCCGCAAAGGTTTCTGTCAATATATTTGTTTGTTTGTTCGACTTCAATGTGTTTCTATACTATTCATCTAATTACGATGAATCTTTAGATAGTTGGTGTACACGCGCCCGCAAAGGTTTCTGTCAATATATTTGTTTGTTTGTTCGACTTCAATGTGTTTCTATACCATTCATCTAATTACGATGAGTCTTTAGATAGTTGGTGTACACGCGCCCGCAAAGGTTTCTGTCAATATATTTGTTTGTTTGTTCGACTTCAATGTGTTTCTATACCATTCATCTAATTACGATGAATCTTTAGATAGTTGGTGTACACGCGCCCGCAAAGGTTTCTGTCAATATATTTGTATGTTTGTTCGACTTCAATGTGTTTCTATACCATTCATCTAATTACGATGAGTCTTTAGATAGTTGGTGTACACGCGCCCGCAAAGGTTTCTGTCAATATATTTGTTTGTTTGTTCGACTTCAATGTGTTTCTATACCATTCATCTAATTACGATGAATCTTTAGATAGTTGGTGTACACGCGCCCGCAAAGGTTTCTGTCAATATATTTCCTTGTTTGTTCGTCTTCAATGTGTTTCTATACCATTCATCTAATTACGATGAATCTTTAGATAGTTGGTGTACACGCGCCCGCAAAGGTTTCTGTCAATATATTTCCTTGTTTGTTCGTCTTCAATGTGTTTCTATACCATTCATCTAATTACGATGAATCTTTAGATAGTTGGTGTACACGCGCCCGCAAAGGTTTCTGTCAATATATTTGTTTGTTTGTTCGACTTCAATGTGTTTCTATACCATTCATCTAATTACGATGAATCTTTGGATAGTTGGTGTACACGCGCCCGCAAAGGTTTCTGTCAATATATTTGTTTGTTTGTTCGACTTCAATGTGTTTCTATACCATTCATCTAATTACGATGAATCTTTGGATAGTTGGTGTACACGCGCCCGCAAAGGTTTCTGTCAATATATTTGTTTGTTTGTTCGACTTCAATGTGTTTCTATACCATTCATCTAATTACGATGAATCTTTGGATAGTTGGTGTACACGCGCCCGCAAAGGTTTCTGTCAATATATTTGTTTGTTTGTTCGTCTTCAGTGTGTTGCGATACCATTTATTCGATTACGATTAAACTTTGGTGAGTCAGTGCACTCGCCTTACTTGTTGTTGTTGTTGTTCTGACGATAAAATGAATATTTGTTAGTTTGTTCGTCTTCTACGCGTTGTTATACCGTTAATCTAATTACGATGAAACTTTGGTGTAAAATGTAAAAGCCAATTAAGTTGGTGTAAAAATGAATATTACAGATTTTTTTTATAGAAGAAGAGTTATAAACGAGCACACGAACCACCTGATGGTAAGTGGTTGCTGTGGCCCATAGACATCTACATCTGTCCTCGATTAAGAATCGAAATGCAGATGCGTTGTCACCCGTGAGGACTAAGATGGAATGCCTCGTTTCCAGTAAAAAACGGTCTCCGGTTCTTCGCACTCACCATATGAAACACAACAGCATAAAATACGAACAAACAAACATATTACAAAGATAAGGGTTACAAGTGAGCACACAGTCCGTAGTGGATGCTGTGGCCCTTAGACATCTACATCTATCTTTCATTAAGAATTAAATGCAGCAGCAAAAGTAGTATAAAGAGTCTTTAGTTCTCTACAGCCACCATACGAAACAGCATTTTGCTGCTATTTCATGGTGGTATTCTGTGGGAGCGTGGTCTTTCCCCGGCCGAGCCGACCCATCCGTGCTACAACTATACTACTAATATAGCTGCAGCATTGCTCTACCACGTAAAAATCAATCGTTATTATATCAAGTAGCATCAAGTAATGAAAGCAGTAGTCTCACGTAAACAATTTGATAAATGGAGTCCATGAGATGTAAGCATAAAGTGCTTTTCTTAGGTCCAGGTAAGCCAGCTTATGCAAATTACGACGTGCGCTATATCTCTGTGTGAATATGTTATTCAAGTGAATTTTGCAATACTGTTTATGCGCGATGATGTTTAACTGGCTTAACAGCTTATAGTACTTAGTTGTAGCAAGAAAGGTTTGGCTCGACCGGGGAAGGACCACGCTCTCACAGAATACAACCGTGAAATAGCAACAAAATGCTGCTATGACTTGTATGGTGGCTGTAGAAAACTAAAGACCCTTTATACTAGAAACGAAACATTCCATCTCAGTCATCAGGGGTGATAACGCATCTGCATGTTCATTCCTTATAAAAGATAGGTAGATGTAGATGTCTATGGGCCACAGCATTCACTGCGGACTCTGTGCTCGCTTGTCACCCTTATCTTCTTAATATATTTGTTTGTTCGTATTTTATGCGCTCCCATACCATTCAGCAGATTGCAATAAAACTTTTCCAAGGTGTTGTTTGCACTTGCGCAAAGGTTATATTCATAGTACAATTAACTTGCAGTAGATGGCGCGCGTATACAACCGATAAATTTATTTGCAAGTTATATATCATTCAAATTCAATTAATGTATATCATTCCTTATTACACAACATAACTCTTCCAAATTTAAAACGATATTTCCACAATTATTTCTTCTGTGGCAGCAACGTGCCGGGTATCAACTAGTTCTATTTAAAAATGTGAATATTTTTTAAGTTTTTTAAATGGAACACAGAGTATTCTATTTTCAAAACGACACAAAATCTTTTACTATACCCGCTTGACAAATTTAAGCTGTTTACATGAGTGTACACCGTGTGGTCGCGGGGGAAATTATATTCGCGTACAGACCAGATGCTTCGTCTGTGTCCAGTCTTAAAAGACACTACTAACAGTCAAAACATTTAACTAGACGTCTAGCTTTTCTTTATGTTATGGAAATATTGGATAACAAAATTCAATCCAAGCAATATTTATCCTCCATTCAAATGCAGACTCCTTAGGGCTAAGAAGAAATGCCTGGTTACCAGTAAAAAGGGTCTTTGGTTCTCTATACTTACCATACGAAACACGGCAGCGATATTCTGCTGTTTTACGCTGGTATTATGTGAGAGCGTTGTTTTATCCCGGTCGAGCCGACACATACGTGCCGTAGTTATATATATCTGCAGGATGGCTATAAAATATTTGTTCAGGGCTATCGTAATAGACTATCGTAATCCATATGAGTAATAACGGAAAGACCCAGTAGCCTCAGATAGGCAGTATATCATCTCATATGTAAGATGTCTAAATTAAAGAGACCGGTAACACGGAGCGGAGTGATCACATCGCGTAATGTGATCGGCAATCAGCCAAAAAGCTATTGAATCTATTAAAATTAAATTAACAAGGGTTTTGCCTAAATACTCAAACTCCGCTCAATTAACTTGGCGTTAAGTCTCTTGCTGCCTCTATCACTTGAAGTCAAAGTGACTCTGATACCACGGGACTTAGCGACATCTTAAAAATGAGTAGCGTTTGAGATATTAACCTAAATAATGGACAGAATTAAGGATATACATTTGTTTTAAAAATTAAATTTATTTATTTATTACTAGAGACATCTCTATCTTTATAGGTCGAATCCAATGCGATAGTGGCCTTAATTAAATTAAATATACAAAAACATAGCTAAAAACTACCACCATTAGTTTTAATAATTATAAATTATAAATTAAAAGTTAAAATAAAAGATAATGAGTCACCTAGAGCTTGCCACGGGCTTTCTTTCACTTTTAAGAGCGAATATGGAGAAGAAAAGCCTACTGCGGAGTTCTAACGATTGCAAATCTTCGAAATACATTTTATTTTTCAGCGAAAGTCTATTGAAAAAGCATTAAGAGTTTTAAAGCAGTTTCAGTGTCGACGTCAATCAAATACTTTGAAATTTAATACGCGAGTAATGCTCTTGGGCGGCCTCGTCTTCTATTTATTTTATATAAATTATATGCATATTTATTAATATGTATAAAGTTACAGCCTATATACATCCCATTGCTGGGCACAGGTCTCCTCTCATTTCTAATAGGGTTTGTTCTGAATGTACAAACGAAACAAAAATCTACATTAGGGGCAAGCAAATAAAAACAGTATTTTCCGGTATTTGGCAATCTCATTCACACTGATAGTGTTAACATGTCGCCGCAACTGTTAATTGTATAACAAGAGACATAAACCCTTGTTTATGTGTCACTTAATTCGGCAGGGACGCAATAAAAGGTGTATATAGAGAGATGGGTCGGAGGTGTTGATGATATAGCGCTGGATAGTAGAAATCACTCGCGCAATGCAATGCTTTTGTTATACCTTTGAATGGAATAAACTTTTCAACAATATCATACATTCGATGCCAGTTTTCTTATTCTTTTTTTCAGTAATGGTATTTTCAGTAAACACTTCGTAGTTTCTGGCTATGTACCCGAAGTTTTTAATGATGCAATACTTGCTTGAGATGCTGGAGTTTGGGGGCCAGTTGTTTACAATCACAGATTGCTTTTGTTCTTCGAAACATAAACACGCCACTGTAACTATTTTTATTCTTACACCATCTTTTTATTCGTACAGAACCTAAGTAAAACCGATCAAAGTAGAGTGAGTGCCTGCTGTACTACCAGCTGTGTGTCACTTTATGTAAGAGAAGTCGGATACAAGATTCCTTTTCTCACAGATTAAATAATAGCTTTTGTCCCGCAATGTCCCCCAATAATAATTTACCTCACTTCCGGTCTGACTTAGTCACTAAGCATCTAAGCTACATACTAACAGCTAGTAACGTGATGAACTCGTGGTATAGGAATTAAGTGCGTGCATTAAAATGCGTGGAACGTCCTAAGTTCGAATACCAGCAGCAAGCAAAATTTGTGTAATGTACACAAATTGTTGGTTTTAGTTTGGTTTTATTGTTATTATTCCTGTGACACCTATATTTTATTTCAACCTATCTCAGATTTCACCGGATAAACCATAAAACGGTCACGGATATACAAACATTACAGATGTATAGAAAAGTGTACTGCTGAATAGAACTCGCCTGAAGGTTACAAAGTACTGTACTGGACCGTCTGTAACCATCTCCACTATGCAATGAGGAGTTGCTGTATTGTTCCTATCTATTTCACGTGGGTTTCGTAAAAAGCCACAATGGGAAACGCCAGAAAGATCTTATGGATTCCGATAGTTGGCAGTGTGACTATCTTGCTTATACCATGTGTAAAATACCCAAACAGGAAACGGGCAGATGGTTTATTTAATTATTATAAGATAGTGCTTGACATCAATCTCATATGGTAGTATGTGGTTATAAAGTCCTAGTGGGTTATTCACACTGTCTGCAAGTAACAAAAACCTATTCTTTCTTGCATAAAATGTACCCATAATTGTAGAGGAAAAAGCAGACGCTGGAAAATTATTTCTGTTTACTGTATGCATTACGAACGTCGAAGCAAAACCATTTAGTTCGAATGTGTGAAATATCGTCTGCAAGGAGGTGAAGGCCCGCCGACCGTCTGGTTGCCTGAAAAGGGGAGGGAAGAATTGAATCATGTAATTCCTGTGCACACTCTCCGGAATGTATTCTATAGAATACCGCGAGGCTGGCTGGCAGTATCTAATCATCACAACAGATCAGTGCTGAATATCAACGATTGTTTTCTTTTCACATGTACTGTGGAATCTTTTAAAATTCGTTACTCAGTACAAAGTATAATTTACGATCGCTTTATGAGATCGAAAGAAGAGAATATAAATAGCGTATTCAAATTTAAGATCACGTTACAGAAGCTGGTGGCTATCATAGTAAACCTTATCATTACAGGCTGTAATTTACAGCTCATCAAAAGTTCGTGATGAAAGACGTAATGGGCAGCAGCATCTTCCTGATAACAGCCCAATATGATAAAAACTGCGATTGCCGACCTGCCTGCCAAGCGTGGCAACTATAGCAAAACTTCCACTATGAGTCAGCCTATGGGGAAGGCCTCTGTTCTGCAGTGGACTTTTATAGGCTGTATTGATGATGATGATGATGATGATGTGTAGTTTTCTAACATAAGTTGGCGCAGCGGCGAACATTTCCTTACCCTACAACTACAATCCTCTCAGTAATTAGTGTCACGTATATAGATTTAACTTTACTTTCATATTTTAAAAAGTATCCTGTGATTTATTACAGCTTGTGTTGTAATATACTTTCATAATAAATTTCGTAATAACGTTTTGAGGGTATTACAAAATTACACTCCAGACCTCTCCGGAATAAAAATAGTCACCTTCAAGTCTATAAACTATGTCTGTGCAAAAAATCATGATCTGATCACGAGGTTCTGGCTTCGAATCCCGAGTCAAACTAAAATAAAGTTATTGGGTTCTTCTTTTAAGATATTCTCAGAAGCAGTTCAGAGCGACAATCGCCGCCCATGAAAATCTGCAATAGCAGGGGAATTACAGGTGCGTTGCAAAAATATTTTAGAGATCTTAAAGCTAGTTTACACCTACCACAATAGTTTACCACGCTACGGGTGACTGACAGCGAATGCCGACAGGCATTAAGACTGCCCATAGTTACCTTAGTTAATAAATAAATACATAATGAATAAATTAATACACACGTGCTTCAAAGAGGTTACAAAAATTGAGCCAGAAAGACATACAAAGGAAGCAAGTTAAATTAAAGCTTTTGATTAAAACAATAAATGCTATTATTAGAATTAAATTCAATATTTCCAACACGAAAGAACTCAAGGCCATGTGCATTAATAAAATTAATATTCGTGAGTGCAGGTAGCAGAGTCATCAAATATTCACCTCGGTTTGCATCGAAACTGAATAATATTCAAATGTTTCCTTTTCATCATCATGCATCCATTAAATTTTAATTTTATCGTACGTTTTTCATTTTGTAATCATATCGTGTAGCAATTAAGGTAGTAAACTGTTTATGAATAAATAATTGTACAACTAATGAGTAAATGAGTATGTAGAAAATATTGGAAATACATCAGGAAAGGTTAACTGTTAAAAATGGTAAGTGTGAGCGGGGTTGTTAAACTAATATATAATATGATTTTTTTTTAATAACAACGTTACCCCTACTATAGGATTTTGTCCTGTATCGTGGGGGCAGATAACATACATAAATTTCACAAGAACGAACATCCAGACCCGGAACAATTATTTGTAGGCCATACAAATACTTGTTCCGTGTAGGATTCGAATCTGCAGCCCTTAGCGCTGCAAATCATTGCTAAGCCACTGCACCACGGAGCAGTCAATTGATTGGGTAAACATTATCAGTAATAAGACAGCGTAATGCACTATACATTCAGTATAGAGCAATTACAGTTCGACCATACCGTAACACGTGCCTGCCACAATCACATACCAGTGTAATGTGAGGGTCGTAATTACATGATAATATAAAAGTATGCAAACCAACAGCAACACTAACAATCTCAGTGTAACAAAGAGCAGCCTCTCAGTAACACCACCCTCCTTGCCTGCACCAAGAGAACCACCACAACGGACAGAACCACGACACTATCTTAGCACTCGTAGAATGAGTTAAGCGGAATGTCTCGTGTACTATTTTCTGTGATGTTTATGCTGTTAACCTATGCGGTTCTTACAACGTCATCGGACGCAGGGCGAGCTATTTAAGCGGAATGTCTCGTGTACGGCGCCTACAGTGAACTTTATACTTCACAAAAGAGTAGGGATTTCTCGATATACCCTCAATTCTAACAAGCCACCATCGATATTACACTCGCTATGCTAGAGTGATACAATCTCTCGCTCACTCTCGATTGATCCGATATTTTTAGACGCGCTGATAAGTAAGTTAGATGTAGATATAATGGACTGCAACATTTACTATCAGGTGAACTGTGTTCTCGTTTGTCACCATTTTAATATAAAAATAATGAAGGGTTGAAGGTTTGATTACTGCAACTGCAACTGCTGAAATCAGTTATTGGACTTTTCTGTCAAGACATTCATAGTAGCAACCTGGAGTTAAGAAGTCCGCAGTATTTCATTTTCACCCCCATGCCTAGGCAGTCACGTAATGCCTACGTAAGGATATCACTCTTATTTATATGATATAAAATATGAAGTGTTAATATTTATTATCATAAGCATATAATGGGCCCACGGTACCTGTTACTGTTAATACCTATTAAAGTCCACTGCTGAACATAGGCTTCCCCATATTTGCCATAGTTGCCACGTTTGGCAAGCGGATTGGCAATCGCAGTTTTTTACTTTTAGTCGTTATTAGAAAGATGCTGTTGCCCGTCTCCTGATTATTTTCACTCTCAATGTCAATGTCAATGGTGCCCTGACTGCGTTAGTCAAAAGGCAAGGCGTAGTGAAGAGTGCACGCCTTGCAATACATAACGCAGTGTTGGTACCGACTTTGTTATATGGCAGCGAAACCTGGGTATGCCAGAAGAAGCATAAAAGCAAGTTGAATGCAGTGGAGATGCGATCTCTTCGTAAAATGTGCGGCGTTACCATGGCCGACCGAAAGCGAAACGAAGAGATTCGCAATATGGCAGGTTTGAAAGATGACCTTATCACAAAAATTGATAAGGGCGTGCTTCGGTGGTTTGGGCACGTTGAGCGAATGAGTGAAGACCGAATGGTGAAGAAAATATATAGCGCGAAAGTTAATATTAAAAGGTGTCGAGGTAGACCGAGACTAACTTTCGAAGACCATGTGAGCAAACTGCTCGAAGAGGGTAGGGTCAAGAGTACTCGGATACCTAGACGTGCATGTATGAAGAAGATAATGAATCTGAAAGAAGCGAAAGAGGTATGTAAGGATCGTAACACTTGGCGATCTGTTCTCTCTGGCTACCCCGTCAGGGATTGTGCGTGTTGCCTTTTACGACACCCACAGGATGATATGGGGTACTAGGTATTCCTACACTACACGGTACGGGTCCATGATATAGGACTAATAGTTAGCAAACTTTCATATTTATTGTTTTAGTTTTTTAGTATTGTTAAATAATAACGCATCAAGTTACATGTCTGATTTTACGCCGCAATATGACAGTTTTACGGCTAAATAAGGACATCTATTCCGGGGTTCGCTGGAGCCGAGCCCTTGCGGCTATCAACGTTACAGGCTCATTTGTACGAAATTTACATTTAGTGGTAAGTTAAATTCATTTTGAGGAGATGAAAACATGAATGTTAATATGCTCGGTATGGCTATGAAGTCTAAAAATAAACATTATTATTTTAAGACTTATTTAATAACTAGATGACCTCGTAGGCATACTCTTAATTCTATCAGTTCCGGAGATGGCACAATGAGTTTCACTCCGAATTAATTGCGGAATATTTACAGCGTAAATATAAATTTTTTAATAACTGACAACAGCGCCACCTATCAGGTCTAGATTTTGTGTATATTTTTATAGAATAAGATTGACAAGCGAGCACACAGCTCACCTGATGGTAAGTGGATGCTGTGCCCCATAGACATCTCCATCTATCCTCGATTAAGTATCAAAATGCAGATGCGTTGTCACTCCTGATGACTAAGATTAAATGCCTAGTATGAATGCAAAATAGAAGTTCATTAGACTATTACTTAAAACATATAAACAATAATAGATTATCTATTCCTATACCCTTGTTAAGTTCTAGAATATCCCTAGAGGTATAAGTAAGTCAGCAATACACCATCGAACCAATGCGATGCTTTCAAGTACCAGAGACCACTCCAGGAGACGCGATGCTACGTCGCGGAATCATTCGCCATATCTCAATTCACGTAATTTTAAATCACTGTTGTAACAAACATCGCATCGTTGTTACATATTGTAATTAGTAATTTTTATTAATAAATTAAGTTTTTTTTTAATTTTACCTTATGAGGAGCGAGCTATGAGGAGGGCTATGCTCGGGGTTTCTCTGCGTGATAAACTTAGAAATGAGGATATCCGTAGTAGAATTAGAGTGACCGATATAGCCCAACGGAATAGTAAGCTAAAGTGGCAATGGGCCGGCCATATTGCTCGAGGAACTGACAACCGATGGGGGAAAAATGGTTCTCGAGTGACAGCCTCGTACCGGTAGGCGAAGTATAGGGCGACCCCCAAATACATGGAGCGACGAACTGGTAAGACATGCAGGAAGTCGATGGGTGCAGGTGGCTCAGGAACGTGCTTGTTGCTTTCCTTGGGGGAGGCCTATGTTCAGCAGTGGATTTGTGAAGGGCTGTAATGATGATGATGATGATGATGATGATAATGAATTTGTTTTTTAAATAACCAACATGATAGATAACCGTGTTGTGGTGGTGTAAGAATATACACTATTCCATATTGTCCCGTGGATGTCGTAAGATGTGACAGAGGGAAAATACCACGAGATGGGTAGCAGCGTCTTTCTAATAACAACCAAAAAATAAAATAAACTGCGGTTGCCAACCCGCGTACCAAGCGCAGCAACGATGACAATTATCCCACTTACGTGGCTATCTATGAGGGAGGTCTATGTTCAGCTGCACTAGAATTTTCACACGTTTGACACTGATCGCACGATTATTAACCCTGCTAAAATGGTGAAGACAAAACTCTAAACTTATACGTGGTAGAGCCATGCTGCAGCTATATTAGTAGTATAGTTGTAGCACCAATGGGTCGGCTCGACCGGAAAAGGACCACGCTCTCACAGAATACCAGTATTAAAATAGCAACTTAACACTGCTGTGTGTCGAGTGTATGGTGAGTGTAGAGAACCGGAGACCCTTTTTACTAGAAAAGAGGCATTCCATCTTAGTCCTCACGGGTGACAACGCATCTGCATTTTGATTCCCAAACGAGTATAGATGTATGTAGATGTCTGTGGGCCACAGCAAACACTTACCATCAGGTGGACTGTGTGCTCGTTTGTCAGCATATCCTAAAAAAATATTGTAAGCATACAGACAGCTGTGATATCTTTCACACATGGACGTATTATATTTGAAGTTAAAATTCTTTAGAATCGTTGTCATTTGAAACCCGATGAAACGAAAACGTGACATCTAAAGAGAGCAACTTAAACATCTATAGGATTTAACCTGCGATTGAATGAGATAGAATACAGTATACAGTGTTTCTTATTATCTCTGTCTCCTTTTCTCAAGGTTTCACTCCTACCGCGTGTAAACTGCACACATGCTTTTTTAATTTTCTAAGATAATGGGGTTGTTATAAATTTTTTTGCTTAATTCCGCGTAAAGAAAGAAAATGATGTGTCCTGCCCAGTTTTAAGGGGACCTCCCACCCTCCCTATATCGTACGCACTATACCCGTCGCCGTCAATCCAAGCACTACCATCCCCAGCACCACCACACTAGGCACGACACACCACTTAAAAAAATACGACACGTGTTTCGCCTCTATACGAGGTATCCTCAGGTGAAGTAGACTTTGCGGAGCGACGAGCCGAAACTACTGCTATTTATACTACTTGCTGACGCAACCGCGTTCTAATTATGTAGAGAGCGATTACTTCATGCGATCAAACACCACCTGACATACGCAGATATTTGCTGTAAAATTAACAACAGACTACTGCGATACGTCCGCCTACCCAACAACCACGCAACCAATCGCTGGCCACCACACCGTGAGGGTGACAAATGACCACGTTGCTAGGCTGTATATCATCACGGAGCAGGCTTGAACATATTTAAAAAAGGCGAGTTAGAAACATTTGTTTGTTCATTCATTAGTGCAACGTTACCGCTATTATTTTTTAATATCTCTAACTGTTCCACCACACACAGTAGTAGCCCTTTATATGTAAGACTTTAAAGGAGTGGTCATTGGCTAGGCTGTGTCCTAATCTTCGAGAGAGTGGTGTTTACGTGGCGTTCAAAACAAACAATTCACTTAGGAATATCTGTAATAATAAAGATAAGTTAGATATTCGTCTAAAGTCTGGTGTTTATAAACTTGTTTGTGACGAATGCCAAACGGTTTACGTCGGTCAGACTGGTTGCAACTTCGAAACACGTTATAAAGAGCATTTAGCCGCGTACAGGAATTGTAATCCTGATAAATAACATTTTGCTAAACATCTCATGGACACTGGACACATGGTCAGCACTTTTTTAGACACTTATCAACAGTTAATATATTTATTAATTGTGTTTACGTACTTAAATTAGTTTATAATACAGCACATTTAACTACCACCGCGCACGCTCATTGGTCAAATCAAATAGCACGCCCATTTCTCCGGCTTCCTGTTATGAACTTCCGTCCTTTTTACGCAATCACTCCCGAAGATTCCGGGAAATCAAGTAGTATAAAGCAGTAGTTTTGGCTCGCCGCTAAGTGAGCGGAGTATACTTCACCTTAAGATGCCTCGTGTAGAGGCGAAACACGTGTCGTATTTTCGAGAGTGGTGTGTCGTGCCTAGTGTTGTGGTGCTGGGGATGGTAGTGCTGGGATTGACGGCGACGGGTATAGTGCGCGCGATTGAGGGAGGGTGGGAGGTTTGAGGGATGGTGGGAGGTCCCTTTAAAACTGGGCAGTACACATCATTTTCTTTCTTTACGCGGAATTAAGCAAATTTATTTATAACAACCCCATTATAATGGATAACCGCAAAGTAACGCCTGATTCTATCAATTAATTTTCTGAGACGTACGCGACAAGCTTATCGTATTTTTAAATTGCACAGAATTCCATAGCACCTAAGTATTCAAATTACAAAAGAAGTCTCACGTCTAGACTTTGACGACAAAGGCACTTTGATGTTATTGGCACGTGACATTAGCAAAAGAACGATCAAATTATAATACTTGTAAAAATACTTCATTTCATATGTGGTAACTTGTTTACTGATATTTTAAGTAAAATATTTAAAAAAAAACTTATTGTGGTGAGGAAGGACGTTAGAGAATTTATCAGTACAATTCAATCTGTAGGCGTCGTAAGTGTCACTTTCGACAGATGAGGAATAACTAACTTAATTCTAGTTCTTCATCAACCACTAAAAGAGATGCATGACTGCTCAGTATCGGGGTGCCTTAGTCTAAGTCGCGGCGTTGAGGGCTACGGGATCGAATCCAAGGAGTAGAATAAGTTTTTGTATACAAAGGATTGTTGTGTTGTCGTGAGTCGTATCGTATTGTCGGTATTGTCGACCGTCGTGTGTGTTTTCTAGTGTAGTTATTTTGGTATTATTGGTGGTTTTGATAGTACACGCGATTGTGAGCAGGAGAAACTGAAACTATCTAATATAAACCTTTTTTGTTCATTTCACCAGTAGAATGAATTTTCTTAAACTAACGCCTGATTCTATTACTTGTCTAAAAAAATCTGTTGTCTGTAAAGTCGGTTTACTGACGATAGTTGAACGTGACAACTTATCGTATATCGTATAACTTTATCGCCGCAATTATTAATGCTATAAACAATGGACACCACATTCACATTTCACTGCACTTCATACTTGACGAAAACATGTAAATGTATTATTGTATAGCAGCTGTCCATGCGGACATGTTGACCGTGGAGGCCAATTGTGCCTCTTTGCACTTTAAATGGAAAGCCTCAGAGCGAGGTAACGCCGCATGAGTCATGTTTTTTTCGTGCGTGCAGCCAGCTTCATCGAATTATAAGACGTTGTCACGTCAAAAAAAGAGTATACCTCTTGAATTCCAAAATGTTAAAGCGATCGATGCTCAAAGACACTTAATGACGTAATCGTTTTTATAAATCTGAATATTTTCTACTAGCCCGCGGCTGTGCCCGCGTGGAAACAGAAACGTCTTCATGTTTATTTTACTGCGGTAACTTTTATCTTTCCCTTTTCATCCAAAATACGTTTACGTGTGGGTGTTTGCGCAAATATCCAAACATTTTCTGAAACTTTCAAGTAATATAATATTTTTTATTATTAAATATTACTTTATTTACATAAATAAATAAAATTTAAGTGTCTGTAATGTCGAAATAATAGCTTTTTACTAAATGCTTATGAAAGTAAATACGGTACTTAAAACAAAACAACAATTTTTAAAATGTTTGTTTGCCTGTCTGTTTGTTCCGGCTAATCTCCGAAATGTCTGGATTGCTTTGAAGGGACATCCACTGGCATATAGCTAACGTTATAAGGAGTGAATAAGGCTACTTTTATTTAAAAAGAAATAGCGCATGAAACCCAATCGTAATAAATTCTACTCTGACTGACACAGCTACATATTAATAAAAGACAAGAGATAGAATTTAAAACATACATAAACTTATAGAAAGCTATAAAACAGTACCACGCTGTACAAATGATATTAAATAAAAAAAATAACTTTCAGCTACGAATAGGCCATCAATTTAGCACTATTGCTGAAGCATTATTTTTTCTGAAGGCACTTAACTCTGTGGGCACACACATAGATTTTTAAACATTTTATTTTAATATTAACGTTAAAACAGTTCATCTTATAGTTAGTCGTCAACATTATTAGACGTCAGTAATCAACAAAAAACTAACAAGGCTAAGAGCGTTGTCACATTTGAGGACCATTAAGATAAGCATTAGAACATGTAATCTTACCGACTCTCTTCATTAGTGATGATGGCGGTCCAATATGGTGGAATATTATT
This sequence comes from Parnassius mnemosyne, assembly GCA_963668995.1. Lineage (NCBI taxonomy): Eukaryota > Metazoa > Arthropoda > Insecta > Lepidoptera > Papilionidae > Parnassius > Parnassius mnemosyne. Next base: position 6,538,311 of record CAVLGL010000057.1, read on the forward strand.
TCGATAGTGACACTTATATCTAGACAAACGTATCTCGGATTAAAAAGGGTAGTATAACTTCACTTATATATAAATTCTAATAAATAATACGAACAATAGGCGTTTGGTTGCAACGAAGTCCATCTAATGGTACGTGAATGCTGTGGCCCATAGATATCTACATTGATCCTCGATTAGGAATCAAAATGCAGATGCGTGACACCCTTGGGGACTAACATGGAATGCCTCGTTTCTAGTAAAAAGGGTCTCCGGTTCTCTACACTCACTATATGACACACACTAACTTAACTATTATTGTGTTTCGTATGGTGAATGTAACGCTTAACTATTTCACGTTGGTATTCTGTGAGAGCGTGGTCCTTCCCCAGTCGAGCAGAACCATTCGCTCCAAAACCACAATATATCTGCAGCATGTTTCTACCATGTAAATCATTCAATATATCATGTGCAGTGTATGAAAATTAAATGATTTCATAATACAAGAAAAAAACCTGCTGTTGAAGTCACGTTCTAAAGAAAGGAACGTAAAATATAAAATAATACAACTAGCCAACTTTGTACAACGGTATCCAAAATAGACAAGGATGAATTTCTCGGGTTACGTCCGGTACGGCAAATTTTCCCCGCGGCCATTACTTTGCGCCCTCGTTTGAATTAACTGTGTTTCAAGTTTACTGGCCAGTGAATTAAGTAGTAGCTAACAATAAACTAGATTTGCGTATGTTTGGTTTATGTTTCTAATTGTGCTGACTTACTGTAACTTTATAATTGAATATCAACACTACCATCATGAACATGAACAACCACTACCATCAACCATGTCAACGTGGTTGTAAGAGGTGATAGAGACACTTTGCTTACTCATAGTCATTGCTAGACTAACTTAGTCCTTGTTCATTGGAGGATGTTTGTCATAGCTGCCTCGATGGCAGGCTATTCATTTTTTAGTTGTCATAAAGAAGAATCTGGTTCGAACCCCGTCGGCAACACTGAAATTGTTAGTTACAATTTGAAGTGCTGTTTTACCACGTGCTTTACGGTAAAGGAAAACATCGTGAGTAAATATGCAGGTCTTTGAAATTAATTAAGAGGAGGCCTGTGCCCAGGAGAGGAGTGCTGCTTCCCATCTCTTGGTTTGTTCCCCCCAGCTTGTCGCCACATACGACACCCACGGGAATATATGGAGTTGTGAATATACTTTCACTGCCACTAAACTAAAGTTAACTATTTTCGTTATGATATTTAACACTTTCATTGGTTTACAAGATTTATATTCCTAAGCAACTTGATAGCATTTAAGTTGCTTAAGGATTACATAATTTATGGTACGCTCTAAGCAACTTATGGATCTGGTCTACACTGAGTAATATATTTACATTTTGTAATAGATTCTTGACTTAGTATCAGGTTACTCGTAACACGTGGAAGCGACAGTTAGCCTAATGGTTAGGGTGTTCACCGGGAATTCAATAGATCGTGGGTTCGAATCCAACAATCAACTACTGTCGTGAATCACTTCTAACAAAAGCATTTTAAGTTTACCAATAGTGGTTTTTATACAATGAGGTTGACAAACGAGCATACAGTTCACTTGATGGTAATTGGATACTATAACCTATAGTCTTCATCTATCTTCGATTAAGAATTGAAATGCATATGCGTTGTCACCCGTGAGGACTAAGGGGGAATGCCTCGTTTCCAGTAAAAAGGGTCTCCGGTTCTCTAAACTCACCATACGAAACACACTAACTTAACTATTAGTGTGTTTCGTATGGTGAATTCCAAAATGTTAAAGCGATCGATACTCAAAGACGAGACAACGTAATTACGTAATCGTTTTTATAAATCTGAATATTTTCTACTAGCCCGCGGCTGTGCCCGCGTGGAAACAGAAACGTCTTCATGTTTATTTTACTGCGGTAACTTTTATCTTTATCTAGTCAACCAAAATACTTTTACATGTGGGTGTTTGCGCAAATATCTAAACATTTTTTGACAATTTCATGTAATTTAATATTTTTTATTATTTAATATTTCTTTATCTACACAAATAAATAAAATTGAAGTGATGAAAGTATATACGGTACTTAAAACAAAACAAAAATTTATTAAAATGTTTGTCTGCCTGTCTGTTTGTTCCGGCTCATCTCCGAAATAGCTGGATTGCTTTGACGGGACATCCACTGGCAAATAGCTGATGTTATAAAGAGTTAATAAGGATACTTTTATTAAAAAAAATAGCGCATGAAATCCAATCGTAATTAATTCCACTCTGACTGACACACTGAAGAAAACAGATAGATTTTTACACAGATAGAACTTTAAACGTCCATGGACGTCCGTAATTAACAAAAAAACTAAGAAGGCTACGAGAGTTGTCACACTTGAGGACCATTAAGGAAACCATTAGAGCTTGTAATCTTACAGTCTCTCTTTTTTTTGAGGATGGCGGATCATATATACATAACATACATATACATAAACACTCACGCCTGTCACCCAGAGGGGTAGGCAGAGACTACGGACTTTCATTTGGCGCGATCCTGACACACCTCTCTTGCCTCTTTTACATCCATATATCTACGCATACACGCTCGTCGGTTAAGGGTACTCCTAATCTGGCCCAATCCCGACCCTGCCGTTCACTTCTGCAACATAAATTTGCTTTGTCACTCTTTCCTCGTTCATTCTTTCTACATGACCAAACCACCGAAGCATTCCTTTCTTAATCCTTGTCACAACGTCATCTTGTAAACCACACTTTTCTCTTATCACACTATTTCTCACCCTGTCATTCAGATTCAGCCCTAGCATACTCCTTAAGGAACGCATTTCTACAGCATTTATTCTACTCTCATGCTTCTTGTGCCAGACCCAACTTTTACTACCATACATTAAAGTAGGAACTAACACAGCATTATGAATTGCCATACGTGCCTTAGTTAACACATTCTGACTCCTCATAATAGCGTGTAGAGCCCCATTTACTCTATTTCCTGCGTTCACTCGTCGTTCTATATCCTTATCATATCTACCATCCCTGCTAAATAAACATCCCAAATATACAAAATCATCCACTTGCTCAATCAACTCCCCTTCTATTCTTATTTCACATAAAGCTTTACTTTTTTCTCCTTCAAAAACCATCACTTTCGTCTTACTTGCGTTCACTTTCATACCCCTTTCTTTCAATGACCAATTCATTAAAGTAACCATCATTTGCAACTCGGCCGCCGACGATGCAAATATGACTTGATCATCGGCGTACAAAAGGCATTTGACAGTTGACTCACCCATTCTCAACCCACATTCTTCAACTTTCAAAATTTGAAAACAACTGTCCATAAATAGGTTAAACAGCCACGGGGAAGCCACACATTCCTGTCTGACACCTTTATGAATGCCAAACCAGTCCGAGTAGACCCCGTTGATCCTAACACAAGCACTAGAGTCCCTATAAAGATACCTTAATGCCTGTATCAACCCAAATGAGTTCAGTGTTTGCCATAACACATTCCTGTCCACTCTGTCATAAGCCTTTTCCAAGTCCATGAATGCACAAAAACCTTTCTGGTTTTTGGCCAAAAACTTCTCCGCAATCATGCGCATGGAAAAGACCTGATCCGTACACCCCATCCCCTTTCTAAATTCAGCTTGCACATCCAAAATTTTTCCATCAGTTTCTTCCATAACTTTTTCAATTAACACCTTAGCATACAGTTTACTCACAATGCCAAGCAAGCTGATACCACGGTAGTTTTTACAGTCCTGCTGCGAGCCCTTTCCCTTATATATTGGGAATATAACAGCGTTGCACCAGTCTTCTGGAACTCGCTTCAGTTCCCAACATAAATTAAACAAGGTGTACAGCAGGCCTGCAACCACACCCTCACCAGCCCTTAGCATTTCGAGTGATACTCTATCATATCCGGCTGCCTTACCTGCTTTCATGCTTTTCATTGCTTTCATTATTTCATCTACACTTATCTTCCTACCTCTCTCCACTTCTTCCGGAATTTCTATTTCACTTACTTCATACGACTCTTCACTCTTATACACGCTTTCAAAGTATTCCTTCCATCTCTTTAAATTCGAAACTTCATCATTCAACATGCAGCCATTCTCGTCTCGTATAGCATTAATTCTAGGCTGTTTTGAATTTCCCCTGGCAGTTCTAAAGAGTTTCCAGAACATTTTAATATTTTCCTGGAAGTTATCAGATATCCTTCTATCATTCTTATCTATCCTTTCTTGCTTTTTCCTTTCAACAACTTCTTTTACTCTCTTATTTAGATGTCTAAAATCTGCCTTTTTTCTTTCAATCTTATCATTCATACCGCCAGAATTACCAGCTTTTGTTGCTAGTAAATCTAGCCATGCTCTCTTCTATGCTTTAACTTCCATCCGTACCTCATTATCCCACCACAACGTATTACTTTTCCTTTCATTCTTTCTCTTACTTACAACACATACTTCAGTGGCTGCATCCACCAAAACTTTCTTAATATTATTCCATACATTCTTTAATTCTAAATCATTCATACATAATTCATTCAACCCACTTATATTTTCCCTCAGTCTGCATTTATACTTCTCTTTCACACCTTCATCTTGTAACCTTTCTATTCTTATACGCTGTAACGCAGTGGTAGACACAGATGTCCGATGCCGCCAACGTCTGAATTGACCATTAATTCGGCATAAGACCAAGTAATGATCCGTCCCTACGTTGGACCCCCGGTAAATCCTTGTATCTACCACTGCGCTCCTCATTCTTTCATTCACAATTATAAAATCTATCATGCTTCTATCATCCCCTCTTTCCCATGTATACATGTGAATCCTCTTATGGCGAAAGAAAGTGTTCGCCACAAAAAAATTCTTTTCCACACATACGGTGAGGAAGATTATCATTTATTCTTTCATCGCCAAACGTTCCTAATATCCTTTCATAACCAGACCTCTGGTTCACCCCAACCCTTCCATTAAAATCTCCTAACATATAATATTTTCATTTTCCTTACATTTCATCAACACCAGCCTTACCATGTCCAAAACTGCTCTCGGATATAAGTGGGCTTAGACATATCTGTGGCGTACATCCCTAGCACAAATAACTTCTTTAAGCCCACTTTCATTCGTATCCACAGCAGCCTTGGGCTAACACATTCATACTCTTTCACACATTGACCCATTCTTTCTGAAAGGATGACACCGACTCCCTAGCATGTTCGCTCGGTCTCGTCTACTCCAGACCAGTAAGCGGTATACATGCCATGTGCAGTGACATCTCTTCCCTTTCGTTTTGTCTCGTTTACACATAACACATCTATTCCTCTATCATTCATCATTTCGCATACTTCATCCATCTTATCATTCATTGCTCCACATACATTCAGCGTAGCCAGACGGGCCTCCGCAATCCACTTTTCGCCCCCCCGGGAGACAGGACGTGACGGGTGGCGAACCTCGTCGCCGGTTTTTCTCCCGGAGATTCTTCGCACCCCTGCCCCATTAAAGGGGCGCCGGGAACTCGGGGCCATTTCCTTTTCTTCTTGGCTCATGGTGCGAACTAAGGGATGGTAGATTTTACTTGGTAGTCGTTTCGGCTTTGTCGCTCGTTTAGCACCACCCGGGGGACACGTGTAGGGTGGGCCTAAGATTAAGTGGTCAAAGGCCTACGGACGCGAGCGACTCATCCCACCAGATAGCGGATCAATATGGTGAAATATTATTTCGATATTGACACTTATCTATACTTATAATAAATCTGTAGAGAGGTCAATTCTGTACATGAAATATATTTCCAACATAACTATCAGGGGGTGATTAGTGATCGATACTGATGCCAAAAATCATCATCATCATAATTACAGCCCTTCACAAGTCCACTGCTGAACATAGGCCTCCCCCAAAGAATGCCACAAAGCACGGTCCTGAGCCACCTGCATCCATCGACTTCCTGCATGTCTTACCAGGTCGTCACTCCATCTCGTGGGGGGACGCCCTACACTTCGCCTACCGGTACGAGGCTGCCACTCGAGAACCTTTCTTCCCCATCGGTTGTCGGTTCTTCGAGCTATATGGCCGGCCCACTGCCACTTCAGCTTACTAATTCGTTGGGCTATGTCGGTTATTCTGGTTCTACTGCGGATATCCTCATTCCTAAGTTTATCACGCAGAGAAACTCCGAGCATAGCCCTCTCCATAGCTCGCTGAGCGACCTTGAGCTTCCTCATACGGCCAGCAGTGAAGGACCACGTCTCAGTTCCGTAAGTCATCACTGGCAACACGCACTGGTTGTACAATTTCGTTTTAAGGTTTTGAGGTATGTCTGACGAAAAGATGTGTCGTAGCTTCCCGAACGCTGCCCAGCCGAGTTGAATCCGTCGATTGACCTCTCGGTCGAAGTTGGACTTACCTAGTCGGACTATTTGTCCCAGGTAAACATACTCGTCAACAACTTCGAGCTTAGTGCTCCCAACAACTACCGGCATAGGTGTGACATGGAAATTAAACATAATCTTTGTTTTGTCCATGTTCATCTTAAGACCTATCCGTTGGGAAACACTATTGAGGTCATTGAGCATAGTGCTTAGGTCCTCCAGCGATTCTGCCATAAGGACTATATCGTCGGCAAATCGAAGGTGAGTGATGTACTCGCCATTGATGTTGATACCGTACCCTTTCCAGTCCAGAAGCTTGAAAACGTCTTCCAATGCAGCGGTGAAGAGTTTCGGGGATATGACGTCACCCTGTCTTACACCTCTCTGCAATTGGATAGGTTTCGTACTCTGGTTCTGTACTCGGATAGCCATCGTAGCCCTACTGTACAAGCACTTCAACACTTCGATATACCGACAGTCAACTTGGCACCGCTGAAGGGACTGCAGCACCGCCCAAATTTCGACGGAATCAAAGGCTTTCTCATAGTCCACATATGCCAGACATAGTGGCAAATTGTACTCTTCGGACTTCTGTACAACTTGCCGAAGGGTATGTATGTGGTCTATCGTGCTAAAGCCCTTTCGGAAACCGGCTTGTTCGGGAGGCTGGAAGTCGTCAAGTCTGCGCGCGAGACGATTCGTAATGACTCTCGAAAACAGCACGTAGACGCGGCTCAGAAGGGAAATCGGTCTGTAGTTCTTCAAGAGAGCGTTGTCACCTTTCTTGAAGAACAAGACCACTGCACTTCGGCTCCACGCCTCCGGTGTAATGCCACCATGGAGGACGGAACTAAAGAGCTTCTGAAGGACTTCAAGTACCGGTCTTCCACCCGCTTTCAGAAGCTCCGCTGTAATTCCATCCTCGCCTGGGGCCTTACCGTTTTTAAGGTGCTGGAGAGCCATTCTAATCTCGCTCAGACTGATGTCCGGGATATCTTCGGAATAATGTCGGATGAGACTCGCTCTTGGATCGTTACTCACACTTGCGTGTGGCTCCAACGATGACGTGTACAGCTGCCCATAGAACCTCTCAATCTCACTCAAAATCTCAGGTGTCCTGGAAACAAACAGTGGTAGAGCCACACGGCAGCTTTTGCTGTCGCACGGATGGGCCGGCTCAAACCGGGGTAGTACCACGACCTCACAGAAAATCAGCGTGAAGTAGAGGTTTACCTCTGCGTTTCGCTTGGTGAGTGCAGGTGGCCGGAGGCCTTTTTTACTGGAAATGAGGCATTCCATCTTAGTCCTCACGGGTGACAACGCATCTACATTTTGATTTATAACAGAGGATAGATGTAGATGTCTATGGGCCGCAGCAACCACTTACCATCAGGTGGACTGTGTGCTCGTTTGTCGCCATTATCCTATAAAAAAAAAAAAAAAAAAAAACGATGCTGCCACATTCTGTCTTCAGCTTTGACAGTTGGCTCTTTCTGGCAGACAGATATCTGGCAAAGACTTTGGAGCCTTGGTTCCGCTCGATCGCTTCTTCAATACGAGCTGTATTGAAGTTGCGTAAGTCCCGCCGCATGCATTTGGAGATCTGTCTGTTCAGATGCCTGTATGCTGTCAAGTCTGTTGAAGAATGTAGCTTCATCTCCCGTCTAACAGCCATGAGATTAAGAGTGTGATCGGAGAGTTTTTGTGTTCTTCTGCGACGGGTCTTGCAGAACTTAGCTCCGACCGCATGGACAGTTTCCACGAGCTTGTCATTCATATCGTCCACTTCATTGCAGTCTTCTAGGCACTGAAAACGGTTTTGTAACTCGAGCTGAAAGGTTTCGGGACTTTGGAACAGAGCACGAGGGGGACGGAGCGTTGATTTCATTAGACGAGACCTCTCCAACTTAACGTTTAGGTTCAGTGTGCCTCTAACCATTCGGTGATCGCTACCAGTTTTCACCCTTGCGATCACGGAAACATCACTGAACAGTTGTCGTCTGGTCGTCATAATAAAGTCAATCTCATTTTTTGTCGAACCGTCGGGGCTCGACCAGGTCCACTTCCTGTGGGGCCGCTTCTGGAAGAAAGAGTTCATCATAAAGAGTCCCTCTTTCTCCATGAAGTCGGCCAGCTGCTGGCCCCTTGGGTTCCGTTGCCCTATTCCAAATTTCCCTACTTTCAGCTCACCGTTCTCTCTTGTGCCTAGTTTTGCATTGAAGTCTCCCATTAACACCGTATATTGGGTTTTGGAGGAATGCATGGCTCTAGAGATATCCTCATACATTTCCTCCACCTCCTGATCGGGGTGTGCCGAGGTTGGTGCGTAAACCTGTATGACCTTCAGCGAATACCGTTTGGTGATTCTGAGTATAAGGTACGCAACCCTCGTCGACACACTCCCGATCTTTACAACGTTGTTAACGAGAGACTTGTGGACGATAAATCCGACACCTCCTTGGGACAGATGGTCGCCCTCCCGGTGATAGAGCAAGTTGCCGGATTCGAGAATTACCGTGTCCTCCCCCTCTCTTCGGACTTCGGATAATCCTATAATATGCCAGCGCAACTTGTCTATCTCTTCTTCCAGCTCCACGATCTTCTCGTCAGTCCTCAGGGTGCGTGCGTTGTACGTTGCCAGGTCGAGTCGTCTAAGGTGGCAACCGAACCTCCACCGGAGATTCTTAGCACCCCCTGCCCCGCCGTTACCATGGTCGCCACCGTAGCCAGGAATAGCGGGGCCGCCGGGGACTGGGGGCCGTCTGTTTGTTGCTTTAGTCATTGGGGGGTATTTGCCATAGTTGCCACGTTTGGCGAGCGGGTTGGCAACCGCAGTTTTTTTATTATAATTTTGGCTATTATCAGGAAGATGCTGCTGCCCATCTTCTGCCTGTTTCCCTTTGTCGCCTTTACGACACCCACGGGAGGATATGGGGTAGTGGATATTCTTAACTGCCACTACACGGCATGCCAAAAATGCAAACAGTAAAATTTTTGTCTGTCTGTCTGTATGTTCGTTATAGAAACAAAAACTACTCGAGGGATTTTAACGAAACTTGGGACAATCATTCCTCATTCTCCTGGTCAGGTTAAGGTATACTTTTCATCACGCTACGATCAATAGGAGCAGAGCAGTGAAGGTAAATGTTGGAGAAACGGGAGAAATTACTCCATTTTCTAACTTTCCGTCGCGTGTGCAGCCTTAATGGTTAAAGCTACACAGAAATCATGTATAACGGAAATGTTCTCCTTAAAATTATATAAAAAATATCCCATCACAGCATATGTCTATCTTTTATGGTTGACTCACAATAACACGTGTAACTCCCGATAGCTTAGCAGTTCGGAGCTTTCTGATTATATTTGTCTACTCTTACGTTTATAACACTCTCACTCATCCCTAATTATAAAAAGTTAACATTATTATCTATTCAATAAAAAAGAATCATCGAAATCGGTATACATCACACGATCACATCATCTCCATTTTTAAATAAGTTTTAAAAATATAAATAATTAATAATTTTGTGATTGTGCTATAATGAACTAGCTATAACACAAAAAGTGACAACAATTTGTGAAAATGTTATCTACAAAAAAATAAAGTGTTTGTTTTCCTCAAAGTGCTAAGTTTATTAGAACTTTTCAACTGAACTCACTAAAATATTAAAAGTTAAGTGAAACAATCAGGAACAGAGAATACAGAATATTTAAAATAGTTTAAATAACTTAATAAGCCTACAAAATATCAATATTCCGTTTTTTAATATTCAGTGAAAGAGCACAAGAACTATTTGAAAATTAAGTTAAAGTAACGGCTGTTCATATTTGAAAATAAAACTGTGACAACGGAACTTTATCAATAATTTTATGTTTTGAATGTAAGTCATTGATACTTTAGCAAATGTATTATTTCAAGCTCCAAGTTTTTCAAATAAAAAGAGATAAAATCTTCCTTCTTACTCAAAATTAAATTATTATATACCTACTCAATATTATTTATAAAACATATTTTATAATTTTTGACATATTATGATTACATGTTATATACATATATTACATATATTAACAACGGAGAAAAAAAAAAGAAAAATAAAGATTCAGAATAAAATCTTTGATTAGAAAAATTAATCCATTGACAAGTATAGCCATCTAACGGGATCTACTAAAACTACTTTCAATAGCTCTTATACCACTAAGATCCTTGAGCTTTGAACACACTATAATAGTTAGATATACGCACTATTGTTGTTACAACGCAAAAGAGGGCGCATCTACTAAGCCGAATAATTTATATATTAGCTAAACACGTAACAACAGAAATTGATAATGGAAAATAACAATATAACTTTTAGAAGGACAATGCTGCGCAGACGAAAATCGGACATGGACATATCGAATTTAAATTTAAATGACACCTTCATTAGCTGCACTCCTTCTGAAGATTTAGATTTGTCATCAAAAAGTGTTCCCGAATTATTAGAAAATGAATTGTCAGAGATATTTGAATTAAATCAGAAAATAAAAATTTTACAAACTGAGAATGCAAGCGCTCACCAAGAAATAATAAATCTAAATACCGAATGCACTCAATTAAGGAAAATATTATAAAAAAAAAATAAGCAAATACAGTTCCTTAAAAATATATCCAGCAGCTCAATATCAACCACTCCACTTGCAACGACATCCTGCCGAAATTCACCAACGATAAAGAGGCTTACAAATATTCGAATGAAAATACCTCGCTTGTCACCTGTCAACAACTCAGGAAACGGATATCATCTCAATGAGACCCCTAAAAGTCGCTGTAAACCGCCTCTACTATTACAAAGCTTAATTTCGCCCCATAAACGTTTTTCCATGGCATGTTCACAAAAGGATAAGGAATCCGAGGAAATAGCAACAAAATTTGACCTTAACATAACAACTTCGGAAAATTCCACACCTCTAGATGGCGCCACCAGTATTCCAAAGAAGAAAATATACATAATAGGTGATGAACAAGCTCGTGGATTAGCTTCTCAAATATATTATGACAGGCGAAGAAAAAATAACAACGATATGTACGATGTTCTAGGCATAATTAAACCATCAGCAAAAAGTTGTGAAATATTGAAATCTTGTATAAGTATAATGCCATCGCTGAAGAGTGAAGACACTGTGATTTTAGCATTTGGATCAATTGACAAGAATCCCTACAAAATACTTTCAGACCTAAGTAATATGCTATACCTTTTGCGAAATCACAATGTTTTCGTTATAGATGTACAGTACAATCCCTTTCTAAATGAAAATTTGTTAAATAGTAATATAAAATTAATAGCTAATAATTATTGTAATAGTCGATATGTAAAACTAAAATATAATAACTTTTTTCATAATAATTCAAAACGGTTTATTAGAATGTTAAGTTTTAAATTGCACGTGGAAATCGAGTTCCTGGCATATAATAAGCAGCTTAAAAAATTAAAGGCATCTACTATTTCTAGTAATATCACGGGTAATATCCGAAATAATGAGTCACAGCAATTTCAACCTGGTCTGAACAAGATAAGCGAGAAAATTGATAACAAAGGTTTGACCTATAAAAAAGGTACAATACCTTACTACTTTTTAAAAAACAAAATGAATAAGATTAGTAACAATGAAAATAAAACGTTTTTTCGCCAATAAAAATAAATTTTATAACTTAACCATATTTCATCAAAACATTGCTGGTGCCATAAATAAGTCCCAAGAAATTATATCTGCACTTTCAGAATTTTCACAAAATAATAAAGAAATAGACATAGTATGTTTGACTGAAACGTTTATAAAAAAGGAATGGAGCAGCTTCTTAAGATACCAGGGTATAGAGTCGTCTCAACGTACTCCCGTAACTCTAAAAGAGGGGGTTCTTGTATCCTAGCTAAAAGTAGTATAGAATGCAAAACCCTTAGCATTGTTAGTGATTTGGTATGCAATTTTAATTTTGAAGGTGCTGGTGTAGAGCTCACGTCACAAAAAATCTTCATAATATGTATATATAGAACCCCAAACAGTAATCCTCAAATTTTTACTGACAAACTGGAACAACTTTTGTTGAGAATTTGTAATAGATCCAAAAAAATAATATTATGTGGAGATTGGAACTTTGACACTCTAAGACCTAATAAAAACTGTCAATACCTGATAAATTTATTAAAAAACTTTAATATGGAAATGCATATTAGGTCACCTACTCGACAAACAAAATGTATCGATCAATTTGCAAGCAATATAAGGCAAATACGAGCTGAGGTCCACTACTTAGGCTTATCAGACCACGAGACGGGTCAAACTCTTAAAATAAAGGCGAATAAAAAACGAGATTTGATCAAGTGGTTAGAGCGAGCTCGAGATTTTAATGAAAATAATATTAATAAATTTTGTAGCTGCATTTCTTCAATCACTTTTTCTGATGTTTACGAACAATCATGTTTAAATGACGCTTTTCGAGAGTTTCATCAACTATTCGAACTATTTTTTAATCTGTGCTTTCCTGTAATCGTAGTAAAAAAAACTAACAAAATTAGTAAAAACTCTTGGTTAACAAAAGGATTAAAAAGGTCTTGTGTAATAAAAAGAAAACTATACTTAAAATACATACGGACAGGTGCTAACAAAAAGAAAAATTATAAAAATTATAAAAAATATCACAATATTCTCAAAAACTGTATATATAAATCGTTGCAATTACAAAATAAAAAGTATATAGATAGGAACAAAAATAAATGTAAAGTAGTTTGGGAAGTTATAAATGCGAATATTGGTGAAATCAATGTACATTTCGAAATAGATACTATTCTAAATAATAACGAGATATATTCTGAACCAAGTAATATTAGTGAAGCTTTTAATAATTTTTATATAGACATGGCCAATACAAATGATTTTAATTTTAAAATAGATGACATCAATAAAACTATGAATATCAATTATTTAAACACAATATTTTTAAAACCGACAGATGAAATTGAAATAATTAATATAATTAAAAGACTTAATAATACTAATTCAGTAGGATTAGATAATATAAATACAAAAATAATCAAAGCCTGTGCTAAGTACATATGTGGACCTTTGAGCTACATTATAAACATGTCGCTTGAGGAAGGAACTTTCCCTGAAATTTTAAAAAAATCAATCGTTAAGCCCTTATATAAGAAGGGAGAGGCTACCGACATGAATAATTATCGTCCAATCACTTTAATACCAGTTTTATCTAAAATATTTGAAAAGGTAATGATGAAAAGACTTTACGACTATGTTACAGATCAAAAAATTATTAAACATGAGCAATTTGGGTTTAGAAAGAATAGTAACACAACACTAGCATGCTTTAATTTAATAAAATATATTACGGAGGCCATTAATGAAAGGGCTCCGGTAAGTGCGATCTTTCTTGATATGACTAAAGCTTTCGATTTCGTAGACCATAAATTATTACTATATAAGCTTGAAAAATACGGAATCCGGGGAAAAGCACATGACTAGCTGGAGAGTTATCTGACTGGCCGTGAACAGTGCGTAGAGGTTGCAAAAATTCAAAAGGGCAATAAAATTACAAGCAGATCTCGGTTGCAAAATAATAAATACGGTGTCCCACAGGGAAGTGTGTTAGGTCCCTTTTTATTTCTTATATATATTAATGATCTTCCAAACGTCACTGACCACGAAACTGTTCTGTTTGCGGATGATACTACTGTAATTATTAAGTGTAAGGATAGAAACAACTATGAAAATGAAATATCTATTGTACTCGACAAAATCTTTAGATGGCTTAAAAGTAACAATTTGAAAATAAACTTAAATAAAACCAAGATGATACAATTTAGAGATTTTAGAACTCCACCTATTGAACTTAACATCTGTTTCGATAGTACAAAAATAGAAGAAGTCAACTGTACTAAATTTTTAGGATTAATGGTTGACAGACACTGTGACTGGAAGAATCATATAGAGTACGTATGCGATAAATTGGAGAAATTTGTTTATACTATAAAACAGTTGCGGTTGATAGTGTCGAATGAAGCGGCATTGAGCGCATACCATGGCTATGTCTCCTCAGTGCTTTCATACGGTCTCTTGTTGTGGGGCAACTCGGTTGAGGTTGGCAAGGCCTTTCGTGTTCAAAAGAAGTGTGTTAGGGCTATTTGTGGAGCTTGGTCTTTAGATAGTTGCAAACCTTTGTTTCACAAATTTCACATACTGCCTTTAGTTTGTATGTACATACGGGAACTTTGTCTTTTTGTCAAACAGCATCCACAATATTTCACCATTAACTCAAGTTTAATCAGTAGAAGTGCCATGCCAAGAAATAAATTTAAGCTCCATCTGCCTCTATGCAAGCTTGACATATATAAAAGAAATGTATTTATAAATGCTATTAGAGTTTACAATAAATTGCCTAACACTTTTAAAGACCTCCCTTTCGTAATTTTTAAAAGGAAACTCACAGAATGGCTGGCAACAAAATGTTTTTATAGGTTAGACGAATATATGAATTATAAAGAAATGTAAAATAATGGTGAAGTAAATAGAAACTTATAATTTTTTTTTAACATTTAATATTTATTTTATTTTATTTTTATTTTTTGACATTTTTTAATTTTTTTTAAATACTATACATTTATATATAATCAAATACCTAATTAATTCAATTTTTGACATATATTTATTGTAACTTAAAAACTTGACGCTAAAATATTTTTAAACAACTACATAATTATTTTTCCTAAATATTTTACCTCGTTAAAATGTAATAATAATTTTCGTTGTATATTGTAGATATTGCACACCATTATCATGGTAGAATGTAAGGTCTCATTAATAAATTACAACATCATAATATTATGTACTACATTCTGGCAATAAATGAATTTAAATTTGAATATAGAAACACCAAAGTTATACATGAATACTACATAAGCCATCGCGCGTGAATACTGAATCATGCTATAAGGATTATTTTTGTGTAACGGTCGCCGCGCTCGACGCGGCCCGCGGCGGGAGGTATAAAAAGGCGGGGGGTCCGAGTGCGAGCTCATTCCGCCTGTGGCACCGCTCTCGAGCGGTCGTGGCCAGGTAGTCCGCGCATCCGTCCTCGTACGGTAGTGCTCTCGCGCCTCCGCTGTCCTGCTCGCGCTGTACAGCGTCGACGCTTTGGTGAGTCATTTCTGCTAACAGTTCTTGCCCCCCTGTCTATGGGCAGGGGAGGTTTGACTGACCTCTGCTTGTTATTGTTATTGTTAATTGTTATTGTTAACTATTTCTAATTTAGTTTTCGTTATTTATTTGTATAACGTGTACGTGTTTATACTGTTTCTAGGGAGTTACGTGCTCTTTTCAGAGCAAGGCCCTGCTCTTTTGAGAGCAGGGGCACTTACTCCTTGAATTAAGAACGTCCCGTTCTTTTCAGAACGGTGATCCCGCCCTTACTGTTTTCGATAAGACCGTCCCGTTCTTCTGAGAACGGTGACCCCTGCCCCCTAAAGTATATACGTAAAATGTCCTCGAAGGAATTGATAGGTTCCCTGCACGATGCCGTCAATAGGTTGCATAATGACCCGCAGGCTCTTCACGCAGCCATCTCAGCCCTTATGGCTCCTCCCGCCGTTCAGGCACCGCCGCCCGTTATAGCGGCCTACCTCGAGTCCCGGAACTCGTTCGCGTCCCTTGAGATCGATATGGAGTGCTCTCACTCCGATTCCGCGTCCTCAATATCTGCCTCCCGGAAGAGGCCTGCTAATAAGTCCAGCACTAGGACATCGGAGTCTGACTTCGATAATACCGGTGACTCAAATACATCTTACACCACGGTTTCGTCAAAGCGCGCAGCGAAGCGCGCCGCGAAAAACCGTTCGCCCCCCATCTCAGCGGCCCGTGCCGCTCCCTCCACCCCCGCAGCCCCCGCCGCTGCCCCGAACCCTCTTATGTCGTTAGACATCGCAGCGCCGTCTAAGCCGGCTTCACGTTGCGCTCCCCAACTCGCGAAAAAGCAAGTCCCGCCCCCTGTCTTTTTAAGAGACAAAGCAGAATTCACCCGACTCAGCAAGATCTGCTATGATTCGGGCATTAAATACGACCAAGCCACCAACATGGGCGTAGCCATTAAAATAGTTTCGCAGTCAATAGACGATTTTCGCCACATTACGAGACTTTTTATAAACGAACGTGTGTCTTACCATACTTACGCTCTTCCGGAAGAGCGTAAAGTCAGGGTCGTCATCCGAGGCGTCCCATTCGAGCTCTCCAACGAAGAAATCCTTGAGGACCTTAAGTCGCAAGGATTTCCTGTTGAGGCTGTGTATAAAATGCACAGCAGAACCGGGTTGAGATACCCGATAGTTTTAGTCATTTTAACAAACGTACCGGAGGCGAAAGCTAACTTTCCACAAGTACGCACCGTGTGCGGCTTGTCGGGAGTCAAAGTTGAGCCACCCCATAGGCGCGGTTTCCCGGCGCAGTGCCATTGCTGCCAGCTTTATGGGCATGCGGCGACCAATTGCTCCGCTCCACCCAGGTGCGTTAAGTGCCTAGACCCGCACACCACTATGGAGTGCCCCCGGCCCAAAGATGCCGTATCCCCGCCCGCGTGCGTCCTGTGTCAACAGACAGGCCACTCGGCAAGTTATAGAGGATGCCCGTGCGCTCCTCGTCCTCGCCCAAATAGGCAGATCCCACCGTCGGTAAATGACCGTTCATTCCCGGCATTATATGTTAGGAAGCCCCGTCAGGGCTTGTCCCAGCCGCCGCAGGGCTTTGCACAACCCCTTCAGGGTCCCGTTAGACCACCGCAGGCGCTTATTAGGCCACCTCCGGGCTTTTCAAAGCCTTCGCAGGCTCCAGTATTTCCCTGGGGCCCTAAAAAGGTTGACCCACCGCTGGCAACCTCCTCCGCTCCTCAAGCGAAACAGCCATCAATGGTCGATGACCTCAACACGGTTTACGCCGCGATAAGGAACATCGACATTAACGAAATTGCAGTGTTAGCGAGCAAATTGCGCGCTGCTCGGTCCCCTCAGGACCGCCTCCTAGCTCTCGTAGAGCATAATAATCTTTTGCGTTCGTTGTAAGTTAAGTTAACTTAATTAACTTAACTTCACAATGACAGAGCCATCTGCTCTGCTTATAAGTCACGGACGTGTAAAGCCTAAAAGGTTATCGCTTATCTCTTTTAACATTCGCGGATTGCGAAATAACCTCCCAGAGGTTAAGCTCTTCCTTCGAGATCGCCCAGCCGATTTTCTCCTCTTACAGGAAACTAACCTCAAATCTAAGGACACTACAGGCCTTTCTATTAAGAATTATTCTCTTCTTCGTAATGACAGGCCCGACCGCCGAGGCGGCGGAACGGCTATTTATTACAAGAGGACATTACATTGCTCTCACATTAATACGCCTCAACTTAACAATATGGAAGCTACGATATGCAGGTTAGCTGCTTGAAATAACGCAGTCTCTTGACATTACAATCCACAGTCCACTCGGTGCTACTCACTATCCCGATGCCACCGATTACGCCCCCGATATACTAGATATTGCGTTACTCAAAGGAGTTTCTCTTAACCTCGGGTCAATCGAGAGACTAGACGATATAGGATCCGATCACCGACCGGTCTCCCTTATTCTTGGCCATCAACCACCCCCCATAACAACAACGAAAACTTTTACTAATTGGAAGGGTTTCAAGGATTCTCTAGCTAAAGCTATAGACTCACAGGACTCCCCCAACTACCTACCGTCGGACATAGACCTAGACAGTCCTGAAAAAATCGACACCGCGGTCGATTCACTCTCGAATCTTATTAAATCCTCCCTTAAGGAGAATGAAAGGGTCGTTTCGGTTGTTAATAATAGTGGGCTTCCCCTAGATATTAGCAACCTATTAAAAGCTAAAAAAGCTGCTTTCCGGAGAGCAGCAAAATATCCCACCCCCGAATATAGGCACACGGCGAATCGTCTTCAACGACAACTCCGTTTCCGGCCCTCCGAACTTCGAGACCTCCAAAGGGGTGAACTCATGGAGAATATATCTCCCTTACATACGGCGTACTATAAGATGGCTAGAGCCCTCCGTATAGACGCTATAACTCACACTCCCCCTCTCTCTCGCCCCGACGGTACTGTTGCCTTCGAGGACGACGAAAAGGCTGAGTGCTTCGCAGACAGCATTGCCGAACAATGCTCTCCTAGCTCTCAACCTGTCGACCCCTCACATATTCAGGAAGTAGAGGATGAGGTCCGCCGTCGGAACTCACCCCCTACAACCTCTGACCCCATTACTGTGTCCAATGATGAGATCTCGTCCCTCATCAAAGGACTTAAGCCCAAAAAAGCTCCGGGCGCGGATGGCATCTCCAACCAAGCCCTTAAACACTTTCCACAGCAGGTGTTAACCCTCTTAGCTATTATTTTCAACGCCTGCTTCAATCTCAGTTACTTTCCAACTACGTGGAAATAGGCAACTGTCATTGGTATTCCCAAGCCAGGCAAGCCTCTTAATCTCCCCTCCAGTCATCGTCCCATTTGCCTCCTCAAGGCCATGGGCAAGCTCTTTGAAAGAGTCATTCAAAATCGAATGAGGCGCTATCTGTTTCCCACAGACGGTGACCCTATTGTCATCCCCTACCAATTTGGTTTCCGAGCGAAACACTCCTGCCCCCAACAAGTTCACCGCATTGTGGAATACATCCTCAGCGGTTTTTATCCACGTCGACATAAAACCATCGCGGTATTTTTCGACATCGCCAAAGCCTTCGACCGAGTCTGGCACGAAGGCCTTATATTTAAACTATATAGAGTAGGTCTCTCCGATCGTTTAGTACGTCTCGTGGCCTTTAACTTACAACATCGTACCTTTCGTTTTAGATACGAAGGCACGCTCTCCTCTCAGAGACCCATCAAAGCTGGTGTTCCTCAGGGATCAGTACTTGCTCCCCTCCTCTACATATTGTACACCAACGACATTCCAATCCCGTCGAATGGTGTACAGCTCTCCCTATTTGCAGATGACACTGCCCTATACTTTAAAGGTCACACACTACCTTTCGTAAGGAACAAGATCCAAAAGTCAGTCGATGACCTAGGAGTTTGGTTCTAAAAATGGCGCGTCGATGTGAACCCGGATAAGAGCTCCGCAGTTCAATTCTATTGGAAACGACGCCGATTAAAAATCAATAAAAATATTCCACCAATACGTATGTTAGAGACCATAGTTCCCTGGCATACGTCTGCTAAATATTTAGGTGTCACCCTTGACACAAGGCTTACTTTCGAGCCTCATATGAAAAGAGTTACCCGTCTAGCACGGTTCTATGTAGGTAGGCTTAACAGTATGTTAGGTCGACATAGTAAAATGTCTTTAAGAAATAAGCGAACCCTTTATAAGGTTTGTATACGACCGGTAATGTCATACGCGACCACTATTTTTGCACACGCTAATTCTAAAATTATAAATGAACTTCAAATAGTCCAAAATCACTTATGTCGTCGAGCTACGAACGCACCCTGGTACGTCCGTAATGCCGACCTTCATCGGGACTTAGAAATCCCAACAATACAACAATTTATTAAAAAAACTCTCTGAAAACTTTTTCAAAGTCTCAGAGTCGCATAATAACACACTAATTCGTGAGGCAGCTAGTTATGCAGCCCCACTCCCCTCCTGCTATCGCGTCCGCAGGCCGAGGAACTCCCTCTCGGATCCGCCAAACAAACTATCAAACGACTTGAACTGCCTCCTGGCGGCTTAGTCAAATTCATAATTAATCTTCATAATTAATTTTTATTCATAATTAAATTGTCTTCGTAGGCACTCCCTCAGCGGCTTATAGCCGCCTGCGCCCTCTTTTCCCAAAAGAGGGTCGCTTTCGATACGGCATGAGAAGCTTTAAACAGCTGGTTGTCAGTCCCCAAAGGCGGTTTTTAGGGGGTATCACTTAGGCTCCCCGGTTAGGCGTGAGTCCCCCATAGCCACGATGGATAGCCTATCGTGGTATGCGTAATGCATTTTCCGCCTCCCTACGTAAAGGGTAGCTCATTTTCCAATTGCTTCGGGTACAAAAAAAAAGTGCGAGCTTCATACAATATTTGGCTATTGATGCGAATAGACGTTCAGAGTGTTCGACCTTATTGACAGACAATAATTGATTTTAACAAACCGTGCTTATCAGCGCGACTTTTAGTCTACTCTTACGTTTAATAATTTATTTTTAGATTTCTTTGGTTGTTATTTTATAAAATAGGTATTAGTTATTTTGGTAGTGTTTAAATATTTCTTAGTATTAGCTTAATCATAAATAAAACTTTTTTTTTATTTATCTGTAGTTTTAAACCTACGTATCAAATAGGTTATTTAATTCCATTAGACGTAGTTTAGGTACCCACTTCTATATTTTTAAGAATTTAATTTTGGATTTAAGGATTTATTTATAATCCGTTTTATTATTTAAGTAGGCATTTAGATTTTTTTAAGTGTATGGTAGCTACGTACCTCGTACGTACCTCTTACGTATATTATTTTGTTAGGTAACTGAATGCCGTCGATTAAAAATAAAATACACAATGCCACTTAAAAAACGATTATCTTTATCTCGAAATTCGAGAGAAGCTAAGAGAATGAGAAATGTGCGTTTTCAAGAATCAGCAGAGGAAAGAGCACATCGGTTAAACTCTATGAGGTTAGTGCCTCAACTTCTCGAGCCAATGAAAGCTCTCCAGAAAGAGAGATGCGATTAGCAGCTAACAGACCGAGACGAGCTACATCACGGGCGTCTCAAAGTTCTTCTCAACGAGAGCTAAGGCTTACCATTGACCGAGAACAACATGTGTTATCCCGAGAAGCTGAAACTGCTTCACAACGAGAATTGCGGCTCACAGCTGACCGCGAACGGCATACATTATCTCGCGAGTCCGAAACCTATACTGAGAGGAAGTTACGTCTCACAGCTAATCGCGAACGGCATACATTATCTCGCGAGTCCGAAACCTATACTGAGAGGGAATTACGTCTCACAGCTGATCGCGTACGGCATGTACTATTCCGTGAGTCCGAAATCTTCAATGAGAGGGAATTACGTCTCACAGCTGACCGCGAACGGCATACATTATCTCGCGAGTCCGAAACCTAGACTGAGAAGGAATTACGTCTCACAGCTGATCGCGAACGGCATGTACTATTCCGTGAGTCCGAAATCTTCACTGAGAGGGAATTACGTCTCACAGCTGACCGCGAACGGCATACATTATCTCGCGAGTCCGAAACCTAGACTGAGAAGGAATTACGTCTCACAGCTGATCGCGTACGGCATGTACTATTCCGTGAGTCCCAAATCTTCACTGAGAGGGAATTACGTCTTACAGCTGACCGCGAACGGCATACATTATCTCGCGAGTCCGAAACCTAGACTGAGAAGGAATTACGTCTCACAGCTGATCGCGAACGGCATACATTATCTCGCGAGTCCGAAACCTATAATGAGAGGGAATTACGTCTCACAGCTGATCGCGTACGGCATGTACTATTCCGTGAGTCCGAAATCTTCACTGAGAGGGAATTACGTCTCACAGCTGATCGCGAATGGCATGTACTATCCCGTGAGTCCAAAATCCACACTGAGAGGGAATTACGTCTCACAGCTGACCGCGAACGGCATACATTATCTCGCGAGTCTGAAACCTACACTGAGAGGGAATTACGTCTTACAGCTTATCGCGAACGTCATATTTTATCTCGAGAATTTGAAACTTTTACTCAATATGAAGACCGTTTGACAAATGATAGGGTGCACCATAATATTATTCGATCTCTTGAAGATAAACATGAGCATGAACAACGACTAGAGTCTGGACGCGAATATTACAATTATTTGAGGCAAGAACGATGAATAAGTTTGTCTAATGAAAGATTAAGAATTGAAAATATTCGGTCTCTTGAAACGGACGAACAGCGAGAGGCCCGTTTTACTGCAGACAGATTTCGAAATAGTCTTAATGACTTAGATGTACACATAGAAGATCAATCTACAAATTCGGTGGCGTGGTCCGACAAATATAAAAGTGGGTTTGCTTATAACCTCACAATTGATTACAGATCATCTTCTGTAATAGGCGATATAAACGTAGTATGTTCTTTTTGTAATGCTTCAAAGTGGAGTAAGAAGTCGGCTGGTTTCTGTTGTTCAGAAGGTAAAATAAATTTGCCTTCGTTCGAAGATCCACCGGAATCTTTGAAGTCACTACTTTTAGGGGAACATGTGCAATCTAAAGAGTTCTTAGACAATATTCGCCCTTATAATAGTGTGTTTCAAATGACATCCTTTGGTGGTCAAAAAATTTCAGAAGGTCCTTTCATGCCTACTTTTAAGATACAAGGTCAGGTTTACCATTTGATAGGATCCCTTTTGACTGAAGACTAACCTAAGTTTCTTTAAATATATTTTGTATCCGACTACAACGAGCAGTCGAATATAAGAAATCAATATTTCCCGAATTTAAATACTGAACTTATTTCACAACTTCAGAACATGTTGCATCAGTTTAATTCGTATGTATGCATTTTTAAATTGGCATTAGAAGCTCTTCCTCAAGATGGTGATAACAATTATAAAATTGTTATAAATGCCGATAGGCGTCCAACTCAGGAACACCCTGGGCGTTATAACGGAATGAAGGTGCTGTAGTATTGGTCGACCAGGAATGTGGTAGGCGTGATATCGGTATCCGTACCAGAGACAATCGTTTGCAACGTATTTACGAAACCTACAGGGCTTACGACAGTGCAATATCCTTTGATATACTCTCGAGGGAAGATGGTTATAATTTCGCTATATACCAAACTGATCCGCGTACAGGCGCACCTAATTATAATAAAAAGATGTCATGCCTTCAATTTTATTGTTACCACTTGCAAGTGAGACGGAATAGATTTGTATACTTTCAACGTTTTCGTGGCTTATTCAATCAGTTTATTGTTGACATGTACACAAAAATTGAAACCGAAAGATTAGTTTATATACGATCTAATCAAAGGCATCTTATATTCGACGGCACGCTGAAGAATACGTGCACCTTCGCGACGCCATGCAGCAAGATAATGATACGGTGAATATGGGCCGTTTAGTTATTTTACCCTCTTCTTTTACTGGTGGTCCACGCTACATGCACGAACGTACTCAAAATGCTTTTTGTTACGTAAGAAAATATGGACGTCCCGACTTATTTATTACTGTAACTACCAATCCCAAGTGGGATGAAATCACTCGGGAGCTTATTGAGGGTCAAGCACCGCATGACCACCATGATATTAACGCAAGAGTTTTTCATTTAAAATTAAAATCAATGATAGATCTACTTACCAAAGACAACATTTTTGAAGATGTATTGTGTTATATGTATAGTGTTGAGTGGCAAAAACGCGGCTTACCTCACGCACATATCCTGCTATGGTTAAAAGATAAGGTTCGTCCTAATGATGTAGACAGTTCAATCAGTGCTGAAATTCCAGATCCGATTGCAGATCCCGTGTTATACGACATTGTTAAAACTCATATGATATATGGTTCATGTGGTGCATTTAACGGGAATGCTCCTTGCATGCAAAACGGTCGTTGCACTAAAAGATATCTAAAAGCATTAGTGGATGAAACTGTAACAGGACATGATGGGTACCCATTATATCGTCGCCGTTCAAGAGACAATGGTGGTTTTACTGTTGAAAAGCGAGTGTCTGGACAACAGGTTACTTTAGATAATAGGTGTGTCGTTCCGTATTAGCCTGTGATATCTAGAGCATTTCAAGCTCACATAAATGTTGAAATGTGTAATAGTGTAGAGTCAATAAAATATATTTGTAAGTATATTAACAAGGACAGTGACCAAGCTACATTTGCGTTGAGAAATGAACATGATGAAGTAACTAGATTTCAGTCAGGCAGATATATCAGCAATTCAGAAGCTGTGTGGTGGATCTTAAGTTTCAACATTCACGAAAGATATCCACCTGTGACTCATCTGGATGTTCCTCTTGAAGGCGGTCAACGTATATATTTCAACACAGAAAATGTTATAGAACGATTAGAGAACCCTAGACAAACAACTTTATTAGCATTCTTTCGACTTTGCCAAACTGATAATTTTGCAAAATCTCTTTTGTATGAGCAAGCTTCATCGTATTATACCTACGATAAGCAACGAGGTGTCTTTAATCGTAGACGCCGTGGCAGGCCTGTAGATGGCGAGTCAGGTATTTTCAAAGAACATGTTCTTGGTAGAGTGTATACCGTTCATCCTAACAACGCTGAGTGTTTCTATTTGCGATTATTATTACATGCGAGGACCAACATCGTACACGCCCCTAGTTGCCTCTACAAAGGTCAAATATCCCGAAGCCCATCAGCGGTAGATTTGACGGACAACTAAAGGTGGGGCCCAACGGCCTATGGACAATTGACCTACACAATAGAGATAAGGCTAGGTAAATAAATATCACGTAACTGGTTCCGAAGCTAAAACCGCCCCAATGCTCGGTCAGGGCGTAGGTAGGTGTAGGTGCGTGTAAGTAGTGTATGGTAGTTTGTATGATGTTTGACCTGACTTAAGTCGGACTGCAGATCCAGCGTTGCTTCTCTCCAAAGGTGGTAGTTCACTTTATCCGACCTCAAGTCTGAAGTCACTTCACTATTTCAGTTTATCAACTTTATTGTACACTATTTCAGTTTATCAACTTTATTGTACACTATTTCAATCCATCAACTTTATTGTACATTTAATTACCTTCATACTCAACTAAATTTAAGCGTAATCAAAAACGTAACACACGGCACGACTAATGAACGGTGGATCAAAGGTCACTTCCGTTTCACGTAGCAACAAGATTATAACCACGAACAAGAACGCGATATCTTCTCGAGTCACAAAGTTCAGCGTTACAACCGACAAACTAAATTCCTTCGTACGATATTAAATACTACGCGCGCATTAAGATTCAAAATCAGCCTATCTAACTACATAGACAACACACAAAAGGCACTTAACGCGACGGTACAATTAAACATTAACTTCCAAACAATTAATTGCCCCGGCGTTTATTTTCTAGACTACACAAATTCAATAGCGAATTAAACGCGCACAAATACTAAAAATCTGACCATAAAACCAAAACTGGTTACGCGAAATCGCTGCAGCGATCACCACAAAATACGTTAATCAACCGTACCGCTGCTCTCAAGCCACTGTGACCGACTTCCACCGCGCTACGCACCAAACCCACTCCGCTCACCCGAACGTCAAACCGGTACGAATGCACCGAGCCGAGCGCCCTCTGGCGTCAAATCTTGAAATTAGTGTTTGGCGCGAACACCAACTTATCATGTAGCTTGCCAAGCGCGTCTTTTGCTTGAAAATGATCAAAATTGGGATGACGCTTTAGCAGAATCCTGTATTAGTGATAATCCACGCCGATTACGCTATTTATTTGTAACATTACTCACATTTTGTAATTTGTCAGATGCTGTACAATTATGGGAAAAATATAAAGAAAAATTTGCAGAAGACTTTCTTCGGAATATATCTCACAATGATGAAGGCGCAACTAATGATAATTTCCGTGATCTTGCCATAAATCTGTGCTTGTTAGCTCTTAAGGAAGACTTAACAGCAGTAGGCGGTAAATCACTCTGTGAATATGGTTTGCCAACACCAACCTCAGTCGGAGAGGTTGCCAATAGGAAATATTCTGCAGAGATTGGTTACAACTCAATGGAAATGCTGGCAACATTAGAAAACGGTGTCCCAATGATGACTGCAGAACAACGTTCAGTCTATGATCGCGTGTGCGAGAGTGTTCAGAATAATTTGGAAACAATATGGTTTTTAGATGCACCTGGAGGAACTGGGAAAACCTTTTTGACTAAATTAATATTAGCTTATGTTCGAAATCAGCGTAAAATTGCTCTTGCCGTGGCTTCATCAGGTAAAGCTGCAACATTGCTACCAGGAGGTAAAACTGCTCATACTGTGTTTAAAATACCAATTGATTTAGATCGCAGGAAAGTCCAACCTGTAGTATTTCAAGAAATAGCGACAAAGTTAAGGTATTACGTGAGTGTAATTTAATCACATGGAATGAATGTACGATGGCCCACCGAAAAGGAGTAGAAGCGGTAGACAGAACTTTAAGGGATATAAGACAAAATGACCGACCAATGGGCGGTATCACGGTTTTATTTTGTGGTGATTTCCGACAAACCTTACCGGTAATACCACGGGGAACCCAAGCTGATGAGCCTAGGGCTTGCCTAAAAAGCTCTTATTTGTGGCGTGATATATAATCGGTACATTTGACTATAAACATGCGAGTGAGAACTAGAGATAACCCGGATGATCGTCAATTTTCTGATAAATTATTAAAGATTGGGGAAGGTACCTATCCACAACTACACCAAGGAAAACTTATTCTGACGCCTGAGTTATGTTATATAGTGCAATCCCAACCACATCTTATATCGTCGGTTTACGGTGACGTAACAATTATATTAAATAGGGACAATTTTCGGCTATGCGAAAGATCCATTTTAACTTCTCGCAATGACTAGGCATCTGAGATTAATAACAAAATACTGTCGACTATACAGGAGGAAAGCAAAGTTTATAGTTCAATAAATAGAATGGTCGATGAACAAGAAGCCACTTATTACCCGATAGAATTTTTAAATTCTTTAAATATGCCTGGACTTCCTTTTTATGAAATTTGATTAAAAATTGGCATTCCGATTATTCTGCTCCGAAATTTAAAACCACCACAACTTTGCAATGGAACTTGGCTAAAAGTAACCCAGTTGCAACAAAATGTAATCGAGGCTTAAATTTTAACAGGTTGCGGTGCAGGAGAAACCGTCTTTATTCCCAGAATTCCCATAATACCAAATAATTCTCCATTCCAATTTAAAAGAACGCAATTCCCAGTATCATTGTGTTATGCAATGACAATCAATAAGGCTCAAGGGCAGACTTTTCGTGTTGCTAGAGTAGATCTCGGTGTAAGTTGTTTCTCGCATGGTCAGTTGTACGTCGCCCTTTCCGGGTTAGCAGTTCTAGAAATCTTTATTTTCACGTGCCGGACGGGTCAACTTTCAACATAGTTTACCCGGAAGCTTTGCGCTGAAGTATTTTTGTTCTATAAGTACTTAAGCCTCATGTGAACGTGATCTAAACAATATTATCAATATATTAACTTAATAACACACAAGGAGTTATACTCCATCCAAAGCCCAGCGACACTATAACATATATAGGAATGACGTCTTAGCAAAAGTTGTTTAGTCTGATGGGCATTTCCTGTTGACTTACAAAAATTAAAGGTCTAGAACGTCTCGAATCGTCTCGCGAATCACGTTATTTTCCCGTCCCCGGGCTCTTAGAATTCAACATCAGAAGTTTCAGATCTTCGATTTTGACGACCCCGTTGTCGCTGACATAAGCAACAGGATCCGCGCACGAAGTCGCGGGCAGAAGCTAGTTTCTATATAAACGTATCTCGAATTAAAGAAAACATAGTATAACTTTACGTATATTTCAATTTTAATAAATAATACGAATAATAGGCTTTTGGTTGGGATGCTGCGAATTCGAATACCGTTCGGAACCAGCGTGAAGAATAAAATAGAATACATTTGTATGGACCAAAAAATCCGAGTCTGTTAGATGTTTGTTAATTTTTTTATACTGTAAGGGTGACAAATGGGCACGAAGTTCATCTAGTGGTACGTGAATGTTTATTAATTAATAACATTGCTAGTATTTTGTTTAAAATATAATCCGTTGGGGCTTAAAGTAAATATAAATGTTGAATAACAGATAACACACTTTTATATTAAATTAGATATGCTCGGCATGCGCTGTAATACTGTTATGGTATAGGAACGCTAGAAATAGATAAATAGAAATTAACCGGACAAGTGCGAGTCGGACTCGTGCACGAAGGGTTCCGTACCATCGTAATACACGTTTCTAGTAGGAGAGCCCCATTTATTTTTAAATTTATTTTTATTTTTATTATTTATTGTTATAACGACAACAGAAATACATTTTGTGAAAATTTCAACTTATTACGGATCATGAGATACAGCCCGCTGGCAGACAGACGGACGGACGGACGGACAGCTGAGGTTTAGTTATAGGGTGCCGTTGGTTACCCTTCGGGTACGGAACCCTCAAAATCCGTAAAATTTGTTTTTTCAATTTATAGTATTTGCGTAAATATAAGAAAACATTAAAAACGTTACTATTTATTTTCTTGTCAGATTTTATTCGGATAAATTGTACAGAAATGCAACAGGACTAACAAAAAACATTTTTGAAGTGAAACATCTTTATCGACGTAGTGGAGAAATTTAGTACGATATTTACTATTTAGTTACGAAGTTTCACTTCATACGTGTGTACACAATTACACGCACAATATTTTAAATACACAATATTATAATCAAGCAAAAAATCTTTAGAGTTGTCAAACGTTATCTTTGTTTTTCCATTCGCGGATTTATGTGAAAATGTAACGACGGTTTCTTAAATCTTTGGGCCCCCACGTGTAGT
Organism: Parnassius mnemosyne; assembly: GCA_963668995.1. Taxonomy (NCBI): domain Eukaryota; kingdom Metazoa; phylum Arthropoda; class Insecta; order Lepidoptera; family Papilionidae; genus Parnassius; species Parnassius mnemosyne. Next base: position 6,567,311 of record CAVLGL010000057.1, read on the forward strand.
GAGGTAGACAGTTGCCTAGAGGTTACTCCGGTTCTGGTAAGATGAAACAACAAATAAAATACTAATTTTATTATATTTACTTTAAAATTAGATATAAAAGCTTCCTAAATTTTAACACTGAAATATAGTATGTTGACCTTGAGACAAGGCTGCAATGAGTATTGTATATATTATATGTAGGTCTACAGAATATTCCTTTTCTAACAACAAAATCTTTAAATTCCTTCCCTACAATCGCACAATTATTATTTATGTAAAATGTAAAGTTCAAAAACTTTTAAATTCCTTAAGGAATTGCCAACAGATATCGTTAAATATTATAAAACTAAGTTCAATAAACGAGTAGGATATTCCATGCATATATATTTTTTATAAATATGTTTAATAATTCCTCAGGAGCAGCTGAATCAATTTAAATGATTCTACTTTTATTAAAGAGCACATACTTCAGAAGTGATCCCATAAAAATTTGTAGAAAAATTCCAAAATGTGGGTGGGAAAATAAATAATGAAAATTTTAAAAGGATAATTTAAGGGTAAAAATAAAAAATTACTAAAATTAAAAAAAAAACATTAGAAGCTATTATAAGGATTTTTTCTTTTTAATTTTAAAGCCGGTATTATTTTTCATAAGTTTATTTTTTTGAAGATTTCTCCAAAAATAGTTTTATATTAAATATATTGGTATAAAAATCATAACCAAGTTGTGAATTTAATATGTCGCATTTTAACGGGATCACGACCGGACAAAGACGAATTAGGCGGGTTCCGCATGTGCCGGGAGATTTCCCTTGCGGCGACGTCTTTGCACGCTCGTTTGATCGAAATAATTCGTCAAGTTAGTAGCTTGTCCATTTGTGGCTAGCCAGCGTTTTGTTTTGTCGTTGTCTCAACATTTTTTCATTTGCTCTAAATAACTAAACATAGGCCTCTCTCGTAGATTGTCTCATAGAAGGGATATTTGACACAATTGACAGCCTCGTTGGTGTAGTGGTCGAAAACGCGATTGCTAATCATGAGGTCGCGAGTTCGAATCCCGGGTCGGGACAAAAATAATTTATAGCATTTTCTGTCAAAAAATTTTCAATAGCAGCCCGGAGTCGGGAAGTTGGTGGTGTTTCAATCCCCGTGACTCGGAAAGCACGTAAAGCCGTTGGTCCTGCGAATTATCTCTCTCTGGTCGTGTCGAATTACCGTCCCATCAGACTATGAGAGTGAGGGAATAGAGAGTGCACCTTTTTTAACATGGGGAAATATCAAAGCGTACCCGCCTCGCGGGGGCAATGACGGGTTATGTCGGACTCACACCGACAAAAACTCCATGGCGTTCCATCTTCGCCGCATATTGGCAGGGCCCCGGGAATGCTTTTGCACACATCCGAGGCCCCACTAGTGCCAGCCGCCCCATGGCAGCTCCTCCTCGGGAAGGATTTCTCTTTCCCTTTTTTCTTCTCAGGTAAGGCGCACTAGGCACACAACTATCTCCATTCTACTCGGCCTTTTACTCTACCTGCATAACGGACCTCCCGAGTCCGATACGAGGAGGTCATGAAACCAGGGAAAACCAGCCCCAGCGGCAGATGTGGTCTATGTCTATTAATTTGTAGGCGTCTTTCCTTTCAATTACAATCGCGGTGTCTTAAAGGCTTTGGTGTCTTTTGAGGCTTTTAAGCAGGATTTTGTTATGTCATACAATCACGTTTTTAGAATTTGTATATGAAGTCCTGATTGAAGATAAAATTCAAACCCTAAATATTTGTGCAACAATTTAAAACAGTTTATACTTACCCTTTGAAAAGGTAGGAAATATAAAGTTCTATCGGAGCACATTAAGTACAGACACCATAATATAAAGACGATATCACACAGCATTAAACTATCGTCCGCTGTTGTTTATAAAGCTCTAGACCGAGTTGTATTTAGAGTAAGCGTGATAAAGTTTTTGTACATGGTAGAGTTATGCTGCAGCTATAGCATTGACCGGGAAAGGGCCACGTTTTCACAGAATACCAGCGTAAAATAGCAGCATAATGCTGCTGTGTTTCGTATTGTGAGTGTAGAGAACCGGAGACCCTTTTTACTGGATATGAGGCATCTTAGTGCTCAGGGGGTGACAACGCATCTGCATGCGTGAGGACTATTATGTTAATATGCAGATATGATTCTTAATCGAGGGTAAATGTAGATGTCTAAGGGCCACAGCATCCACTCACCATCAGGTGGACTATGTGCTCGTCACCCTTTATCAATCAAAAACAAATAAGCAGGAATTTGGTACCCCAGTTTTAACGGTATTGTTGGTTATTATTTTTAAAGGTGTAAATCCGGTGGAAGGTCTAGACGAATGAAGTATTTGTCTTTGACTCCTTACTTTGAAACTTGATATATCAAAAACTAAGTTATAAATGGAATTTTATTATTATTTCGAAAAATCTAACTATTGAATTGGGTTTCCAGTATTAAAATCGAAAATCTTTAATACTTCTGCATTAAATAAATAATATACTTAATTATCACATTATGACAATCAGACAACCGGCCGCCATTCATCGTAATCAGTGCTACGAAGCGTCTACGGTGTTGAACTGTGGTGAGCTACAAAGTTTATTATATTCCCGGTAACAATGCAAAATAAAAATTAAAACTGCGGTAGCAAAATCCGCCTGAACTCATGTGGCAGTCTATGGTAGAGAATTATGTTTAGCAGTGGACTTTTGATATGCTGAAATAAATAAATTATAACAGCAACTTGCTAATTGTGACCCACTGTTTGGTGACTGTTTAACGTAGCAAACCCTACTCTACACAGTCCACCTGAATTTAAGTAGATGCTATCGGCCACAGACACGTAAACCTATCCTCAATCTTGAACCAAAATGCAGAAGCGTTGTCACTTCTGAAGCTTAAGATTAAATGCATCGTTACCAATAATAACAATCACTAGTTTTCGTCACTCGCCATAAAGGACATAGCAGCATTATACTGCGAGTTCTCGCTGGTATTCTGTAAAGGCATAGTCCTCACCCAGTCATATCAATCCCTTCGTACTATAGCCATACTCGCTCTAGTGTGGCTGTACCGTGTAAGGCAACTGTACATTATTTATGGATCGTGACAGTGTTGCCATTATTTCATTAATTAAAATAAAACAAAAAAATATTAATACGACATACGACAGTGAAACCATTACAACGGTAGAATGTAAGGCAATTAAAAAAGCTATAACAGTTAATAGTATATTATAGCCAGATTCATGTGAAATAGTATAGCCTATCTAGCATTAAGCTATATCACTCAGCTAGCCTTAAATATGGATATTTGTTAAGTAAGTCAGAAGAAAAAGCGCTCCCAAAATGATTTATCTGCGTACGCTGGTATTATGGTTAGGGATACGTAAATACAATGTTCTAGAAAAATATAGATCTTTACTCCGTCTAAAAAAAAGTCCGCGATACTATATGTATAAACTATATGTGTAAAAAATATTGAAATTAAAAAGTGATTTATAAGCGTTATTATTAAGCATGGCCTATTTATCCTTACCAACGAAAGTTACTTCATCATCAAGTCAATTTTATGAAGATAAAATTAGTTCTTTATACCATGTTATTTGGACGCATAGTTTAAGAGATAATGTAAAATTAAAATAATTCAATACTTGACTGGGTGCGCGAACGAGTGATAAACCCTAGCCACCCCAAAGACGTATTAAAAAAAACTTTTAAAACTTTTAAAAACATCTTAGAGCCACCCTAGCCGCCCGGTGAGAACTGCGAGAAGCCAGTATAGAAAGCTTCTATGAGCGAGGTTAGTTCAATCATTATAGCTAAAATAAATTAAAAATTGATTGAGTACTTTTATGACAATGAATAGTTACATATTTATTTCTGAACTCTTTCATTTCACTTTGCTATGGTATTTTGAAAATTTTATTGATTAATAAGTATAAGAGTTTGATAGCAAATTTATCAAGAATCATTTCATGCCTACACACTTTTCATGTATCGTGTACGGTTTTCTTTAAAACTGGAAAAAACCGCGCTTCGGGACACTTTCTGTGACGTGTGAGTGGGGGGGGGGGGGAGACGCTCAACGGGCGGGGGAGGAAAATTGGATAAAACTTAACTTCGCTCTACATCATACATAATACGATACATAATATGCTGACAGATAAAAGTACTCCATTATTTATGCCAATTTTTAATGAAAAATTGGCATAATTAATGGAAATAAATAAATCAAATAAAATATTTCATTGCAATTATAAAATGCTTGAACTAGGTGTCATGTCACATGTCGCGCACCTTGGACACGTGATGACGCGGGTGAAACCGCGGGGCACAGCTGGTAATTGATAAAGATAGGTTTTATCTTATTTGTGACATAATCGGGGAGCAATTAGTCACAAAATAAAATATTCTGATTCATAATGCTGCTAGACAACGTCAGGATGTTAGCTGTTATGTTTAGCTCAAAATATGGTAAAAAATATTACGTGGTAGTGCCACGCTCCAGCTATGTTATGGTGGTAGCATGAATGGGTTTGCTCGACCGGGGTAACCGCCCTTATAAATTATCAGCGTAAAATAGCAGCTTAATGCTGCTAATCACATGGTATACCAACAGGTAAAAGTGGAATTTACTATTTGATTGTTGTAAGCTAGGATCGAACTCGGATTCGATAAAATCCCGTCTGCTATACAATTTAATGGGGGCGTGTAACTATATAGCTATCACGGTTTAAATGTACTATCAACCAAAAAAAATAATTTAAAAAGCAGCAGTCACAATGCGAGTGATTTGTTACTTCCCCAGTGACCACCATTACAAATGTTTTGATAACAAGGGGGATGCGGGAAGTAAAGGCTGTGTAAGAATTTTCAAAGAAGGCTGAGTTAAAGCCAATTTTAAGAGTTTTTAGTTTTTTGGGTTTTGGCCATTTTGACCCCCTAAGAGCGTAATGAGAACTTTTTCCCTATTCTACCATGACCCCCATGACGTCCTCTACATAATAGGCTATTAAAACTGACTATGCCTACATTTCGAGCCACCCCCCAATTTTTTGATTTTTGGCCATTTTGACCCCCTAGGAGTGTAATGAGAACTTCTCCACTCCCATGACATCCTCTACAGGATAGGCTATTCAAACTGACTAGGCCTAAAGTTAGAGTCGCCCCTCCCTCCCCCTCATTTCTAATGTCTTTACTTCCAATTACTTCCAAATATAGCAAAGGAGACAGCAATCAAGGTGTAGATGTTATGGTGAAGTTTTAGGGAAGGAGGTGGAGTTATAGCCGAAATAAGAATTTTTAATTTCTTGGTTTTTTGGCCATTTTGTCCCCCTAAGAGTGTAATGAGAACTTTTTCCCCTATTCAAACATGACCCCCATGACATCCTCTACATAATAGGCTATTCAAACTGACTATGCCTACAGTTCGAGCCATTTTGACCCCCTAGGAGTGTAATGAGAACTTCTTCCCCTATTCAACCATGACCCTCGTGACATCCTCTACAGGATAGTCTATTCAAACTGACTATGCCTACAGTTCGAGCCATTTTGACCCCCTAGGAGTGTAATGAGAACTTCTTCCCCTATTCAACCATGACCCTCGTGACATCCTCTACAGGATAGTCTATTCAAACTGACTAGGTCTAAAGTTCGAGTCACCCCCCAACTCATTTCTAATGTTTTTATTTCCAATTACTTCCAAATATAGCAAAGGAGACAGCAATCAAGGTGTAGATGTTCTGGTGAAGTTTTAGGGACTCATTAGTTACTAGAATTTGTAACTAATTTCTTTAGCATAACTTCGTTCAAATTATTAACGGAGTAACACACACATTACAATAAGATAGGATGTTTTGTATTTCAACAATAGGAGTGATATGAAATTTTGAGTAAAGTTTGTCGGAGGCAGCGTGGCCGAGCGGTCTAAGGCGCTGGTTTTAGGCACCAGTCCGAAAGGGCGTGGGTTCGAATCCCACCGCTGTCAATTATTTTTATCAAAATTAATTAAAACATTAAATTGTAAGTATACTTATATGATTACGGTACCTTCCAGAAACGGGTATGTTCCTAAAAGTACGCTACTACAATTCCCATGGTGTTGGTGAGCCGCGTAATCGTTTGCTCCTTAGACGTTTATCTTGTTCTTATTAAAAATATACAATAAAGTGGTAGAGGTATACAAAATCGAACTTTTCTAATGAACTGCATTGCTCTATCAAGCAAAATGATCTATTGTTTCGATTCACAAACTTTTAGGGCTCAAATGCCAAAAATGTATTAATTACTTTTGCACATCGGAGTGGAGAGGTTGGGCTTTACTGCCATCTTGACAAGGTCACGCTACCTGGTTCCATCAAATCTGGTTGAATATTTTATATGGAAACATTAAATAATAAAACTGTTGCTTATTCTGTGGCTTTTAATATATATATTCGGACGGTATTGGCGGCGAAATAAGGAAGTGAGATGGAATGATATCCATCTCCCACGCACTTTTTCTTATCTTGCCATGTTAGAAATATTATTTTATTTCAAATGACGCTCCATTTTAATAGACGCTAGTAACTAATTTATTTGTATTTGTTAATCAATAATATAATACCTACGTTTATCAATAATAATATACTACGCAAGGAACTTCGTTCCAACCGAGTGTTCCACGACACACACGCATGTTTTTTATTTGTTGTTATAGTGGAAACAGAAATACACAATCTCTGAAAATTTCAACTGTCTACATATTATGGATCATGAGATAGAACCCGATGACAGACAGACAGATGCTATTACCCTTTGGGTACGGAACCTTGCGGAATTTTGCGAAGAGATGTAACAGGTAAATGTAAGTGCAATTACTGTTTTCGATCTATGACTAATAATTTATTGCACAAAATTGTAGTATAGTGTCACACTGAATTTTAAATATTTGTTCAGGTTATGCTGTTGTCTGTTGATTATGTATTATATGTAACAGTTAGACTGTTAGGCTGCCGCCAATTAAGGATGAGGTAAGGTACAGGGCAATGCTACGGAAGGAATCAGTGAAAGTTTTGGTGGACGGGGACACATGCTATCATGTTCTTCCTTTGACTGACAGTTCCGAAATAGTAAAATAAATTAAAACTAAACTTAATAAGTAAAAGCCGACATCAAAGAACTAAAAAGAAATAATTTCCACACAACAGCTTCAGCAGTCTGTACTAAGTCTTACTCGTAGTGTATAGAAGAGTTTAAGCCCCGACTTTAGAAGCTTTTACGAAATCATTTTAGTCTTTTAGTTTCTGGAAGCCTGCTCTTACGTGCCGCCTTCCAGGAACTGCCGAATTCAAGGAGTACATTCGACTGTTTGTTATTTTTGTTTTTAGTGTGTATCAATTTTGAAGATTTTTTTGGTTACTAATAATAATAATAATAAGTTCTTTATTTCCAAAAGGTACATAGTACAACCAGATATTTGCTTAACACTTAATAAAGCTAATTTTGTACATATATTTGAAACATAGCATCTGCAGCCGAACTAGGAGACCTGTGCATCAGCTGTCAGCGCCATATCCCCACCGTTAATTTACATGAATATTAGGATGCAAGCAAAAGTGAATTAATTAATATTGTTTAACGAGTTTGTACCTTATGCTAATATAGCCTAGGTACAATGAAATTTAATGGATCACATGTTACGTTCCATATGCTAAGTTATTACTTATACTATATATAATATATATAAGGCACAAACAAGAACTTAATTTATACTAATAGTGTCATTCCTCTCTCTTAAGATGTGTAATGTATGACTGTAAGAAGTATTTGTGTAATGAGTGTAATGTGTGTGAGCAATTTAAGGAGAGTAGTGTGTAAAATGTGTGTGTATATGTTTGTGTGTGCGTGTGCGCGTGTGTGTGTGTGTGTGTGTGTGTGTGTGTGTGTGTGTGTTTTGATATTATTACTTTTATACGGGTAACATTGCGTGTGAGTTATATAAGAATTTATGTTTAATTCTGAATACTATGAAGGTTTTCAGTTTCATTATAATTTAATTTTTGTAGGTAAATCTGTACAGTTTTTTTAGTTGAATAGGTTATTTCAAGGGTGGTAATATCGTGGTGGTACAGTGGTGGTAATATATTAGGAGGTATATAAATAAGGAGAATAAGATACAACCCTAACGGTGAAAAACTAACTTTCTTTTTGTTATTTGTCAGCTTTTAAGTAATATCACAAGCTCAAGGTAACAACATCAAGAAAGTCGTCTTAGGGTTACAATTTTTTTCCAAACTACGTGAAACTACTTCTGAAGTTGTCAAATAAAATAAGAAACGTTTCACAATTGACGAAGAGATCACGTAACGTACATTCGTTACAATCTCCCTTTTTTTTGAAATCTACTGAAATGGGTTAGTACCCAAGTTAGTACTAAGAGGTAGCAATTAGTAGAAGGCGGTAGGACTTCTTTTTTGTATGGAAATCCTTTTGGATAGGTTTTGCCTTCTTATTTATTTCTGCCGCGAAATGGAACTGTCGGCACTATTGTGTTCCGCTCTGTAGGGTTAAGAGAGCCAGTGTAGTTACAGACTGTGAGTCAATTCATTTTAGACCTCAGAAGTGACAATGCATCTATAGTGATTTCTTATTATATAGCTGACTTGTAGCACCGATGTTCCGTAAAGTCTGCAGTGTGTGAACATGTTCAAGATCGTCCCCGCCATTATATTAGATTTGATACACCACAAATCCTCGCAAAAGAACACCGATTCCTACCAATGATGATTCGCGAGGCTATTGAAATTAAAAAAAAAACATCCTAATTTCAATAGAGAAGATGGATGAGTGCTGCCACCTGCCATCTGCTTGGAATCCTATAATTAATAAAATTAAATCCAAACAAAAGCATACCGCTGCAAGACTTCAAGATACTGTAAGCTCATTCCGCATAGATCGGACCAAAAATTAATATTCAAAACTGAAGGTAGCCGGGCTAACTATGACATCGGTCGGGAAGTCAAACAACTCAGCCCCTCCCCTCCCCCAGTGACCATGGGTGCTATAAAGCACCCCGAACGTCGGAAATTAAATAATTAAATTAAACGCGATAAAATCCGTAAAAATAACTTTCATTGAAATGCATCTATACGTTTCTTTGTTAGAAGTTGGCTGCTTGTGTCCATGGACTGCAGTAGCCACTTACTATCAGTTGGACTAGAAGCTCGTTTGTCCCTTTTTTAGGGTTCTGTGCCCGAAGGGTAGCCAACGGGACCTTATTACTAAGCCTCCGTTGTCCGTCGGTTCGTCTATCTGTCAGCGGCTGTATATCATGATCCTTAATATGGAGACAGTTGAAATTTTCACAGAATGTGTATTTCTTTTGCCGTATAAGAACAAATAATAAAAATAAATATAAAATTAACGGGGGCTCCTCTAATAGAAACGTGTTTTACGATGGTACAGAACCCTTCATACGCGAGTCCGACACGCACTTGTCCGGTTGTATTTATATAGAAGAGGAAGATACATATAACGAAAGCTACTTTTTTTACACCAATGTGGAAGAGAAACACTCGTTTCGATTAACACTGAGGAAATTTCTATTCGTAATAGACCCAGGTTGCAAGTATATTGTAGTATGAATGGGTTGGCTCGACCGGGGTACCACGCTCTCACAGAATACCAGCGTGAAATACCCGCTTAACGCTGCTGTGTTTCGTATGGTGAGTGTAGATAACCCGGGACCCTTTTAACTGGAAACAGGTTATTCCATCTTAGTTTGATTCTTAACCGAGGATAAATGTAGATGTCTATGGGCTACAGCATCCAGTTACCATAAGGTGGTCTGTGTGATCGTTTGTCACCCTTAATATTAAAAAAAAAACCACTGGAGACCCATTTCACTGGTAAATAGGCATTTCATCAATGTGAGTTGACGACGTAACACATCTAAATTTAGGTTTATAATTGAAGATAAGTGTAGGTGCCTATGACTCATTTATCTCTCTTACTTCTATAAAATTGCAATTAACAATTTCATTGGTGCCGGGGATCGAACCCGGGTTTCTCGCGTACTGTGAAATTTACAGCGAGTGCTAACCATCTGAGCTACCATGGCTGTCCCCACCGGCACCAATGAAATAGTTAATTGCAATTTTAAGTGGTGATTTACCACGTGCTCGGCGGTGAAGGAAAACATCGTGAGGAAACCTGCATGTCTGAAAAATAAGAAAAAAAATATATTTCGAAGACATGTGAAGTTCGCCAACACGCATTGGGGCAGCGCAGCGGACCTTTCCTTGCCCTAAAACCCTCTCAGAAATGAGAGGAGGCCTGTGCCCAGCAGTGGGACGTCTATATAGGCTGTAACTTTAACTTTAACTTCTACTCGTATAAAGATAGTGTCGTGTCATATTACATCATCATCATCATCGTCATTACAACCACTGATTAATTTTACTGCTGAACTTAGGCCTCGCCTAGAGAATGACACCAACACTATCCCGAGCTACCTGCGTCCATCGATATCCTGCATCTCTTACTATATTAAATAATATGCATGCTTTACTCGGTCACTGTGATGTAGGCGTTGTACCCGAAGCTTGTACTTGCTCGACGCTCTGAAGTTCGGCGGCCATATGTTTTCTGTCACAGATCCCTCGTGCTCTCTGATACAGAGATTTTCCCACGGTAGCTAACTGAGATGGATGATGGTGCGATTCACCATTTAAATAACGGTTGGTATAGGTCTTTTTCCTACACACAGTGTGATAAATAGTGTTATCAGGATATCGGATGACTAAAACATCTAGTAAAGCTAAAGAACTGTTTGCCTCTAACTCCGTTGTGACTTGTATTTTAGAGTTTATGAAATTAAGGTGGTCTAAAAATGCAGTTACTTTGTCTGATGGTGAAATTGTGAATGTATCATCTAGGTACCCCGGGTAGAATCTTGAAATTACAGGAGCAGTAAGAATCATTCTTTTTCTCAAAGTCCTCCATGAATATGTCAGCGACTACGGCAGATACAGGTGAGCCTATTGCCATACCGTCTACTTGCTTGTAAAACTCTTCCTTCCACAATAGATAGCCAGATGTGAGGCAGTGTTTGAGTGACACTGCATGATCTGTAAGCATGTTGTTGTCTTACTGTTGTTGAAAAGGAAACTAGAAGATTTGCAGTAGAGATCCGAATCGATGGTTTTGTCCGGCGGTAAAAGATCGTAATAAAGGATGCCCTTCCAATCCCACCATAAACACAGCATCAACTTATTGCGTGTTAATCCGGGTTTCGCTACAGTCTGTGGAACTTGACTTCCCTTTGACCATAATCTTTTGAATGACTTACGCAACTTTAATACTGCTCGTATTGACGAAGCGATCGAGCGGAACCAGGGCTACATAATCTTTGCAAGAGATCTGTCTGCCAGAAAGATCCAACTGTCGAAGCTGAAGACCGAGTGTGACATGTTTCCGGGACACCTGCTAAATTTTGAGTGAGATTGAGAGGTTCTATGGGCAGTTGTACACATCATCGTTGGAACCACACGCAAGTGTGAATAACGATCCAAGAGCAAGTTTTATGCGACATTATTCGGATGATATTTCGGACATCAGTCTGAGCGAGCTTACAATGGCTCTCCAGCACCTTAAAAACAGCAAGGGTCCTGGCGAGAATGGAATAACAGCGGAGCTTATGAAAGCGTACTTTAAGTTCTTCAGAGGCTCTTTAATTCCATCCTCAATGGTAGCACTTCACCGGAGGCGTGGAGCAAAAGTGCGGTGGTTTTTTTTCTTCAAGAAAAGCGACAAGGCTCTCTCGAAGAACTACAGACCGATTTCTTTACAGAGCCGAGTTTTCGAGTGTCATTTGAATCGTCTCGCATGCAGACTCGACAACTTCCAGCGTCACGAACAACCCTATTTCCGAAAGGTTTTAGCACCATAGATCAAATACATAACCTACGGCAAATTGTACAGAAGTCTGAGGAGTTCAATTTGCCACTATGTCTGGCATATGTGGACTATGAGAAAGCCTTTGATTCCGTCGAAATTAGGGCGGTGCTGCAGTCCCTACCAAAATGAATCAGTATATCGAAGTGGTGACGTGTTTGTACAGTAGGACTACGATGGTTATTTGAGTACAGAACCAGAGGTGACGTTATATTCCCGAAACTCTTCACCGCTGCGTTGGAAGACTTTTTTAATCTCTTGGACTGGAAAGAATACGGCATTAACATCAACGGCGACTACATCACTCACCTTCGATTTGCCAACGATATAGTCGTTATGGCAGAATCGCTGGTTGACCTAAGCACTATGACCTCAATAGTGCCTCCCAACGGATAGATCTTAAGATGAACATGGACAAAACAAAGATCATGTATAACGACCATGTCACATCTATGCCGATAGTTATTGGGAGCACTAAGCTCGAAGTTGTTGAAGAGTATGTTTACCTAAGACAAATATTCTGACTAGGTTAGTCCAACTTCGACCGAGAGGTCAATCAACGGATTCAACTCGGCTAGGCAGCGTTCGGGGAATTACAGCACATCTTCTCGTCAGGTGTACCTCAAAACTTGAAAACGAGACTGTGCAACCAATGTGTCTTGCCAGTTATGATCTATGGAACTGGGACGTGGTGCTTCACTGCTGGCTGGATGAGGAACCTCAAGCTCGCTCAGGAAGCTATGGAGAGAGCTATGCTTGGAGTTTCTCTGCGTGATAAACTTAGAAATTAAGATATCCGCAGTAGAACCAGAGTGACCGACATAGCCCAACGGATTAGTAAGTTGAAGTGGCAATGGGCCGGCCATATAGCTCGAAGAACCGACAACCGATGGGGAAGAAAGGTTCTCGAGTGGCGGCCCCGTACCGGCGGATGAAGGGCGTCCCCCCACTTGATTGAGCGACGACCTGGTAAGACATGCAGGAAGTCGATGGATGCAGGTGGCGCAGGTCCGTGCTTTGTGGCATTCCTTGGAGGAGGCCTATGTTCAGCAGAGAACTTGTGACGTGCTGTAATGATGATGATGATGATACAAACATTTAATTTTTTTGATATTTTAAGATATTCCCTATGAGGATATTAAATTATTATCAATCGCTACAACAAATCTTGAACGAGGAATCTGAAGTTTACAAAATAATTTGCCGTGACAGGAAATTCGCCATTAATCACGCCTCAACTGTGGCGCAGCGACTGCATAGTTTAAATAAGACGAATGTTCTCGAAGAGAAATTACTTGAAAGTTTTGTTTGAACGACAATGAGGCAGATATCTCAGAAGTTGTCAGGTGCTCGCATTTCATACTTACGTAAGGTTGGTTTCTGTTAAATTCATGTTGGAAATTTTTTTCGAAATAAAGGCGAATGAATGACCAAGTTCACACTTGCCTTGTAGCTGTTTTGAATAAGGAATCTAGTTACACACTGGTTACATGTTTACCATCTATTAACCTCGCCACATTACTTGATGGTAAAAGCCTGTGCATCGCCGTAGGTATCCGACAAGAAGCAGCGACTTGTCAACCTCATTGGTGTTCCTGTGATGGCAGGGTCGACCTGTTTGGGCTGTTTTTGGATGTAGGACTGTATAATAATTTAAATTTTTACTTTCAATTTTACTTCATTATAATTTTTTAATATTATCTGTATTTCAATGTTATGTAAATAAATTATTTATCGTTAGAAAAATAAAGTTATATTATAAATAAATTCAGTAACGTAATTGGTAGGACTTATTTTTTGCTTAGAAGTCAGTATCGGCTGGTATCACCTTCATGGTTATTTTTGCCGCCAAACAACAAAAATCTTTAGGGTATAGTTTATATTAGTCTTTATAATTACAGGCAGCGATGCATTCCAACTTAGTACTCGCTAGTGACAACGCATAAGTAGTCTTTACTATATGAAATTGGTTGCAGGTGGGGATCTGCTATAGTTACTTACCACCACGTGGACTAAAGATCGTTTGTCACTTCAATATTATGAACTTACTTTATAATAATGTTAAAAAATTACAGTGTACGTCTCCCTCCTGGGCACAGGTCTCCTCTCATTTCTGAGAAGGTTTAGGACTAGGAAAAGTCCGTCGCGCTGACACAATGCGTGTTGGTGGACGTCACATTTAGTCGAAATATTTTTTTGAACTTTTAATACATGCGGGTTTCCTCAAGATGTTTTTTTTCACCGTAGAGCACGTGGTAAAACAGTACTTAAAATTGTAATTAACAATTTCATTGGTACCGGCGGGCTTCAAATTCAAATTCAAATTCAAATTCAAATTAATTTTATTTGCCAGAATGTAGGTGTACAATAAAGTATGATCTTAAATTATATCTAATGGCCCATTTACATTCTACCACTACATATGGTGTGCAAACATTTTATAGGTATACATGCAAAAAATTATTTAAACAGAAAATAGAAATTATTAAAAACAAATTGATTATCTGAAGTCAAAATTATCATGTCAATTCAAACGATAAATCTTAAAATGTCAGATTATTTAGTAAGGTATACATTTATAATTATTAAAAACAAATTAATTAATTGCAGTCATAATTGTAATGTCAATTTAAATGAAAATTTTTAAAATGTTAGATCATGTAATAAACGTACTAGTTAGTTACCTATATATGTATCAATATTACTGAAGTCAGATTTATTTTTCGCAATAAGATATAAATTCCTTGAAGTCGTAAAAACATTTTTCCTTTAACCATTGTGTCAACTTTTTTTTAAACATGGTTAAAGGTAATTCTTTAAATGAGTTGGGCAATTTGTTATATACCTTTATAGCATTTACATAAGAATTCCTTTTATGCAATTCTAGTCTGCATTGAGGTAAATAGAGCTTATGTTTATTTCTAGGAGCTACATTTCGTTTACTTACATCTATATGCTTTTCAAAGTGTTCCGGATGTTGTTTTACAAATAGGCATACTTCTTTAATGTACAAGCATGGTAATGTCAAGATATTGTACTTTTTAAACAAAGGCTTACAGCTATCCGTACACCAGGCTCCATAGATTGCACGCACACATTTCTTTTGTACTCTAAACACTTTTTTTATATCCACCGAGTTGCCCCACAATAAAATACCATATGAGAGTACGGACGAAACATAACCGTGATATGCACATAGAGCAGCTTCAGTTGATACCGTGACTCGTAATCTTTTTATTGCATAGACAAATCTGTCGAGTTTGTCACAAATGTAATCGACATGAGTTTTCCAGTTGCAATTTTGATCCAACATTATACCCAGAAATTTTGTACTTACTACTTGTTCGATG
Organism: Parnassius mnemosyne; assembly: GCA_963668995.1. Lineage (NCBI taxonomy): Eukaryota > Metazoa > Arthropoda > Insecta > Lepidoptera > Papilionidae > Parnassius > Parnassius mnemosyne. The sequence goes on from CAVLGL010000057.1 coordinate 6,582,603, forward strand.
ATTGTATCCTTATATTTAACATTAATATTCAATGGTTGTCTTTTAGATGTTTGAAATTGGATCATTTTAGTTTTATCAATATTAATTTGTAAATTATTACAATAAAGCCAGTCTATTATGTTTTTAATAGCCATATTTACCTCTAGTTCATATGTATCTGCATTTTCACATTTCACGATAACGGTTGTGTCATCAGCAAACAAGATTGTGTTATGGCGAGTGATATTAGGGAGATCGTTAATATAAATGAGGAATAAAAATGGTCCCAATATACTGCCTTGTGGCACGCCAAAATTAATTGACTGATAGTCACTTCTATATAAAACTTTTTTGCCTTTATGGATTTTAGATATTTCCACGCATTGTTGTCTGTCACATAAGTAAGTTCTCAACCAGTCGTTAGCTTTACCTCTTATTCCATATTTTTCTAATTTGAATAAGAGTAGTTTGTGGTCCACGAAATCAAACGCCTTGCTCATGTCCAGGAAGACTGCCGCAACTGGTAAGCCATCATTTATAGCCTGGGTGACTATTTTAATCAAGTTAAAACATGCTAATGAAGTTGTACTATTTTGTTTAAACCCAAATTGCTCATCTTTAAGAATACGATGACTTGTTGTAAATTCTTGAAGTCTTTTCAACATAGTCTTTTCGAAGATTTTTGACAAGATGGGTATAAGCGTCACTGGCCTATAGTTATTCATATCAGATGCGTCGCCTTTCTTAAAAAGTGGCCTTACAATAGAGTTTTTCAATATATTTGGAAAAGTACCTTCTTCAAAAGACATATTAATCAAATAACATAGCGGTTGACATATGTATGGTGCAGATAATTTTATTGCAGTGGTTGTGATGTTGTCAAACCCTACTGCGTTTGTGTTCTTAAGACTGTTAATTATCCGAAATATATCCATTGCATCAGTAGGTTTAAGGAATATTGTATATTCATTATTAGTATTTATAGTCTTGTTTATTTCGTCAACATTATATTTAAAATTATTTTCATTTGTCAATTGTATATAAAATTCATTAAATATGTCACAAATTTTTTTTGGGTCGTCATATATCCGATTATTTTTAATTATTTTGTCAATTTGCTTTTTCATGTTTTGGTCGTCAATATTTTCATTAATAACCGTCCATGTGGCTTTACATTTATTTTTATTATTTTCAATATAATTCTTACTTTGTAATTGTCTCGATTTATATATGCACTTTTTAAGTATGGAATTGTATGCTTTATATGTTTTATTGATTGTTTTCCTGTTTGTTTTATTATGTTGTTGACTAAGATAGAGATATCTTTTTCTTATACAGGATTTTCTAATGCCCTTCGTCAACCATTTATGGTTCCCTTTTTTAGTTGCCCTTTTTATTGTATTTATTGGGAAGCAAAGATCAAAAAATAATTTAAATAAATCATAAAATTCGATAAACGCCTCTTGCAAGTTATTTTTTTCGTATACATTTGAGAAAGTAAGAGATGATACGCAACTACAGAACTTGTCCATGTTTTCTTTACTATAATCTCTGACATCCTCATACCAAGAGCATATTTCGTACGATTTTGTAGTTTTGAGCGAAAGTGTTTGTCCCGTTTCGTGATCAGACAAGGCAAGGTGATGTATTTCCGCTTTAACTTGCTTGATGTTGCTTGCAAATTGATCGAGACATGACAATTGTCTTGTTGGTGTCTGAATGTGCAACTCAATGTTATAGTTTTTAAACATACTTTGTAACTCTTCGCAACTCTTGTTTGGCTTTAAGATGTCCAAGTTCCAGTCACCGCAAAGAATAATTTTTTTATGTTTTCTAGTAAGTCTTGCTAGTAACTGTTTTAGCTTTTCAAGAAATATTTGTGGATTGCTATTAGGAGTTCTATATAAACAAATGATTATAATCTTATTTACTTCTACGCCACAACATTCAAAATTAAATTTACATGCTAAGTCATTAATATTAGTCACGTTTTTGTATATCAAATTATTATTTATCATTATACATACCCCTCCTCGTTTAGTGTCCCGTGAATACGATGCAACTAGTTTGTAACCAGGTATTTTCAAAAGCATTTCTGTACCTTTTTTAATGAAAGTTTCTGTCAAACACACCATATCTATCTTTGGACCTTTTTGTGACAACTCTTGGATTGCAAATGATAGTTCCTCAGTTTTATTTACAGCGCCGGCGATGTTCTGGTGAAATATTCTAAAATTGAATTTAGAGTTAGGGACGAAAACATGTTTTCGCTTGTAAAGGCAACTGTGGGTCAGGTTGTCTATTTAAACACGGTATTGGCTTTTTAAAATAATAAGGTATGGTTCCCTTTTTATGAGTCTCGGTATTTACTATTTCCATTTTGTTCAAAAACGCCGTAGTAGAGTTTACTTCCTGGCAATTATCCCCTGAATGTACATTTTTACAAGACTTAAAGTAAAAAGGAATTGTTCCCTTCTTAGGAATAGTTGTGCATTCTATTTTAGCCTTTTTCCTTAACAATAACATATTTTTAGGACATAAAAATTTATTTTCATAATAATTTGAGTCAATCTTAAAATTAATTTTTTTACACACATCTAATAAGTAGTAGTATTTATTGTACGGATAGTCACACTCTACATTTATAAATGAGCAATTTTTAAAGTTGTTACATATAATTTTTAAATTGTTATTTAACATACTTTCATTTAAGTACCTGTTCTGTAAAACATTAAATACTAATATTTTAGTTTTTTTTAAATATTTTAGCATTGATACTAATTCTATTATTATTTTGTTAGGGTTAGTGTCATTTTCTCCTATGCATATAATTAGATAATTATCTTCGCAATCGTTCAATTTATAAATAGGTTTAAGAATTTCCTCTGTAGTGGCATAGGGTTTTGTAGTTGAAAAGACCTGGTAATCTTTGTACTGATTGTTATTTCTAGATTGTATAAGTAGTGTAGCCAATCCTGTAAATTGTTGTCCTCCAAATATAATTAATTGGGATTTTGTTTTGTTGTCAATGGGTTTAAAAGGTTGCTGATTATTAATTACTTTATTTTCTTCATGCAGATTTAATATAGCGCCATCTGTTTTGTATTGATCGCACTTTTTAAAGTTAAGTTTATGGACTTGTGAAGACCCGTTCTTGCTCATATTGCGTGTAGCGAATTCAGTTGTGTTTCCTTCAGAAGATTTTGTCTCAAGATCAATGAAAGACATATCCAGTTTCTTTCTATGAACAATATTTAGATTTTTTACCTTACATCTTTGTTTTTTTATAGTTGAATTTTTTTTTGTACTACTTTGTGTTTCGCTACAGATTTTTTTTAAATTTGTAATAGTATTTTGTTGTTCAGCTGTTTGTTTTTTCAAAGTGTTGTTTTCCATGATCAAGTTATCTATTTCGTTGTTAGCGGTATTTAATTGCATTCTCAACTGTTCAATTTCCTCCTTTAGTCTTTCAAACTCTTCATAACTTAAGCTGGATGACAATTGTGGTAAACTTTTTGAAAGATAATCGGAATTTGTTGACTCGAATGAAGAATTTGGCGAGTTAAGTATTGTTTTATTTTTTCTTACAGTAATATTTTCAAAATTCATGTCGTTTTTTTTTGTGCTTGTCGTTCTATACCGTAAAAAAAAAAATCTTCAAAAATACAAAATAATAAATTGTGATGGGATTCGAACTCGCGATTATTAGTTACAAAATTCGAAACAAGCACGAAACGTTAGTGGCTAATTAGACATTAGGCGATACGTCGAATTTAAGGATGTTGTTCAGTTCATATGAAATTTGAATCAAATAAATTCGTTACGGTGACTCATGGATAAAATATTTTTGCACTGACTTTCACAACACTTTAATGTTTAGCACTGGTTTAGTCGTTGTTATAGATCACAGTTACAGATTTTCTTATGATAACTACACTGACACTATTTTCTTTTTCTGTTTTAATGTTTTATTAACTGTAATTAACGTAGACTAATGACTGAATGTAATTGAAATTTTATTGAGAGTTTTATTTAATTATTTGTAAAAATTATCACTGGATAACACTTTCACTTATACTTTATAGTTTCAGCAACAATATTTATAAGTTTATAGTCTTAAAAGAGCGATATTACTTTTTAGAGATTTTTTTGAATACAGATCCGATGTTATCGTGACAACTAGCGCCAACACGAACCCGGGTTGCTCGCGTACTGTGATATTTGCAGCGAGCGCTTAGCCCCTGCTACCTAACTATAATGTGGTTATATCAAAACTACTTTTTTTAGGGAAATAAATACTGTGGCTCCTAATCTTAACTCATTTGATAATCGTATCTATACATCTAAACTCTATACATGTAAATAAATAAAAAAGTGTCTGTTTGTAATATTAAAATAACAGTTTTTTACTAAATGCATATGAAAGTATATCGGTACTAATATCAAATACCAATTTTTAAAATTTTTCTTTCTGTCTGTATGTCCGTTTTTCCGGCTAATCTCCGAAATGGCTGGACCGATTTTGACGGAACTTTCACTGCTGGTAGATAGCTGACGTTATAAGGAGCATCTTAGAGTACTTTTAATTTAGAAAAAGAATCAGGTTTCCGCGCAATAAAATTAAACTCTTGAAATTGTAGTAACTTCCACGCGGACGAAGTCGCAAGGAACAGCTAGTCGTAAATATATTTTTTCTCTAAGTAAATTTAAACAAGCTGTCTAAAAATAAATCGATGCGCTTTATGAACAAACAAAATTATATATATATCACATAAGTCTAATGTAGATATAATTACAACTTTCACTACTATAAAGGTACTAAAGCAGACGTCACCAAGTCTCTGTAACTTTATTACACTATGAATCCAGCGTGTATGTAGCCAATGGCAATATTGCAGCGAGAAAGTGCCCGTCATGAGCTTTTTGTAGTCTTCTTTGTTAGATATTGGTTACATTCGTCCATATGCACGTCTCTTCAATTATATATAAAAAAAACACAATGTGAAAACAACGTAATTGTTACGAATAGGACACTTTTTTTACGCAAAAAATCGTCTACTATAATTGTTATTTCACTTAAAGAAACTTGTGTTGTGTACTACTTACTTTAATGGTACATATAAATGACCGAAACTGCAGTAATTTTCCTGACAGGTTTCGTTGAAGAAAGGACAAAGGATCTCATTTGATGGCACAATAAACTTTTTATTAAAATACGACGCTATTAAAATCCCCTGCCGAAATACCGGGTCATTGTTGCAGGAGGTATAAGCTGAAGCTGGATGATAATATTAAATATACACAATGACGATACGTCTTAATTGTGGTATTAAAAAAAGAACATTCAATTGCTACCAATGTTTTTAACTTGACGTCGTCTAAATATCTCACTGTTCATTGCCTACCCCTTCGGGGATAACAAGTATGTCCTTGTAAATTATATTATTAAATTATTATATTTATTGATGGAAAGCCATGTTTCCCTACAATGATAGTTTATGGTTCCATTTTTACCCGATAGCAAAGACCGATTTATGCTTTTCTCGCGTATCTGAGTATGTATGTGGGATTCTTTGTACCCTCGAAGCATCCCAACGGCTGGATGAATTTTAATCATTGAGGTGTCTGTCGATTTGTCTAAACTTTGCAAAGGTTTTGTTTGCAAAGGCCAGGGTTTGTTTTTATAAAATCCAAAATGGCGGCTGTATAATGTCGATAGAGATAAAAAATCGTAATATTGAGTGGCATATCACCAAATAGGTCTCTCAAAATTAAGATGAAGTGTCCTAGAGAATTCTCTAGGATCTCTTCAGACATATTAGATTTATTTTAGAGATTTTAGAGATTTTATAGTTTTTGTTACGGCCTACGGCTGCTCCCTTAAAGGGTCAAATCCTCAGGGGCCCATGAGCTGAAGACTTCCCGAGCAGACGTAGGTCGGGCCTCAATGTGGCCACGTGGAATCTCTCTAATTACACTAAAATATATGGGGGAGCGTTTTATACTACGGCCAGTCGACCGGGAGGAATTTGGACGTAGCTTACTTACCTTTATCCAAGGCGACTGGTCCCTCCGGAGTCGGTCAGGTCGCATGTGGTTGTGTAGTGCAAGGAAAATAAAGTGATGTGATGTGTATCTGGGTGTGACTGATGGTAATTGAACCTAGACCTTGGCCGTCGGCAGCAGCCCGAGCGTCGACACCGCTCCAACTTGAGGGGGCCTTCCGAGGTTGTCCGCAGTCACTTTCCTCTTTCGTCACGATATACAGACAGTCAATTAACTCTATAGTGCGAGTAACTAAATTACACTAACTATCGCTGGGTATAAGGTTAACGCACAAAACGCACACGGAGTTTCTGGATCAAAGGTCACTACCGTTTCGCGTAGCAACAGTTAGTTCTAGAATATCAGAGGCCGCACTAGCTAATATTGCCGAATGCACTTATGCAGATTCTGAGTCAGACACAATGAGTCCCTGGGAAGCTCTCCAGCAGGAATGCGCGTCACAATGGTAGACCGTATATTTACTGGCCGCGCCGAATTATTCCGAGTTCCCGACAAAAATGACAGCGTGCCGTTCCAAGCATATCTGACAGACGACTCTGCCTTTTCACTCGCGACCCGCGCGCCACTGCCACGCTCGGCCGAACTTCAAACCGGTATCGCCCAGAGCCGCGCGCCCCCTAGACGTCGATTCCGACAACAGCGTTTTGCGCGAACAGTTTTTAATTATAAATTGGTGGTTTATGTAATTTATTCCGAACTAGCTGGTACCCGGCGCATTCCTACCACAGAAGCAATAGTTGTAGAAATATCGTTTTTAACTTGGAAATATTATATTGCATAATAAGGAACGATAATACATTCATTGAAAATGAGTGATATATGACTTTCTAATAAATAACGTACGATACGCGCGTCACCTATTTTAAGTTAATTGTACAATCCTCTAACCTTCGCGCACGTACAAGCAATAAGTTGACTGAGTTTGAGCACAATCTAATGAACGGTATGCCAGCGCATAAAATATGAACGAACAAACATTAATTTTTACATACTATTGTTATAAACATAAACTAGTTGTTCCTGGCAGTTACCAACCGCCTGTCTAACTTTTCCAAAGAAAGTTTCGAGACAATCTTTATTGAGATGTCTCGTAAATATAAATTAATTAATTTTTTTCTGATTTTAATTCTTCATGAAGTTTTATTAAAGATTTTTTGGACACTTTGAAATCCGTGAATGAAATTCATTCTCTTTGTAACCTCTTTCTGCCAATCACTTCTTATTGATTTTAGTTTCCTGAAAAATGTTAGCATTTCTTCTAAAACTCAATTTGATAACAATCGCATCGAAAAGCTTTTTATTTATAAGGAGATCGCAGTGTACTTGAGTTTAAGAAATCAATCAAATTATTAATTTTATTTACAAAATCAGCGGTAACTTTAATAACATTTAAATCTACGTAAACCATATTTACACTTTTTTTATATTTCGTTTGATAAGTATTACTTTTTAAATGACAAAATTTTACACTTATTATATTTTTTTCTTAACCTTGAGTTTGAGCACTGGTCGAGTCGGTTTAAAGCAGTTTCTCTGTGTACGTGACGATCCACCAGTGCTCATGCACACACGTACCTCTAGCTTGTACGAGTAGTAGTGTATCTATCCCAGCGCGGTTGTATGAAGCTTTGCCTCTGTAGGGTACGATTTCTTTACTCACGTGCCATAGTTACCTTACTTAATAAATAAATACGTAATGAATAAATTAATACACACGTGCTTCAAAAAGAGATTACAAATATTGAATATGAAAGACATACAAAGGAAGCAAGTTAAATAAAAGCTTTTGATTAAAACAATAAATGCTATTATTACAATTAAATTCAATATTTCCAACACGAAAGAACTCAATGCCACGTACATTAATAAAATTAATATTCGTGAGTGCCGATAGCGGAGTCATCAAATATTCACCTCGGCTCGAATCGAAACTGAATAATATTCAAATGTTTTCTTTTCATCGCCATGCATCCATTAAATGTTAATTTTATCGTACGTTTTTCATTTTGTAATCATATCGTGTAGCAATTAAAGTAGTTAACTGTTTATAAATGAATAATTGTACTAACTAATGAGTAAATGAGTATGTAGGAAATACTGGAAATACATGAGGAAAGACTAATTATTAAAAATTGTAAGTGTGAGCGCAGATGTTCAACTTGCTCTCTTTCTTACGCAAATAATCATTAACAGTAATAAGATAGCGTAATGCACTATACATTCAGTACAGAGCAATTACAGTTCGATCACACTCACACCACTCAGTCCCTGCCAGAATCACACACCAGTGTAATGTGAGTAACGTAATTACAAGATAACATTAAAATATGCAAACCAACAGCAACACTAACAATCTCAGTGTAACACAGAGCATCCTCTCAGCAACACCATTCTCCTTGCCTGCACCAATAGAACCACCACAACGGACAGATTCTATCTTAGCACTCGTAGAATGGGTTAATCGGAATCTCTCGTGTACGGCGCCTACAGTGAACTGCACAAAAGAGTGGGGATTTTTCGATATACCCTCAATTCTAACACGCCATCATCAATATGATACTCGCTACGCTAGAGTAATGCAATCTCTCGCTCACTCTCGATCCATCCGGTAGTTTTAGAAGCGCTGATAAGTAAGTTAGATGTAGATCTAATCGACTGCAACATTTACTATCAGGTGGGCTGTGTTCTCGTATGTCACCATTATAATATAAAAATAATGAAGGGTTCAAGGTTTGATTGCTTTGTTTGGTGTAATGGTCGTAACTGCAACTGCTGAAATCAGTTATTGGGCTTTTCTGTCTAGACATTCATAGTAGCAACCTGGAGTTAGGAAGTCCGCAGTATTTCAACCCATGTCTAGGCAGTCACGTAATGCCATTGATTCTGTGCCTGCTCTCTCAAAATGATGATGATATTATTTTATGTGGTTTCTCTGATCCTATTAACATTTTCACTATACGATTTTCACACACAATAGTAAGACAATAGCAATGATCTATGTGTAGTACATGGGAAAGCGAAAGTGTTAAGGATATCACCCTTATTTACATATATGATATAAAAATATGAAGTGTTAATATTTTTTATAATAAGCATATAATGGGCCCACGGTATCCGTTACTGTTACCGCCTATTAAAGTCCACTGTTGAACATAGGCTTCCCCATATTTGCCATAGTTGCCACGCTTGGCAAGCGGGTTGGCAACCGCAGTTTTTTTACTTTTAGTCGTTATTAGAAAGACGCTGTTGCCCGTCTCCTGATTATTTTCACTCTATCGCCTCTTACGAAACCCACAGGATGATATGGGGTACTAGGTATTCCTACACTAAACGGTACGGGCCCATGATATAGCACTAATAGTTAATAAACTTTCATATTTGTTGTTATAGTTTTTTAGTATTGTTAAATAATAACGCATCAAGTTACATGTCTGATTTTACGCCGCAATATGACAGTATTACGGCTAAATAAGGACATCTATTCCGGGGTTCGCTGGAGCCGAGCCCTTGCGGCTATCAACGTTACATGCTTATTTGTACGAAATTTACATTTAGTGGTAAGTTAAATTCATTTGATGAGATGAAAACATGAATGTTAATATGCTCGGTATGGCTATGAAGTCTAAAAATAAACATTATTATTTTAAGACTTATTTAAAAACTAGATGGCCTCGTAGACATTTTTATGTGGTAGAGCCATGCTGCAGCTATATTAACAGTATAGTTGTAGCACTAATGGGTCGGCTCGACTGGGGAAGTACCACGCTCTCACAGAATACTAGCGTAAAATAGTAGATTAATGCTGCTGTGTTTCGTATGGTGAGTGTAGAGAACCGGAGACCCTTTTTACTGGAAAAGAGGCATTCCATCGTATCCCTCACGGGTGACAACGCATATGCATTTAGATTCGCAAACAAAGATATATGTATATGGGCCACAGCAACCACTTACCATCAGGTGGACTATGTGCTTGTTTGTCAATCTTTCCTATAAAAAAAACACATGAGGATATCCGCAGTAAAATCGGAGTGGCGGATATAGCCCAACGGATTAGTAAGCTGAAGTGGCAATGGGCCGGCCATATAGCTCGAAGAACCGACAACTGATACCGGCGGGCGAAGTGTAGTGCGACCCCCCCAGTAGATGGAGCGACGACCTGGTAAGACATGCAGGAAGTCAATGGATGCAGGTGGCTAAGGACCGTGACCGTGGACCCTTTTTGCATTTCTTAGGGGAGGCCTATGTTTAGCAGTGGACTTGTGAAGGGCTGTAATGACGATGATGATGATAATGAATTTGTTTTTTTTTTTAATTCTACCTTGCGGCTGAACGTAATTCCCTCAGACAAACAAAGATAGACAACAATGCAAACTTCTTGCCATGTACCATTCCCTTTTTTATCTGCCCGTAAACTTCCACAGCTGGTCGTGCATATTATGTGTTAATGAGTGCCTGTTTATAGAGCGTGGTTTGAACTTGGTTTCAACGCCAATTGTAATGTAAGTAGTGTTTATCTAACTTTTTTTGTTGGTCAATCAATCATGTTTTACATATTTTTACTTCAAAATTTGACCAAATTTTAATATGAGGAGGCAATTTATAATATAATTCGTAGTTGGTTGGGTCTACAGAACTTAGGGGGGGGGGGGGGGCGTCAAGGCTAGGTAATGCCTTATATATCAGCGAAGGAAAAGTTATCGGTAAGGTAACATTTAAAAAAAAAGAAAACGAAGAATAACTTAGATTACCAACATGATAGTTAACCGTGTAGGGGTGGTGTAAAAATAAACCGCTGTTCCCAACCCGCGTACTTGGCGTAGCAGCGATTTCAAATATCCCACTTATGTGGCAATCTATGAGGGAGGTCTATGTTCAGCCGCACTAGACTTTTCACACTTTTGACGTTGATTGCACGATTTATTAACCCTGCTAAAATGGTGAAGACATAACTCATTTTTATTTACGTACTATTTTTGAAGTGAAAATTCTTTAGAATCGTTGTCATTTGAAACTCGATGAAACGAAAATGCCAGATTAAAAAGAGAGAAACTTAAACATCTATAGGATTTAAACTGCGAGAGAATGAGATAGAATACAGTATACAATGATTCTTATTATCTCTGTCTCCTTTTCTCAAGGTTTCACTCGTACCGCGTGTTAACTGCACACATGCTTTTTTAATTTTCTTAGACGTACGTGACGAGCTTATCGTATTTTTAAATTGCACAGAATTCCTTAGCACCTAAGTATTCAAATTACAAAAGAAGTCTCACGTCTAGACTTCGACGTCAAAGGCCCTTTGATGTTATTAGCACGTAACATTAGCAATGGAACGATCAAATTTTAATACTTGTAGAAATACTTAATTTCGTATGTGGCATTTTGTGGTTGATTACTGATATTTTGAGTAAATTTTTACTTATTGAGATGAGAGAGGACGGTAGAGAATTTATCACCATAATTCAATATTTAGGTGTAGTAAGCGTCATACCCCATAAAAGAGATGAATGACCGCTCAGTAGCGCGGTGCAATAGCATTAAGTCGTGGCGTTGAGGCCTACGGGATCGAATCCAAATAGTAGAAAAAGTTTCTGTATGGCCTAAAAAGAATTCTTCCGAGTCTGGATGTTAGTCCTAGTCCTCGTGCGTTTATATATGTAAATAGCCTCCAAGATACATGAAAAAAATCCTAGTAATCCTAGTTCCTAGAGGTAAATTCTCTTCTGAACCTGAATCGTTTCTGTTTTTGGGAAGATTTGCCTGAATAAATACGCATGACAAGCGAATTAGTTATCGAGTACCAGACGTCTCGCAACTTTGACCCTGCTGCTCATCGCTACTCTGGGTATTTTAGGCCTGGCGTAAAGAGATATTTATATCACCAGGTGTTGACAGCTGAGTGGTAGCGCCATACTGCAGCCATAGATGTAGCACGAATGCGTCGGCTCGACCAGAGAAGGAACTCGTTTTCTTAGAATACCAGTGTATGAGTGTAGAAAATCAAATGCTCTTTTCACTAAAATGAACCATTCCTTCTCAGTCATCAGGTGTGACAATGCTTCTGCATTTTGATTTTTAATCGAGGATAGATGAAGGTGCCTATGGGTCATAGCATCCACTTACCTTCAGGTGGATTGTGTGCTCGTTCGTAGCTCTTAATCTCGACGAAATTCTCTTACACAGCCACTACACACTTATTAATTTTAAATACCAAATTTAAAACTTGGAAATCTAAGTGTTCATTTAGCAGCCAGTATATATATATATATATATATATATATATATATATATATATATATATATATATATATATATATATCGTTACGGCCTACGGCTGCTCCCTTAAAGGATCCAATCCTCTGGGGCCCATGAGCAGAAGACTTCCCGAGCAAACGTAGGTCGGGCCTCAATGTGGCCACGTGGAAATTCCTAATTACAATAAACCAGATGGGAGGACACTAGAAAGACATAGTACTTACCATTATCCGAAGCTAACTTCGCACCAAGGCTTGGGCAGGCCGTGAGTGTGTGTAATAGTGGATGGCGAGTAGTGTACAGTGAGGTGTGAATGTGTGGGGCCTTGTCAAGCATAGGCGACCAGCCGCGGCCGAGTTCCAATCTGCTCCAAAATGCTGCACCACTTTAGACGGCTTCGGCGCCGGACCACAGTCACTTTCCTCGTTCTTCACGATGACAGTCAATTAACTCTATCGTACGATTTACTAACTTACAGAAGCCACTAACTATCGCGGGTTATAAGGTTAACACACAAAACGCACACTGAGTTTACAGTTTATTAAAGGTCACTACCGTTTCGCGTCGCAACAGTTAGTTCTAGAATATCAGAGGCCGCACTAGCTAATATTGCCTAATGCACTTATGCAGATTCTGAGTCAAACACAATGAGTCCCTGGGAAGCTCTCCAGCAGCCGCGCCGAATTATTCCGAGTTCCCTAACAGAATACAGCGTGCCAATCGTTAGCACCGCTTAAGGACGACTGACTTTTCGCTCGCGACCCGCCCGCTCTTGCCACGCTCGGCCGAACTTCAAACCAGTTCGCACCGAGCCGAGTGCCCTCTGGCGTCGATCCTTGACATTAGCGTTTGGCGCGAACAAACCCCCGTCCCGGACATAAGGATTTAGGTCCGCGAGCAACCCGGTCAGCGGGACAAGGTCGCGACGACAAGTTGCAAGACCGAATCTACAACCAAACTAGGCCACCTTAGGCACCCCATCAGATCTTGCAACCCTAACCAACGCCTCAAAAGATAGCCCTAATGTGGCAAGCCGGAGGGTCAGCCACCACTGGATGGCCCTCCTGGGCATCGCAGCACTTTAATAAGTCCTGTACTGGACAGAAGTCCGACGACCTCTTTCAAACACCTATCTGTGCCCCTATGATTAGTTCCGCAATCCGACCGGATCAGCTCTGCAAACAGCGACGCTACACGAAGCTGCCAAGACAAATTTTGTGCCAGCTGTTGCTTCAGTGCAGAGCGCACCCACAAATTCCATATGAACATAGTCTGTGGAGAGCCGAACGAAACGCACAGATAGTCCCTAATATGAATTTTCAACAAGTAGGCCTAGCCAGGCCACCTACCATATTATCATTTACTAAAATAGTGCGGCAGCTGATTTCAATCTGATAATCTCCAAAACTAGCTAGCCTGTTAGGCAAGTAGTCCTATGCTCATATTTCAACTAATTTTTCAAAAGCATCAATGTTCAACTACAGAATTAATTCAACCAAATTAATCACCGATGCGCATAGGTCAACTTGCAAACTAAACAAAACAATAACGTAAGGGACAGCCCTACTTCTTCGCAAAGCAAAATGATTAAACACTATCATAAACATATACATAATTTTTCAAATAGCGCGCCATTCAATTTCCTTTCAGCAAACAGACTCAATAATCAAATACAGTGATTAAATATATGTACAAAACACATGCAGTAGCATTTAAAGGAATAGATTAAATTCAATTCTTTTAATTTAAACCGCTACAAATAGGAAAATTTCGCGGAAAGCCCAAACCATTTTTTAATTTTAATTCAAGTATTTTTTGACCAAGTGCTCGACCAACCAAATCTAATACCCCTTGACAGCGTGATTCAACGCTCCAGAGGGGCCCCAATCTTCCCACCACCAAGAGGAGGCCACATGGCGTGAACCCGGGATCAATCGAGCACAACCGCTAACAGTCGCCACTCGGGTTGTACGCCTTCACTGAGGCCGTCGGCAACAGAACATTTTGACAAGTGGACTGTTGACGGCTTAAGGCTCAGTGGAGGTAGCCGTGGTGGGAGCCAAGGCGGCAGCTAGTTAGGGCCGCCTCCATCAAATGGGGAACAGTGGTACATCAGTCGCGGCCACTCAGCTAACGGGAGTGAGAAGGGTCCAGCGGACCGATGAGTGGCCGTGAAGTTCCTCTCCACACGCTGAGCGGGGGTGATGACACCCCCGCCCCTAGGGGAATTACCCCCCGACTGGTCGGGAGAGGGACCCCTTTCAAACTTAGGGGCCTGGTGGCTGGCCGGCGGGCGCCGATTGTCGCCCGGCAGAGGGCGTGGCTGAGCGCCCCCGCCCGTGGGGGCCGAGGGCCTGGCAGAGCCCCGAGAGGAGACGCCGTTCGCACCCAGGCACAAAACTGCATGGTGATTGCCCTGGCAATGCAGACAGGGCCGTCGATGCGGATAGTCTCGCTGGAGGTGCCCTCCCAGACATGAACAGCACCAGCGGCGCTCCTTGGCGATAGTTCGCCTCGCCGAAACCGGCTTACCTAATAATTTCGGGCACGACGTTACCCGATGATCAGACGCTCGACAATAGGAGCAGGGGGGGGGGGGGGGGGGGTTGACGACGACTTGCCTGGAGGATTCAGCCTCTCACTGGGCACGGCTCGTAAGTCGTCAACGGTGCCCGCCGCGTTCTCTATCTGCCGGCACTGCTCCTCCAAAAACCGCAGCAGGTCATAGAAGGGCGGAATATAGGAGGCCTCGTCCCCGCCGTACCTCTCCTCAAAATGGAATCGAAGGTCGAGAGGTAGACGGGACAGCACGATGCGGAGCAACAAAAAAGCCCATTCGTCCACTGGTAAACCCAGCCGCCTCAACGTATTACAGGCCACCAAGACTGGATCCAACAGGTCCGGACGCAGTCTGGTCCGGTCACTAAGCAGCGGGAGGCTTAGAAGCTGCTTAACATGTTCATCCGCAATTCGCCGGACGTTGGCGTATCTTCTGCCTAGGAGGTCCCGAGCAGTCTAGTAGGCGTCGTCCGACAATCTCAAGAGGCCGACGACGCCCAGGGCCTCACCCTCCAGTGAGGCCAGGAGGTACGCCATCTTTTGGCTCGGGGTCAAGTCACTCCGGGCGTCCATTAGGCTGTCGAAAAGACCAACGAAGGTCAACCATTCGGAAAGGACCCCGGAGAACTTTGGCAGGTCCAGTGTTGAGAGTCGTCCCAACAGCTCCGGCTGAAGCTGCTTCAGAGAGGACTCGGATAGGTCACTCATCCGAGCTTCACGCGCCTCCTCGGCATACCTGCCTTCAGCCTCGATCAATTCGTCCGTGAGCCACAAAAACTGCTCATAGTCCGCGAAGCAGGAGTCCAGGACTTCCTTCTCCACATCCGAATCCTCGAGCTCAGCGTAAGCCTCCTCCACTGCGGCCCTTCGAGCATCCACCTGCTCGAACCGCTTCGTCAAGTTATGGACCCTATCCGGTCGACCTATCAAAGCATGGGCGCTTGTGGCCCAGCGTAGCTCAGTCCGCAGGCAACGGATTAGTAGCTTAGGCGATGACATCACTACTAAGTACAAATAACGACGCTGCTCGAGCACAAATTACAAAGATAGCAAATAAAAAATACAACAAAAATTAACAGTAAATAAATACAGTTCCTATCAAATCGCGTTGAATAGAAATTACACAAATACGAATTATTACGTATCAACCAAATACAAGTTAGCTCAAAAGAAAAGACACAATCAAATTAACAAATAACAAATACTAGTGCGATCAAATCAAGTTAAATTCAATTGCGTAAATACAATTACTACTCTTTAGTTCAAATACAAATTACAATATAAACGAAGATACACATCACGGTCGATCAACAAAAAATGCCTAGCTCGGAAATCGACCCTTCGATAAGTAATCCACTACAACTATCCGACAACGATAATTAACCGATTACGTAAAAATAACCATCTACCTACATGACGTATATCTCTAGAAAAACTCCCGCTTACGCAGCCTAGGGTGCGGCTTTTCAAACTACCCACTAAAAAAAAAAGGCAAGCAACAAACAACAAAGGGAAATAATTTTATAATTACGTACAAAAAAATATTTTTACGTATTACGGACGGGCGTGATTGCAGATACAAATTAAACCAATCAAACCAACGCTCCCTGCCACCAGAATTGTTTAATTTTTATCAAACACTATGGTCGGGATCGACCGGGGAATCGAACCCGGAACCACGCTCTGCTACCAGTTTGTTACGGCCTACGGCTGCTCCCTTAAAGGATCCAATCCTCTGGGGCCCATGAGCAGAAGACTTCCCGAGCAAACGTAGGTCGGGCCTCAATGTGGCCACGTGGAAATTCCTAATTACAATAAACCAGATGGGAGGACACTAGAAAGACATAGTACTTACCATTATCCGAAGCTAACTTCGCACCAAGGCTTGGGCAGGCCGTGAGTGTGTGTAATAGTGGATGGCGAGTAGTGTACAGTGAGGTGTGAATGTGTGGGGCCTTGTCAAGCATAGGCGACCAGCCGCGGCCGAGTTCCAATCTGCTCCAAAATGCTGCACCACTTTAGACGGCTTCGGCGCCGGACCACAGTCACTTTCCTCGTTCTTCACGATGACAGTCAATTAACTCTATCGTACGATTTACTAACTTACAGAAGCCACTAACTATCGCGGGTTATAAGGTTAACACACAAAACGCACACTGAGTTTACAGTTTATTAAAGGTCACTACCGTTTCGCGTCGCAACAGTTAGTTCTAGAATATCAGAGGCCGCACTAGCTAATATTGCCTAATGCACTTATGCAGATTCTGAGTCAAACACAATGAGTCCCTGGGAAGCTCTCCAGCAGGAATGCGCGTCCGCGTCACAATGATAGACCGTATATTTACTGGCCGCGCCGAATTATTCCGAGTTCCCTAACAGAATACAGCGTGCCAATCGTTAGCACCGCTTAAGGACGACTGACTTTTCGCTCGCGACCCGCCCGCTCTTGCCACGCTCGGCCGAACTTCAAACCAGTTCGCACCGAGCCGAGTGCCCTCTGGCGTCGATCCTTGACATTAGCGTTTGGCGCGAACATATATATATAAGATATATTTTATTATATAAAATCAAAAATTTGATAACTTATAGGCGTTACCCGGACCAACAACCGGGTTCACAATAAAATCAGCTCCATGGTACCATATTATTGCACTGTTATTGAAGTGACATAATTTCATCATATTCAAATTTTAGCTCAATCGGATGTCAGCAGGTACTTTGAATGAAAATTTATTGCAAATTTAGAACCAAAAAAACTTACGAAGAAAGCAAGTTTAATAAATGCTTGTAAATGAATATTTAAGATAGAAAACTGGTTATAGGATACCCGCCTCCTTCCCACAATTGCCTGCAGTATCACAACCTCTAATAATTAGCTGTCGCAGAATCTGTTTTTTCTAATGTTGCCTCGTTTAGAGGCGAAACACGTATCGTATTGTCGGTATTGTCGACCATCGTGCGTTTTCTAGGGTAGTTATTATGGTGGTATTGGGTCATTGGTGGTTTTGATAGTACACGTGATTGTGAGCAGAAGGAACTAAAACTATCTAATACAATTTATTTTGTTAATTTCACCAATAGATTGAATTTTCATAAACTAACCCCTGATTCTATTACTTGTCCTAAAAATAGTATACCACTTGAATTCCAAAATGTTAAAGCGATCGATACTCAAAGACGAGACAACTTAAAGACATAATCGCTTTTATAAATCTGAATATTTTCTACTAGCCCGCGGCTGAGCCCTCGTGGAAACAGATACGTCTTCATGTTTATTTTACTGCGGTAACTTTTATCTTTCCCTAGTTATCCAAAATACGTTTACGTGTGGGTGTTTACGCAAATATCCAAACATTTTTTGAAACTTTCAAGTAATATAATATTTTTTATTATTATATATTTCTTTATCTACACAAATAAATAAAATCTAAGTGTCTGTTTGTAATGTCGAAATAATAGCTTTTTACTAAATGCTTATGAAAGTAAATACGGTACTTAAAACAACACAACAATTTTTAAAATGTTTGTTTGCCTGTCTGTTTGTTCCGGCTAGTCTCCGAAGTATCTGGATTGCTTTGAAGGGACATCCGCTTGCAAATAGCTGACGTTATAAGGAGTGAATAAGGCTACTTTTATTTAAAAAGAAATAGCGCGTGAAACCCAATCGTAATAAATTCTACTCTGACTGACACAGCTACATATTAATAAAAGACAAGAGATAGAATTTAAAACATACATAAACTTATAGAAAGCTATAAAACAGTACCACGCTGTACAAATGATATTAAATAAAAAAAATAACTTTCAGCTACGAATAGGCCATCAATTTAGCACTATTGCTGAAGCATTATTTTTTCTGAAGGCACTTAACTCTGTGGGCACACACATAGATTTTTAAACATTTTATTTTAATATTAACGTTAAAACAGTTCATCTTATAGTTAGTCGTCAACATTATTAGACGTCAGTAATCAACAAAAAACTAACAAGGCTAAGAGCGTTGTCACATTTGAGGACCATTAAGATAAGCATTAGAACACGTAATCTTACCGACTCTCTTTGTTAGTGATGATGGTGGACCAATATGTTGGAATATTATTTCGATAGTTACACTTATACCTAGACAAACGTATCTCGGATTAAAAAGGATAACTTCACGTATATTTAAATTCTAATAAATAATACGAACAATAGGCGTTTGGTTGGAATGCTGTGAATTCGAATACCGCACGGAACAAGCGTGTAGAATAAAGTAGAATAGACTTGCATGAACCAAAAAATCCGAGTCTGTTAGATGTTTGTTAATTTTTTTTATACTGTAAGGGTGACAAACATGCAACGAAGTCCATCTAATGGTACGTGAATGCTGTGGCCCATAGTTATCTACATTGATCCATGATTAGGAATAAAAATGCAGATGCCTTGTCACCCTTGGGAACTAAGATGGAATGCCTCGTTTCGAGTAAAAAGGGTCTCCGGTTCTGTACACTCACTATATGACACACACTAACTTAACTATTATTGTGTTTCGTAAGGTGAATGTAACGCTTAACTATTTCACGTTGGTATTCTGTGAGAGCGTGGTCCTTCCCCAGTCGAGCAGAACCATTCGCTCCAAAACCACAATATATCTGCGGCATGTTTCTACCATGTAAATCATTCAATATATCATGTGCAGTTTATGAATATAAAACGATTTCATAATACAAGAAAAAAACCTGCTGTTGAAGTCACGTTCTAAAGAAAGGGACGTAAAATGTAAAATAATACAACTAGCCAACTTTGTACAACGGTATCCAAAATAGACAAGGACGAATTTCTCGGGTTACGTCCGGTACGGCAAATTTACCCCGCGGCCATTACTTTGCGCGCTCGTTTAAATGAACTGTGTTTTTAAGTTTACTGGCCAGTGAATAAAGCAGTAGCTAACAATAAACTAGTTTTGCCACGTACAAATTAAAGGGAATATTAGGAGTGTTAATATCATTGCTAATATTTTGTTTAAAAAATCCGTTGGGACTTAAAGTAAAATGAACTTTTGAGTAATAAATATCTTATATTAATTTACATGTGCTCGGCATGCGCTGAAATACTGTAATGGTATAGGAACGCTAGAATTAGACAAATAGAAAATAAGACAAATTGATAAATAGAAACTGAAGAGACAAATACTTCGAATAAAATTAATTTTACGGATTTTATTGCTTTTATTTTACTTATTTTGTTTTTTATTCCCGACTTTACGGATACTATACAGCACTAATGATCACTGGAGATTAAAAATAACCGGCCAAGTGCGAGTCAGACTCATGAATGAAGGGTTCCGTACCATCGCAATACACGTTTCTAGTAGGAGAGCCCCATTAATTTTTTAATTTATTTTATATTTATTATTTGTTGTTATAGCGGCAACAGAAATACACATTCTGTGTAAATTTACTTTACTTATTACGGAACATGAGATACAGCCCGCTGACAGACAGACGGACGGACGGACGTACGGACGGACAGCCGAGGCTTAGTAATAGGGTACCGTTGGTTACCATTCGGGTAC
Source organism: Parnassius mnemosyne (assembly GCA_963668995.1). Lineage (NCBI taxonomy): Eukaryota > Metazoa > Arthropoda > Insecta > Lepidoptera > Papilionidae > Parnassius > Parnassius mnemosyne. The sequence continues at coordinate 6,603,016 of CAVLGL010000057.1, forward strand.
GGAACCCTCAAAATCCGTAAAATTAGTTTTTTCAATTTGTACTATTTGTGTAAATATAAGAAATTATTAAAAACATAACTATTTATTTTCTTGTTAAATTTAATCGGATAAATTGTATAGAGATGCAACATGACAAACCAAGAAATATTTTTTAAGTGAAACTTCTTTATCGACATATTGGATAAATTTAGTACGGTATAAAAAAACAAAAACATTACGTGTTCTTGTAACATTTCACCGCTGGGGCTGCTTATTTAAAATATGAAATAAAAGAACAATGATATGTCGTACAGAAGTTTCACTTCGTACACAATATTAACGCACAATATTTTAAATACACAATATTATAATTAAGCAACGTGGGCTTCAAACATAGATCTTTAGAATTGTCAGACGTTATCTTTGTTTTTACATTCCCGGATTTATGTGAAAATGTACCGACGGTTTCTTAAATCTTTGGGCCCCCACGTGAAGTGAGTTATACAGTTGCCTACATTGCCTTGATGTTAATCCGGTCCTGGTAAGATGAAGCAACACTTTCTGTTTGTTTAATAAATAATTGAGTTGAATCGTGAAACTATATGACGAACCGACAGAAATAACTAAATACTAATTTTATTTTTTTGTTTTAAAATTAAATATAAAAGATTCCTAAATTTTAATACTAAAAGATAGTATGTTGACCTTAAGGCAAGGCTGCAATGATTATTGTATATATTATATGTAGGTATATCGAATATTCCTTTTCTAACAACAAAATCTTTAATTTATTCCTCTACAATCGCAGAATTATCTTTATGTATAAAAATTACGAGTCACGTTGTTTGTCCGCGATGGACTCCTAAACTACTGAACTGATTTCAATGAAATTTTGCACACTGTGTGCATATTGGTCCAACTTGAAAGATGGGATAGTTTTTATACTGATAAATCACCCTCAAATTTTTTTATTGCGAATTTAAGGATTTTTATAGGAAGAGTCGTTGGAAAGGGCAGAACAACGTCTGCCTGGCGAGCTACTTATTTATATAAAATGTAAAATATTGTTCAAAAACTTTTAAATTCCATAAGGAATTGCAAACAGATATCGTTAATTATTTTAAAACTATATAAGGATATTCCATGAATATATATATTTTATAAGTATGTTAAATAACTCCTTAGCAGCACCTGAATCGATTTAAATCATTCTACTTTTATTAAATACAAAGCACATACTTCAGAAGTGGTCCCATAAAAATTGGTAGAAAAAATTCCACACCTAAGGGTGTAAAAATAGATAATAAAATTTTTAATAGAGTAATTTAAGGGTAAAAATAAAATATTTTTAAAAATTTAAAATAAAACAATATTCGTAACTATTATGTGGACTTTTTCCGTTTTAGTTTTAAAGCCGGTATTATTTTTCATAAGTTTAATTTTCAGTTACGTGAAGATATTCCAAAAAAAAAAAATAATTTTATTTTAAATATATTGGGATAAAAATCATAACCAAGTTGTGAATTTAATATGTCGCGTTTTGACGGGGTCACGACCGGACAAAGATGAATTAGGCGGGTTCCGCGCGGGCCGGGAGATTTCCCTTTCGGCTACGTCTTTGCACGCTCGTTTGAACGAAATAATTCGTCAAGTTAGTAGCTTGACCATTTGTAGATAGCCAGCGTTTTGTTTTGTCATTGTCTCAAAATTTGCTCTAAATAGCTAAACACAGGCCTCTTTCGTATATTGTCTCACAGGAGAGATATTTGATACAATTGACTGCCTAGTTGGTGTAGTGGTCGTAAACGCGATTGCTGATCGCGAGGTCCCGAGTTCGAATCCCGGGTCGGGACAAAAATAAGTTATAGCGTTTTCTGTCAAGAAATTTTCAATAGCAGCCCGGAGTCGGGAAGTTGGTGGTGTTTCAATCCCCGTGCCTCGGAAAGCACGTAAAGCCGTTGGTCCAGCGAATTATCTCTCTCTGGTCGTGTCGAATTACCGTCCCATCAGACTATGAGAGTAAGAAATGCCAACGCAAACTCGCCTCGCGTTGTGTCGGACTCACACCGACTAAAACCCCATGGCGTTCCATCTTCACCGCATATTGGCAGGGACACGGGAACGCTTTTGCACTCATCCGAGGCCCCACCAGCGCCGACCATCCCATTGCAGCCCCTACTCGGGAAGGATTTCTCCTCCCCCGTTTCCTTCTCAGGTAAGGCGCACCAGGCACACAACTATAGCCGTCCTACTCGGTCTTTTACTCCACCTGCATAACGGATCCAATACGCGGAGGCAATGAAACAAGGAAAAATGTCTGTGTCTAATAATTTGTAGGCGTCTGTCTTTCCATCCAATTATAATCTCGCTGTCTTTAAGGTTTTGGTGTCTTTTGAGGCTTTTAAACAGGTTTTTGTGATATCATACAACCATATTTTGAGAATATGTATATGAAGTCCCGATTGAAGATAAAATTCAAACCCTAAACATTTGTGCAACAATTTAAAACAGTTTATACTTACCCTTTGAAAAGGTAGGAAATATAAAGTTCTATCGGAGCACATTAAGTACAGCCACCATAATATAAATACGATATCACACAGCATTAAACTACCGTTCGCTGTTGTTTATAAAGCTCTAGGCATAGTTGATTTTAGAGTAAATGTGATAAAGTTTTTGTACGTGGTAGAGCTATGCTGCAATTACAGAATTGACTGGGAAAGGGCCACGCTTTCACAGAATACCAGCGTGAAATAGCAGCATAATGTTGCTGAGTTTCGTTTTTTTTATAGGGAATGGGGCAAACGAGCATGCGGCTCACCTGATGGTAAGTGACTACCGCCGCCCATGAACAACTGCAACACCAGGGAAATTGCATATGCGTTCTCGGATTTTTAAAAAGGAGTAGGCTCTTTTATTGAAGCTGCCAAAGTGGTATCGGTCCGGAAAAATCGCTAATCAATTCCACAAGGAAGTTGTGTGAGGAAGAAAACTTCTCTAAATCGCACAGTGGTGGACCGTCAATCAACCAGATGGTATGGATCGTATCACGAGTTTTGTCGCGATGTGTGGTGGTGAAATTGAGCGGTTGGAATTAGTCCAAACAATTCCTCTGATTACGACAGAATAGAATAAAATATGGTAGATGCGATAGAATATGCAAAGAGATGCAACATCTCTACGCAGTACCAGTGAGTCAAGCCGATCGGGAAGAACTCGCCCGTCGTCAGACTCGAACCGCTTTGCGTTGGATGCGGTCAAGTGGAAGGAGCTGGCACTGGGGAGCTCCTGCCCAGTGATGGGAACAGTATTCCATATGAGGCCAAACCGACGCCTTGTAAAGTTGCAAGCGGTGTAATGGCATGAAATACTGTCCCGCTCTGCTGAGCACGCCAAGCTTTTTTAAGGCCAATTTGGCTATCTCTTCCAAGTGACCACGAAACTGCAGGTCACTCGATATGTCGAAACCGAGGATTCCGATATTGGCTGAGGCAACAAGGTAAGAATGCCTTGAAACTGAGGAGATACGACAAAGAGGTTCTATTTAGCGGTAAACATGCTTGTGTCTTTTGGGGATTGAACTGGACTAGATTTAGTCGTCCCCAGTCTGAGACTATGTCCAACAAAGCCTCGACTTCAGACAAAAGTTTGTTCCGGTACTCGGTGACGTTTTCCCGAGAAATAATGATACGGCCGGTGTATAAAGCATGAAGTGTAGTGATCGTTCCCGTGCAATTTATCGTCTAGAACTTCATTACTAACCATTAGGTAGGATTGTAGTCACATGCTGACTTATAATCTGTTAAAATAAACTGCGGTTGATGATCTGTCTACAAATCGTGGAAATTGTGGCAAATATTCTCCTACGAGGCAATCTATGGGTGAAGCCCTTGTTTAGAGCCTAGAGGGGGTTTTGGATAGGTTTTTAAATATTTATGCCAGATTGTTCTTTAGATGTGGGTAAAGATATAATAAAAAAAACACCAATTATGAAGAACTTTTTTGCTGTATAAAACGTAAACCTCAGAGTGTAACAGAAACTAATGTAACTGCAAATATAGAAGTTGCAAAATATTTACAAAACTAAAACCAATAGGAACTGGATATTGGTTTAAGAAATGAAATGGACGTTAGTAGCTTTTGCCTCGATTAGTTAATTAATGGACGCGATGTGCACCGATGTTGCTTTGAATGATTAAAGTACAAAATCAAAATACTGGGCTCAATAGAAAGAAAAAGAAAACTAAAAATACTAAAATGATTTTCAAGTCATTGCCTTAAAAGGCGGTGTTATGACAGTGTATAGAAGTTTTAAATTCCCGAATTCGGAATGTATTGTATGTAAATTAAAAATTCTTTTTGGTTCTGGCTTTTATTTTTTATTAAAAGCACGGTCCTGAGTTACTTGAACCCATCGAATTCTTGATGTCTAAATTAATGCTATTGCGATTCGTCCCGGTTTCACACTGTTCATTTCCTGATCTTAACAACAACGCCATCTACCGGGTCCAATTGTGAATCTAAACCATTCTCTAATCAACGTAATCACATTCACAAAATTTCATTAAAATCAGTTCAGCTGTTTAGGAAGAGTTCAGTCACATATGCATTATTTAGATTCGTGTAGTTATGAAGAATTACATTATATATAATATGCATGTATTATACATATAAACTTTAATTAAGAATCTCTTCAATTGTTCCGTCTATTGATGAAAATCGCATCAAAATCCGTTGCGTAATTTAAAAGATCTAAGCGTACAGACGGCGGGTAGAGACTTTGTTATATACTATGTATAGATTGCCACAAAGTTCTATTAATTAATTTTTACAATACTTTGTGGTACAAACACCTATTCTCAAGTAACAAAGAATTAAACAATAACAATATTCAACAGAAACAAATTGTTATATTCCATTAAGGTATTTATTATAAATCTTACATTATTTTTTATTATACTATTTAACATGCTGTCTTCATATGTTTTTTTTTCGGTTAAAAAGTGAGTAGCAATTTTACCACGTTTTTAATAAGTCACTTTCTTGTTTGTCTGTCTGTCTGTCATTCTAGGTGGAATCTTGTAAAATTTTGAGCACTTTTAGATTAGTTAGAGAATTGACATAAAAGTAAAAGGTGGTATATTTTTTTGCACAAAATAAATAAATCACATGTTTAAAGCACTTGGTGACATACGATTGGTCTGCAATTTGACATAATTTATGTATCTTCTATGGCAATGCATTAATACGGTACCAACCATTGAGCTGACCTGTTGAAGAACTCAGATTCTGGCACCCGCAACGGGTATAAAAGCTTGTTTTATTAAGTATTGTATTACAATATTATTCTTACTGAATTTTCCTAGATTAAAATTATATTTAACAAAAAAAGTAAATTGAACGAGCGCGTTACGGTGGCTATTGGAGTGTCGCCTATAAGAGTCAACTCGGTATCGACGTCAATCCAGCCTATCGAAGTCAGTCCACTGCTGAACATACACCTCCACCAAGAAAGCCATACTTTGTAGCTTTATGGCCTTGACCTCCTGCGCCCATTGACTTCCTGTGAATAAGGACGTTCCTGCATAGGAATGATAATACGATTCTATTATCACATATTAAAGATAAGAAAATATTTTTAATACACTGTTTTACATATAAAAATACTTTATAATTACCTATATCATTGAAGGAAATTACCCAGTATTAAATGCATAATAAAATAATTTTCTATAAATAAAGTTTATCAAACAATAGTTATTTTAGTTAAATTGTTAATTCATAAGGCTCGAAACGGTGTATCTCTAGCTCAAATCCACGCAACTAACTTAATGTATATTTCGTTCAGAGGAGCGTGCAAAGATGTGGCCGCAGGGGAAATTACCCGGGTCGCGAGTAGTCCGGATAATTCGTCCTTGTCTAGTCGCGGTGCCGTCATACGTCGTTGTTTCGGAATTTGTCCTCTCGTTGTTACATTATCATCAAATGTGACGTCACGTGGTTCTCTACTGTGTAAGCTCTTGTTTTGTATAAAATTACTATTCGTTAAATAAGTAGGTCACTCAAATAGATCCGTATGTTTGACAAAGGCATGTTGACATTTTCATTCGACTCATCTTATAATTTTTCATCGATCCGTGTATTTAGAAAGGCTATGGCGTTGGTTTTTGATACAATTCATCTTATTCTTTAAATAGACTGTAAAAGCCCACTCTTGGACCTGGGCCTCTCCCGTTGCAGTCAGGATTTATCATAATCGTCTCGTTTGGATTGTGAATTGACAGTTCATCTATTGGATGAATGTTTCATGAAAGTCAATTGTATAACAAGATTGATATGTGATAGATTACTTGACAGTATCCTGAATTGGTATTGCTGTCGACTAATTTTCAAACGACTTCAAAAAAGGAGGAGTTTTTCCAATTCATCGGAATTTTTTTGTATGTATGTTCACCGATTACTCAAAGACGTCTAAACCGATTTGGAAAAGTCTATTTTTGTTTCAAATGGTATAGTTCCAAGTTATATCCCAGGTAATACTTCCAAAAAAAAAAAAACTCAACAATACATTATATTAATATTGAAGACGTTTGTACAAAATTTTAAATTTACATACCACTTGTTATTATTAATTTTGCCGTAATTGCCTGAAAAAATTGCCATGCTTGTAGGAAAGCTGACGGGTGTAGTAAGGTAATAAAGCTTCTTTTTGAATGATCCTAGTGGGACCATGGGTGATGGAAATAAAAATTTCCAGTTGACACACGTACATGTTATAGTTGTTAGTTTTGGTTGTGATAGCTATTTGGTTACACTCCCCCCCTTAAATTACATAGTGTACGTGTAATCCCAGTTCAAATAACGCGTAAAATATTTACGATAGACATGTGTCAATTGTGAATGATTCGTTCATTTGACCCGAGTCGCATCAGTGTTGATGATTGCAATTACGTTTTTGAACGTTCCGGTTCGAACCATTGACGGTACCTACGATCAAAGAGTATAGTCTGACACCGACAATATCGAGCAGGTCTCACAGATCACAGAGTATTGTAACTCGACATGATCCATTTGAATCATCGACCTGAATAACCCGGTTCGTAAGACGAATCAATACTTGTAAAGTGGATGGAGAGTAGTGGACTGTATTTATACTTTAACTGTCGGTGTGAGGTTAGCTATACTAGGGGACTGCTCGAAGAAAAGATGGTACTTTTAATTATGCTATATTCACTATTTACAAAGGGTTCGGCACTATTAACTAAATCACTATTAAAAAGGGAGGTCTTCAGTATGGAGTCTTCTGTCTTGATTCTTCCTTGTCTTCTCGAGTGCCGCTTCCGAATGAATGCTTCTGAATAAACCCGAATGAACGAATGAACGTCCGAGGCGCCCTTCTTATATTTCCGAGGAGAGCGCTTCATTTCGTGGGGTTAGCCGCCCGATGGCAATTTTCGCCGCACGCGCGCTGATTGGTTGCCTGATATCGCGTGATCAGCGCCGGCGTGCGGGGTGCGCGGGACGTAACGGGGAACGAAGGGGCGACGGGGCGGCGGGTCTCTCGCTGTCCGTAACATTCTCCCCCCGGCGTAGCCTTGCGAGCCTAGGCTGCACTCGGGAGGACGGCGATCCTCCTGACCGGCCGCCGCAGCAATCCGCCCCTGGTCCTCACTTCAACGTTCCGTACCACGCCGTCTGGTCCGGGAAAGGTCCTCGTTACAACTCCTCTTGGCCACACGTTCCGCGGCATGGTCCCGTCTGCCACCACGACGAGGTCTCCTTCTTGTACCGGGCGCTGCTGCACGTCCCTTGAGTCTCCGCGCGCAACCAGCGTCGGCAGGTACTCCCTCACCCAGCGCTTCCAGTACTCGTCGGCAAGTCCCTGCGCCGCTCTCCACGCCCGACGATCATTAGGCGTGCACGGCGCGGTCACTGGAAGGCTCGATGGTCCCAGCAGCAAGAAGTGGTTGGGTGTCAATGCCTCTTCTTCGTTGATGTCGACCGGTACGTGCGTCAACGGTCGAGAGTTAACGGTGTTTTCGGCTTCTGTGAGGAGCGTCGCTAATGTCTCCTCCCGTGGGCTCTTCTGATTGAGTGTGGCTTCGAGCGCGGTCTTCACCGAGCGCACGAGACGCTCCCATGCGCCTCCCTGGTTCGGCGCATCCGGCGCGATGAACTTCCAATCCGTCCGCCGAGTCAACGCGTAGTCCTTCAGCAGGGGTGCCCACTCTTCCATCGCCCGTCGTAATTCGGTGTCCGCCCCATGAAAGTTTGTCCCGTTATCCGAGTAGATGACCCGTGGCCACCCACGCCTAGCCGCCATGCGCCGCAATGCCGATATCGCCGAGTCCGTCGTTAGGGAATAAACTATCTCTAGATGTACCGCGCGCGTCGTCAAACAAGTGAATAACGCTATCCACCGTTTTTCATGCCTACGTCCTATTGTTACCGTTATAGGCCCGAAATAGTCGATTCCGGTGTAGGTGAATGGTCGCGCGAATGCCCCTAACCGTTCAGGTGGTAGATCTCCGATAACCGCTGGCCGAGGTGTCGCCTTGCGTACCCTGCACCGCAGACATCTCCGCTCCACTTCTCGTACGGTCGGTCGTAGTCGAAGTATGTGATATCTCGTGCGTAGGTCGTTCACTACCCGTTCCCTGTTGGCGTGGCTTGCTTCCTTATGCGCCTTCTCCACAAGCAGCTTTACAAACTGGTGGCGTCCGTTCAGGATGATGGGCCTCTTCATTTGGCTGTCCACATTGGCTGCGTCAATCCGTCCTCTAGCTCGCAGTACGCCATCTTCGAATATGGGGTCGAGCTTCCTTAACGCGCTGCCGGTTGCCAAGTTCCAGTCGACCGATGTCTTCAGCAAAACTATCTTGTTGACTTCGCTTTATCCACATCCGCTCTGCTTTCTGGATGTGGTCCAATGTTAGTCCGTGCGCCTTTCCTCTCATGGCATCGACGAACTGTAATATCCGAGCGGTGGCCCTGACCAATCTCTCGTAAGAAGAGAACCTCTCGATGTCTGGCAGGTGTGGAGCGCCCCTGGTGTCGCTCTGGTGCGCCACAACTTCCTCCAGCTCGTCATCTTCATCCCCTGCCTTCTCTTCCCGTCGTCGAGGCCATCGATCTTCCTCTTCGTACAGGAATGCCGGTCCCGTAAACCATTTGTCGCTCTCTTCCTTGTACGTGTAATTAATGCGCGTTGCCTGATCCGCGATGTTGTCTGCGGTCGGTATCCACCTCCATTGCTCGGGTGACGTCTTCTCCGATATCTCCCCTAATCTATGTGCTACGTATGGGGTGTAACGCGCCGTATCGTTTTGAATCCAATGGAGCGCCGTAGTGGAGTCTGTCCAATAAACTACCCTATCGGCTACCACTCTGTGCTCGCCTTGCACGAATTCCGCGAGTCGCGCGCCTATCAGATTCGCCTGTAATTCTAACCGTGGTATGCTTTGCGCCTTTATCGGGGCGACTTTCGCCTTGGCCGCCACTAATCGTACCTTAACCGTTCCGTCGCGGTATCGTAATCGCCAATACGCCGCGGATGCGTACGCACGTTCGCTTGCGTCGCTGAACACGTGGAGCTGACGCTCTACCACTCCCCCCGTAGGAGCATAGCACCTAGGCAGCCGCAGTCGTGATACTTCCGGCGATTTGTCCATCTTCCTCTCGATCGTCCGCAGTCTTCTAGTAGCCATCTCGTAGCTAGGAGGCATCCGCACGTCGTCGTCCTTCCATGGCAGTCCCACCTGGTATTGATCGCCGAACCTTCTTGACGGTGCGCTGGAATATCTCGACAGCGCGCTCCTCTTCCCGTCTCGGCCTATTCCTCAGCGAGATACCGATGGAATCGATCTCGTACTGCCGTTTGAGGAGTTCCGTTATCTCCTCGTCTTGACTCGCGAACGTTCGGATGTCCCTATCTATCCGTCCGCTACTGCTTACGACGTGTAACACGGTTTCACCGTCCTCCCTACACGTGACTCGCGGCACGGTTCCTTGTATCACCCATCCTAATAACGTACGTGCAGCTATAGGCTGCCTTCGACGCCCTATCCTCAAATTACGGGTGATTATTAAATGCCAATTGTCGGCTCCTAATAATAATCTCGGTTTGGCGTCCTCATAGCAAACCGAGCTCGGTAGGTCGCGTAAATGCTTTAGACGTAAACACTCTTTATTTACCGACTGCGAACCTATCTGTAAATTCGTTACTGTACGCGCATTTATTCTATACATCTCGCTGCACGATTTTCCACTTATGCCTATGTTAACTAGCCTGCTATCGGCCTCGCGCTGACTATTGCTTATTCCCCTAATATTCAGCGGCTTTACCGGTCCTTCCGCTCCTAACTCACGCGCTAAGTCGTCATCGATCAACGAAATAGTCGAACCTTCGTCGAGCAACGCGTATGTGTCTATTTCCTTACCGTGTGGTCCACGTAACGTAATGGGACACACTTTTAACAATACGGATGCATTTCTACCGACGTTAGACGCGACCAGTACGGTCTCATCCGGTTTGGCCGATGTCTCAGGTGCGCGGGTCTTGCGGGTGTGAAGGAGGGCGTGGTGGGGGGCGTTGCAGCCGTCGATGCCGCATTTCTTTGCTTTAGATTTAAACCGTCGGTGTTTACTATTTAAACATAGAAAACATACCCCGTTTTCTTTTACCCAATTCCACCGGTCGTCCACACCCATTTGCGCTAACTTCCTACACTTTGCGATCGCGTGTTCACCTCCGCAGCACATACAAGAGGCACTACCGGTGTCCTCCTGTGCGGTGAACGTTTTTACGTCGCGAGCCCTATTCTCTACGCGGCGTGTCACTATCCTTTTCGACGGCGGCGCCTCTCGTCTTACGGGCGATTCCTTAGTCGGCTCTACGGACGTATAGGCATGACTCAACGCATGATCAGCCTCTCTCATCATGAACCTGGACAGTGTAACGATGTCCGGCTCGTCTGTACTCCCGTAGTGCTCCGCATAATCACACCAACGCGACCGTAAGTGAGGGCTTAACTTACTCGTTACCTCCCTAGTAAGCATTGGATTTTGCAGATATCCCTTGCCGTCGACGTTTTGCAAAATGCACACGATATTTTGCAACTTTATTGCGAACGCATTTAGTTCCTGTGCGGTTTGACCCGGGCGCGGAAGGCGTTTCAATTCTTCTAACGCGCGATCGATAATTACTTCTGGGCGGCCGAAACACTGCTCTAATGTTCGCATAATATCTGCTGGATCCTTTGCGGTAAACAGCAGTGCCGATACTACTTCCCTAGCTTCACCGCGTAAGCAATTTCTTAACCTTGCCATATTTTCCGTATCTGTGAATCCATATAGACGCGTGGATTCTTTCATCGCGGCTTTGAACGCTAACCATTCCGCGGCCGAACCGTTGAAAATAGGCAAGTCCTGCGTCTGCTTCGCGGCAGCGGGCCTAACTCTGACCATATTCTCCAGAGCTTCCGCTAGTCGCTCTATACCCCTATCCTTTCCTCGCAGAGTAAGCGACCTATCTCTATCCCTATCTCTCTCTAGCCTACGCTGTGGCGCTGGCGTCCTATGCGCACCTACATCCCTATACGGCGACGATAATCTACGATCCGTGCGGCGATGTGGCGATGGCGATCTACGTACGCCTACATCCCTATGCGGCGACGGTGATCTACGATCCGCGTGGCGATGTGGCGATCTATGTGTAGGCGATAGAGTGCGGCGTTGGACGCGCGACGGCGACGTAACCCGTACACGGCGATCCACCTGGTTCATTCCTGCGGCGACTCCATCCTCCCTCTGTACCGAATCTATGCGGCGCGGTTGAACGTTATTCGCTTCCGTCCTCCCCTGGGCATCTTCACTGTGGTCGTAACCGGTTACCCTGTTCGGTAGGGTTTTCTCTAACTCGATGCGGGGCGCGGGCTGAGAGGGGCGGGAAGGCGACTCCCCCCGCACAGTCTCTACGTTCTCTAACCACCTATCAACGCGTACCCTATTTTCAACTAACTCGTCTTCGTTGACACTTTCCCTATCCGTTTCTTCTTGCAGTTGCGCGACGTCCCTAGCGTACTTCTTCCTAATAAGATCTTCTTCCAACTGCAATTGCTTCCTCCTAATTGCAGCTAGTTCCTCCGCGGCGTTATATTCAATTTGCTTTAATTTAGCTATCGCACTAGCCGTCGACCGGGCTGAACGAACGGAGCGAACCGACGGGGCGCGGGCCTATGTACGTCTGTTACAGGCGCGACGGTACGTACTATCGAACTAATCTCTGTAGACGGAAGATCTTCTATAATCGCGGCGAGTGTCTCTGTACGCGGCGCGGAAATGCTAACCTCTCCCAAACGATCGGTCGTGGACACGGACATAGCGGGGCGCGGCGGCGGGGGCGCGGGCGCTGGCGTAGATGCGGGCGCGGGCGGGGCCTGGAGCGCGGGCGCGGCGGAGGGCGCTTGTGCCATCGCGAGATAATCGGACGGGGACGCGGGTGCTTCTTTGAATATGCGCATTCCTACCGGCGTGTCATCATCGTTCCGTGTCTTCTGGCTTCGTGTCTTCCTCATGGTCCCACGTTGCGACCTCCGGTCGTCTTCAAAAAGACGTACGTACAGTCTTTAAAAAGACACACGTATGGATGTCGTTCCCGCCACAAGGGCGTTACCAGACGGTCACAGTTTGGCACCGTTAGGGAGTGACCACTGGCCGCGTAAACGCGGTTAAGAAACAAGAAATTGTCTGGAAACAGACAATAGACGCGTATGACGTAGGCGTAACAAGAAACAGGGAAGAAATTAGTACCGACGATCTTCTCTCTTCGTCGACGAACTTCTTTCTTCCTTGAAGATCTTCTAAAATAATCTTCTCTCTTCTGTAATTATGTTCCTTCTTCTATAATTACGTTCTTTCTTGTTTCTTCTTACTTCTTTCTTCTTTCTTCCTTATTCTGGCTGCTATCCGGCGACGATGGACCAAGATAAAGTGGATGGAGAGTAGTGGACTGTATTTATACTTTAACTGTCGGTGTGAGGTTAGCTATACTAGGGGACTGCTCGAAGAAAAGATGGTACTTTTAATTATGCTATATTCACTATTTACAAAGGGTTCGGCACTATTAACTAAATCACTATTAAAAAGGGAGGTCTTCAGTATGGAGTCTTCTGTCTTGATTCTTCCTTGTCTTCTCGAGTGCCGCTTCCGAATGAATGCTTCTGAATGAACCCGAATGAACGAATGAACGTCCGAGGCGCCCTTCTTATATTTCCGAGGAGAGCGCTTCATTTCGTGGGGTTAGCCGCCCGATGGCAATTTTCGCCGCACGCGCGCTGATTGGTTGCCTGATATCGCGTGATCAGCGCCGGCGTGCGGGGTGCGCGGGACGTAACGGGGAACGAAGGGGCGACGGGGCGGCGGGTCTCTCGCTGTCCGTAACAACTTGAATGATCGGGTTACTAGAAATGAATGAATGACACTTGTCTAATTTACGGTTATGCAACAAGTCGCGTAGTTGCGGCGTCAGAAAGTCCACTGCTCCAGATCATATGTGGCTGCATAAGAGGTGACAGAAGGAAATTGAACAGAAGATTCAAAAGCATCTTCCTGGCAAAATAAAAAATAAAACTGCGGTAGCAAAATCCACCCGGAAATCTTTTTTACTGGAAACGAAGTATTCTATCTCAGTCCATTGGCGTGACAATGCATTTGTAATTCAATTATTAATCGAGGATAAATTGAAATGTCAATTTGTGTGTGTGTAATTTGATTGTTGCAAGCTAGGATCGAACTCGGATTCAATAAAATCCCGTCTGCTATACAATTTAAGGGGGGCGTGTAACTATATAGTTATTACGGTTTAAATGTACTATCAACCAAAAGATATAATTTAAAAAGCAGGTATAATATGTGTGTCACAATGCGAATGATTTGTTACTTCCCCAGTGACCACCATTACAAATGTTTTGATAACAAGTGGGATGCGGGAAATAAAGACTGTGTAAGAATTTTAAAAGAAGGCTGAGTTAAAGCCGTTTTTAAGAGTTTTTAATTTTTTGGGTTTTGGCCATTTTGAACCCCTTAGAGCGTAATGAGAACTTTTTCCCCTATTCTACCATGACCCCCATGACATCCTCTACATAATAGGCTATTCAAACTGACTATGCGTACAGTTCGAGCCACCCCCCAATTTTTTGATTTTTGGCCATTTTGACCCCCTAGGAGTGTAATAAGAACTTCTTCCCCTATTCAACCATGACTCCCATGACATCCTCTACAGGATAGGATGTTCAAACTGACTAGGCCTAAAGTTCGAGTCGCCCCCCCCCCCCCTCCTCATTTCTAATGTAATTACTTCCAAATATAGCAAAGAAGACAGCAATCAAGGTGTAGATGTTATGGTGAAGTTTTAGGGACAGATTAATGAAAAGAATTTGTAACTAATTTCTTTAGCATAACTTCGTTCAAATTATTAACGGAGTAACGCACACATTGCAATAAGATAGGATGTCTTGTATTTCAACAATAGGAGTGATATGAAATTTTGAGTAAAGTTAGTCGGAGGCAGCGTGGCCGAGCGGTCTAAGGCGCTGGTTTTAGGCACCAGTCCGAAAGGGCGTGGGTTCGAATCCCACCGCTGTCAATTAATTTTTATCAAAATTAATTAAAATTTTAAATCATAAGTATACTTATATGATTACGGTACCTTCCAGGAACGGGTATGTTCCTAAAAGTACGCACCTTCAATTCCCATGGTGTTGGTGAGCCGCGTAATCGTTTGCTTCTTAGACGTTTATCTTGTACTAATTAAAAATATACAATAAAGTGGTAGAGGTATGCAAACTCGAACTTTTCTAATGAACTGTATTGCTCTTTTAAGCAAAATAATCTGTTGTTTTGATTCACAAAAATTTAGGGCTCAAATGCGAAAAATGTATTAATTCTTTTTGCACATCGAAGTGGAGAGGTTGGGCTTTATTGCCGTCTTGACAAGGTCACGCTAGTTGCTTCCATTAAATCTGGTTAAATATTTTATTCTCCACTGATGCGTGAAGAAAAGTACATTAAAATGATAATATGGAAACATTAAGTAATAAAACTGTTGCTTATTATGTGGCTTTTAATATATATATATATTTATTAATGTAACGTAAGTATAGAAATAAATTTTGTTCGTAATCAGCGTACCTTCTTAGTTTAAGTAGCATTTTTGTTACCACCTTCTATTTATTTATATAAGTATATTTGTATGTCTGTTCGGGTGGAATTTATATTTATACTCGTAGCTCAGTATCGGATGACAATGTAAGAATATTAAAACAAATAACCGGTCAAGTGCGAGTCAAACTCGCACATGAAGGTTTCCGTACCGTCGTAATATGAGTACATGTTTCTAGTAGGGGAGCCCCTTTTCATTTTATATTTTTACTATTTAATACAATAAATTTGTATTAAATAGTAAAAATATATGTAAATCTACTTGGACAATTATAAAAAATGAGATTAATCGTGTATATACTAAAAACTACATAAATAAAATAATAAATAATGGAAAGGCGGTAACGGAACCTGCTGAAATAGCATCCATTATAAATAATTATTTTATTAACGCAACAAATCAGATAAATTATAAAATAGAAAATACAACTGACACGAAATTACTTCAATCAATTTTTCTGACTCCTATAAATGAGAATATTATCAAAAAAAATAATAATAATGTCTTTAAAAAACACAAAATCTGAAGGCTATGTTTCCGTATGTACTAAAATAATTAAATCATGTAAGAATGAAATAAGTGAAATATTAGCATTCCTGATAAATCTTTCACTAGAGTCAGGGACTTTTCCTGATAAATTAAAACTCTCAACAGTAAAACCTTTATACAAAAAGGGAGATAAAAGTGATATAACCAACTATCGACCAATTGCACTAGTCGCAGTCTTCTCAAAAGTATTTGAAAAGGTGATGCTATACCAACTTACTTCCTTTTTTAGTAAATTTAAAGTGATAAAACAAAATCAGCATGATATCCAAAAAAATAAATCCACAACACATGCTGCGTTTACATTAGTGAAGGAAGTCTTGAAAAATTTAAATCAAAGAAACTATACAACTGTAGTATTTCTTGACATGTCTACAGCCTTCGATCGCGTCTCACATGATCAGTTACCTACCAAACTAGATGCTAAAGGCATAAGGGGGCCTGCTTTAAGTTGGGTAGGAAGCTATTTAAAATAGGTCACAGGGTGTAGAAATAACTCAATTAAATTATAACAACATAGCTCAGGTATATAGATCGGAATTTAAAAATAACAATGTCGGTGTTCCCCAAGGTAGTATACTCGAACTATTGTTGTTTATATTATACATAAATGATTTACCTAACACTTTACTAACTACAAAACTACTTTATTTGCAGATAACATCTCGGTGACGATTACGACTAGTAAAAAAGTACACTTGATCAACACAAAAGGGACAATTAATTCACTAAATAAATGGCTCAATAAAAATAATCTACACATTAAATTAAGTAAAACAAATATCATTAATTTTAATAATTTAAATTCTGACATAAATATTGAATATAATGGACAACTTCTGCGGAACGCTACTAGTACGAAATTTCTAGGTTTGATTATAGGGCTTAGCTTTCCATTGACGTCAGTGGAGTTTGGTGTTGATACGTATTTTTACAGAAAGATTACACTATTATAAGCACACACACAAAGTCTCAATATACGGAAACGCGTAATTTTTGAGAAAAGAATAATTGAAAATCAATTATTCTTGCAATTTTTATGTCTAATCTGCTAATAAACTGGCGCCATTTTGTAATGTCATTGTCGACGTCAATAGGGATGTCGATTCTTTCCGAAAAAGGTCGATTTTTAAATCGATTCAAATCGTAAGCTGATGTATCGGTTCACAAAAATCGATTTCTAAAATATCTATATTTTTTTAATGCTTCTATTTATAACGTAAATATAAACCCATTTTATGAAAAACGAGAAAGATACCATGATAAATGATCTCTTATTGAAATTTGTTTTATTTAACAGTACCTATTAGGGCAGATAGCAAATAATATAGGTTAGGTTCAACTTATGTCAAAGAACCGAATTGATTGACCCCGACTCCACCTGGTACGAGTCTGTCCTACCCCTAGAGTGGTTTTATAGAGCCGGAGGCGCGTAGGGGGAGCAGCCTCCGCCTGCTGTAACAAATCGTAGGCATCGGACGAGCCGGAGCGGCTGAGGCTGGTCGCCGAAGGCGACCAACAAGCCGAAGCTGCGGAGGCGAGGAGGGATGCCTGCGATTTGTTACGCTAAGGCATAGAGGTTGCTCTTCCCGCAGCGCCGGAGACGTAGCAGTCTCAAAATAGATACAGAAATCCTTATGAATCAGTCCCCTTATTTTTTTATGATGAAGGGGATTTTTTTCTCATAAAATGGATTTATATTTACATTATAAATGAAAACATGAAAAAAATATCGATATTTTAGAAATCGATTTTTTGGGAATCGATACATCAGCTTACAATTCGAATCTATTTAAAAAATCGATCTTTTTCGGAAAGAATCGACATCCCTATTGACGTCGACAATGAAATTACAAAATGGCGCCAGTTTATTAGCAGATTAGACATAAACATTGCAAGAATAATTGATTTTCAATTATTCTTTTCTCAAAAATTACGCGTTTCCGTATATTGAGACTTTGTGTGTGTGCTTATAATAGTGTAATCTTTCTGTAAAAATACGTATCAACACCAAACTCCACTGAAGTCAATGGAAAGTCGTACCGATTATAGACTCAAATCTAAATTGGAAAGAACATATCCATAAAGTGAGTAACAAAATTAACAGATTTGTATACGAGTTACATAAATTGACAAAAATAGCAAACAAAAACACTGCGATAACAGCATATGTTGCATATGTAGAATCTGTTGTCAGATACGGAGTTTTAATGTGAGGTAATGGCACAGACTGTCAAAAAGTATTTTTAGCTCAAAAGCGCTGTATTAGAGCTATAAGGAACATCCCATCGGACACATCACGTAAGCCTTATTTTAAGAGTTTAAACTTACTTCCTTTTCCCTGCCTCTATATATTTGAGGTTAGCAAATTTGTAATGCAAACCAAGCACATGTTTTTACAAGCTAAAGATGTTACAAAAAACACTTGAACACACAATGTGCAACACTATTTATAACAAAGTACCCTCACATATTAAGCAATTACCATACAACAAGTTTAAAATTTCATTACGACAATGGCTGGTAGAAAAAACATTTTACACAATAAATGAGTTTTTAAATTGTAGTGATTAAGTACCTGTTGTCGATGCATGAATTAATTTATTTATATTAATTAATTTATTTCTATAATTTGTAAAAGGATGTTTTTAGTTATGTGTTTTAGATTAAGTTTAGAAACAAATCGTGTTGTAAAAACTTTTAGACATTTGCATGCTGTTGAAAACAGCTAAATAGGTTTTCTCAACACATTGTTTATAACACTAAGAACAAAATATTTTTGTACCTATTTACTAGCTACTAAAGAATTTGAATTTGAAACGAAGTCCTTTATCGGACGGTACTGGTTTGGCGGATGGGAGCTAAGCGACAAAAAGTGTAATATTTTTTCGTCACGGCCCCTTGTGTCATAGTGTACACGGTCTTGGCGACGAAATAAGGAAGTGAGATGGAATAATATCCATCTCACTCGCACTTTGTCTTACCTTGCTATGAAAGAAATATTATTTTATTTCAAATGACGCTTAATTTTAATAGACGCTAGTAATTAATTTATTTGTATATGTTAATCAATAATATAATACCTACGTTTATCAATAATAATATACTATGCAAGGAACTTCGTTCCAACCAAGTGTTCCACGACACTCACGCATGTTTTTTATAAGTTGTTATAGGGGTAGTTATTTAAACAGAAATACACATTCTGAGAAAATTTCAACTGTCTACCTATTACGGATCATGAGACACAGACCGCTGACAGACAGACAGACGGACGGATAGCGGAGGCTTAGTAATAGGATCCCGTTGGTTAACCTTTGTGTATGGAACCCTAAAATACATAATTTTTAAAAATTGCCCTTGATTTCCAAACAATTTTGTGAAGAGATGTCACAGGTAAGTGTAAGTGCATTTACTTTTTTCGAGCTATGATGACTAATAATTTATTGTATAGATTTGTAGTATAGTGTCATAATGAATTATAAATACTTGCTCGGGATATGCTGTTGTTGATTATGTATTATACGTAACAGTTAGACTGTTAGGCTACCGCCAATAAAGGATGAGGGAAGGTACAGGGCAATGCTACGAAAGGAATCAGTGAAAGTTTTGGTGGCCGGGGACACATGCTATCATTTTCTTCCTTTGACTGACAGTTCCGAGATAGTAAAATAAATTGAAACTAAACTTAATAAGTAAAAACCGACATCAAAGAACTAAAAAGAAAAAAATAATTTCCACATAACAGCTTCAATAGTCGGTATTAAGACTTACTCGTAATGTATAGAAGAATTAAAGTCTCCACTTTAGAAGCTTTTACGAAATTATTTTAGTATTTTAGTTCCTGGAAGCCTGCTCATACGTGCCGCCTTCCAGGAAACCCTTGCGGCCATGTCGCGGCCTGCTAGCGGCTGGCCATGGCCGCATGCACCGCCCCCTCTGCCTGTTAGCGAACGTGCGTCCTCTATCGGAGGCTGGTGGCCGCAACGCGGTCAGGTGCAAATTTTTACAACAGGCCGCGTGTACCGCGTGCAAAATGGCGCTAAATACAGAGATTTTAATAGAAACAGTGCAAAATTATCCAGTACACAATGATACTTCACATCTTGATTACAAAAGCATTAGGATTAAAAACAAAATATGGGATAATATTATTGAATATAATAAGAATAAAAAGACATCATGACGGTTAGCTATGTTGACTGACGTCCGATCGTAGCACAGACACCACAGCGAATGGAGCTTCAGGCCGCCACTGCGACCGCGGTGGTGTGTTGTTGCAGTGGCTGGAGCCGCGGCTCGCGGTTAGCCGCCACCGCAAGCCGCTTGTGTGTGGGAGACACTTTATTTGTACTTTTGACCCGGGTCGCACAAAGTGTTGTTGGTTGCAATTACGTTTTTGAACGTTCCGGATCGAATCAATGACGGTACCGGTATAGTCTGACACCGACGATATCGAGCAGGTCTCACAGATGTCAGAGTACTGAAACTCGAAATGATCCATTTAAATTATCGACTAATGACCCGGTTCGTAAGACGAATGAATAATTGAATGATCAGGTTACTAAAAATGAATGACATGTCTAATTTACGGGTATGCAACATGCCGCGCAGTTGCGGCATCAGAAAAATCTCTCTCCAGATCATAAGTTGCTGCATAAGAGGCGACAGAAGGAAATTAAACAGGAGATGTAACAGCATCTTCGTATAACAATGCAAAATAAAAAATAAAACTGCGGTAGCAAAATCCGCCTAGAGTCATGTGGCAATCTATGGTAGAAAATTATGTTTAGCAGTGGACTTTTGATATGCGGAAATAAATAAATTATAACAGCAACTTGTTAATTGTAAGTCACTGTTTGGTGTTGTTGTTTAATGTAGCAAGCCCTACCCTACACAGTCCACCTGACTTTAAGTAGATGCTTTTGCCCACAGACACCTAAATCTCTCCTCAATCAAGAACCAAAATGAAGCAGAAGCGTTGTCACTTCTGAAGATTAAGATGAAATGCATCGTTACCAATAATAAGAATCATAGAACATAGCAACATTATACTGCGAGTTCACGCTGGTATTCTGTAAAGGCATAGTCCTCACCCGGTCGTATCAATCCCTTCGTACTATAGCCATAACCGCTCTAGTGTGGCTGTACCATGTAAGGCAACTCTACATTATTTATGGGTCAGTGTTGCCATTGCTACATTAATTAAAATAAAACAACAAAATATTAATACGACATACAACAGCGAAACCATTACAACGGTAATGTACGGCAATTCAAAAAGCTATAATAGTTAATAGTAAAATCACAGATATGTACATTGTACAATTGGTAAAGATAGGTTTTATCTTATTTGTGACATAATTGTGGAGCAATAATTCACAAACTAAATTATTCAGATTCATAATGCTGCTAGATAACGTCAGGATATTACATGTTCTTAAAATATGGTAAAAAATATTTCGTAGTAGAGCCACGCTCCAGCTATATTATGGTTGTAGCACGAATGGGTGGGCTCGACCGGTGTAGTCGCCCCCACAGAATATCAGCGTAAAATAGCAGCTTAATGCTGCTGTGTTCCGTTTGGTGAGTATAGAAAACCGGAAATCTTTTTTACTGGAAACGAAGCATTCGTTCTCAGTCCTTTGGCGTGACAATGCATTTGAAATTTGATTCTTAATCGAGGATAAATTTAAATGTCTATGGGCCACAGCATCTACTTACTACTAGGTGGACTGTGTGCTTGTTTATCACCTTTATTTTATAAAAAAAATATTTCCCAGACAAGGAGGTTTTCTCATGATGTTTCCTTTACCGGCGATCACGTGGTATACCAGCACGTAAAATTGTAATTTACTATTTGATTGTTGCAAGCTAGGATCGAACTCGGATTCGATAAAATCCCGTCTACTATACAATTTAAGGGGGCCGTGTAACTATATAGCTATCACGGTTTAAATGTACTATCAACCAAAAGAAATAATTTAAAATGCAGCTATAATATTTAAAAAGCAGCTATAATATGTGTGTCACAATGCGCGTGATTTTTTTCTTCCCCAGTGACCAACATTACAAATATTTTTGATAACAAGTGGGATGCGGGAAGTAAGGACTGCGTAAGAATCTTCGAAGGAAGCGGAGTTAGAGCCGAAATAAGAATTTTATTTTTTTTGGTTTTTGGCCATTTTGACCCACTAGGAGTGTAGTGACAACCTTTTGCCCCTATTCTACCATGACCCCCTTGACATCCTTTACATGATAGGCTATTCAAATCGACTAGGCCTAAAGTTCGAGTCACTCCCCAACTCATTTCTAATGTCTTTACTTCCAATTACTTTCAAATATAGCAAAGGAGACAGCAATCAAGGCGTACATTTGTAACAGGTTGTGTAGTGTTTTTTTATAGGATAGGGTGACAAACGAGCACACAGTCCACCTGATGGTAAGTAGTGGCTGTGGCCCATAGACATCTACATTTATCTTCAATAAAGATTCAAAATGTAAATAAGTCGACACCCGTGAGGACTAAGATGGAATGCCTCTTTTCCAGTAAAATGGGGTCTCCGGTTCTCTACACTCACCATACGAAACACAGCAGCGTTAAGCTGCTATTGAACGCTGGTATTCTGTGAGAGCGTGGTCCTTCCCCGGTCGAGCCGACCCATTCGTGCTACAACTATACTACCAATATGGCTGCAGCATGGATCTACCACGTATAAAAAGTGTGTTATGGTGATGTTTTTACTAGAATTTGTAACTAATTTCTTTAATATAACTTCGTAAAAATTAATAACGGAGTAATGCACATAAATATAGAAAGTTTTGTATTTCAATAATAGTAGTGATATGAAAATTTAAGTTAAGTTTGTCGGAGGCAGCGTGGCCGAGCGGTCTAAGGCGCTGGTTTTAGGCACCAGTCCGAAAGGGCGTGGGTTCGAATCCCACCGCTGTCAATTAGTTTTTATCAAAATTAATTAAAACATTAAATTGTATGTATACTTATATGATTTACGGTACCTTCTAGAAACGGGTGTATTCCTAAAAGTACGCATCTGCAATTCCAATGGGATCCAATCGTCTGCTCCGTAGAGGTTTATCTTGTTCTAATAAAAAATATACAATAAAGTGGTAGAGGTATGCAAACTCGAACTTTTCTAATGAACTGTATTGCTCTTTTAAGCAAAATAATCTATTGTTTCAATTTACAAAAATTTAGGGCTCAAATGCCAAAAATGTATTAATTCTTTTTGCACATCGAAGTGGAGAGGTTGGGCTTTATTGCCGTCTTGACAAGGGCACGTTACCTGCTTCCATTAAATCTGGTTAAATATTCTATTCTCCACTGATGCGTGAAGAGAAGTACATTAATATTATAATGTGGAAAGAATAAAGAATAAAACTGTTGCTTATTCAGTGGCTTTTAATATATATATTTAATAATGTAACGGAAGTATAGAAATTACTTTTGTTCGTAATCAGCGTAGAGTTACTGTTCGGGTGGAATTTATATTTATACTCGTAGCTCAGAATCGGATGACAATGTAAGAATATTAAAACAAATAAGCGGCCAACTGGGAGTCGAACTCCCGCATGAAGGTTTCCGTATCATCGTAATACATGTTTCTAGTAGGGGGCCCTTTTAATTTTTTTATTTGTTGTTATAGTGGCAACAGAAATACACATGCTGTGAAAATTTCAGATGCTAACAGACAGACGGATGGACAGGGGAAAAAGTTTCTTGGTATTTTATATACAAATTCAAGACATTAAATGAAACCATTTTTAACGGCTTCCATTGCGTTTAATTTAACTTTTTAATTCCCTACGTTTCGGATGCTTTACAGTATCCCTGGTCACGGGGGGACTGAGGTATTATGAGGACGTCCTGATGCCATAGTAAGCCCGGCTACCTTCGCAAAAGGAATCGGTGTACGATTCCTACCAAAGATGATTCGCAAAGCTATTGAAATTAAAAACATCTTAATTTCAATAGAGGGATGCCTGCTACCATCTGCTTGGGATCCTATAATTAATAAATTTAAATCCTAACCCAAGTATACCAGTGTAAGACTTTAAGATACTATAAGCTCATTCTGCCTAGATCAGACCAAAAATTAATATCTAATGTAATGGCGGGGACGAGTTTGAACATGTTGTTGTGAATGTGAAGTCTGTACTGCAGACTTCCGGGACGTTTGGTGCTTCAAGTCAGCTATATGTTCTTTCACGCGGGTTTTCAAAATCCAGCTTGTACACTCGTGCATCTTGTAGTACGTTTTAATGGAAGCTCGCTTCAAGATGTAGCCAACGTTGTCTGTGACTCTTCTGACATATGGTAGTACAGCAGGCACACGCTCGACTGTGACCGGCATCACGCGGTCACTGTGACGTAGGCGCTGGACCCGAAGCTTGTTTTGGGTCTGAATATTTGTCCTTGTGCAATTTATGTTTGTAAACTACCTCCACGATACAGGAGAAAATCTTAGTGTGGGGGTAACGTTTTATAAAGATAATATTTAAAAAAATAATAAAGCCATGTGCTACGGTGCCGTCAACTACAAGTTGATATTTTACACCGCGACTACACGGTACGAAATATCGTAATATGTAATAACATACAAACATTAAAGGAGGGACACTTTATGATAAAGAGGGACTCTTTATGATGAACTCTTTCTTCCAGAAGTGGCCCCACAGGTAATGGACCTGGTCGAGCCCGACGGTTCGACAAAAAATGAGAATGATTTCATTATGACGACCAGACGACAACTGTTCAGTCATGTCTCAGTGATCGGGAGGGTGAAAACTGGTAGCAATCACCGAATGGTGAGAAACACACTGAACCTAAGTGGTAGGTTGGAAAGGTCTCGTCTAATGAAATAAGCAACTTTAATACTGCTCGTATTGAAGAAGCGATCGAACGAAACCAGTGCTACAAAGTCTTTGCCAGAGATCTGTCTGCCAGAAAGAGCCAACTGTCAAAGCTGAAAACCGAGTGTGGCAGCGTCGTTTCCGGTACACCTGATATTTTAAGCGAGATTGAGAGTTTCTATGGGCAGCTGTTCACATCATCGTTGGAGCCATACGCAAATGTGAGTAACAATCCAAGAGCAAGTGTTATCCGACATTATGCCGATGATATTCCGGACGTCAGTCTGAGCGCAATTAGGAATGGATCTCCAGCACCTTAAAAACGGCAAGACCCAAGGCGAGGATGGAACTACAGCGGAGCTTTTGAAAGCTGATTGAACACCGGTACTTGAAGGATCCTTCAGAAGCTCTTTAATTCCGTTCTCCATGGTGGCAATACACCGGAGGCGTGTAGCAGAAGTGCGGTGGTCTTGTTTTCAAGAAAGGCGACAACACTCTCTTGAAGAACTACAGACGGATTTTACTTCTGAGCCGCGTTTATGTGCTGTCTTCAAAAGCCATTACGAATCTTCTCGCACGCAGCCTCGACGACTTTCAGCCTCCCGAATAAGCCGTATATCATTAAGCAAGAGATAACCACACACACACGCACACGCACACGCACATACACACTCACACGCACACGCATGCGCACACGCACACGCACACGCACACGCACACGCTCACGCACACGCACACGCACACGCACACGCACACGCACACGCACACGCACACGCACACGCACACGCACACGTACACGCACACGCACACGCACACGCACACGCAAACGCACACGCACACGCACACGCACACGCACACGCACACGCACACGCACACGCACACGCACACGCACACGCACACGCACACGCACACGCACACGCACACGCACACGCACACGCACACGCACACGCACACGCACACGCACACGCACACGCACACGCACACGCACACGCACACGCTCACGCACACGCACATGCACACGCACACGCACACGCAAACGCACACGCACACGCACACGCACACGCACACGCACACGCACACGCGCACACGCACACGCACGCGCACGCGTACCTGCACCTGCACACGCACACACACACGCACACGCACAGTCACACGCATATGCACACGCACACGCAAACGCATACGCACACGCACACGCACACACATGCACACACACACACACGCATACGCACACGCTCACGCACACGCTCACGCACACGCTCACGCACACGCTCACACACACGCTCACGCACACGCTCACGCACAAGCACACGCACACGCACACGCACACATTAACACACACACACACACACACACACAGACGTACACACAATGATATGTAATCCTCGTATAAATTTCATTTCAGTTAATTACTAATTGTATAGTCAGACAGTATTGTTGTGTAATCCTTCCTCATCCTTCTTTTTTCTTATTGCCTGTTTTTATGTTTAAACTTTTAAAAATCTAAGCACTATATTATTAATATCATTAATTTGTCAATTAACAAGCGATAGTATATATATTATGTATATAAAGTAAGAACCTGTAATTGGCATTAAGGATTATCTGAGAACTTCTGTTTATATTTATAACGTGCTGTTGGTTCAATGAAGAATAAACAAAAAACCATAGACCGCATACATACCCTACGGCAAATTGTACAGAAGTCCGAGGAGTACAACTTGCCACTATGTCTGGCGTATGTAGACTATGAGAAAGTCTTTGATTCCATTGGAATTTGGGCAGTGTTGCAGTCCCTCCAACGGTGCCAAGTTGTCTGTCGGTATATCGCAGTGCTGAAGTGTTTGTACATTAGGGCAACAATGGCTATCTGAGTACAAAACCAGAATACGAAACCTATTCAACTGCAGAGAGATGTAAGACAGGGAACTCTTCACGGCTACATTGAAAGACGTTTTCAAGCTTCTGGATTAGAAAGAATACGGTATTAACATCAACGGCAAGTACAGCACTCACCTTTAATTTGCCGATAATATAGTCCCTATGGCAGAATTACTGGAGGACCTAAGCACTATGCTCAATAGTGTCTCCCAACGGATAAGTCTTAAGATGAACATGGACAAAACAAAGATCATGTATAACGTCCATGTCACATCTATGCCGATAGTTGTTGGGCGCGCTAAGCTCGAAGTTGTTGATGAGCATATTTACCTGGGACGAATAGTCCGACTAGGTAAGTCCAAGTCCGACCGAGAGGTCAATCGACGGATTCAACTCGCCTGGGCAGCATTCGGGAAATTACGGCACATCTTCTCTTCAGGTATACCACAAAACATGAAAACGAGACTGTACAACCAGTGCGTGTCGCCAGTGATGACCTACGGAACTGAGACGTGGTCCTTCGCTGCTGGCCGAATGAGGAATTTACGAGGAATTTACGTGGTAGAGCCATACTGCAGCTATATTACTCGTATAGTTGCAGCACGAATGGGTCGGCTCGACCGGGGAAGGACCACGCTCTCACAGAAAACGAGTATAAAATTGTTGTTTTTTCAATGGTAAGTGTAGAGAACCGGAGACCCCTTTTACTGAAAAAGATGCATTCCTTCTTAGTCGTCACGCGTGATAACGCATCTGCATTTTGATTCGTAATCGTGAATAGACGTAGATGTCTATGGGCCACAGTAACCACTTATCATCAGGTGGACTGTGTGCTCGTTTGTCACCCTTATCCTATAAAAAAAGGAAGCTCAAGGTCGCTCAGCGAGCTATGGAGAGGGCTATGCTCGGAGTTTCTCTGCATGATAAACTTAGAAATGAGGATATCCGCTGTAGAACCAGTGTAACCGACATAGCACAACGGATTAGTAAGCTGAAGTGGCAGTCGGCCGGCCATATAGCTCGAAGAACCGACAACCGATGGGGAATAACGGTTCTCGAATGGCGGCCTTATATCGGCAGACAAAGTGTAGGGCGTCCCCCCACTAGATGGAGTGACTACCTGGTAAGACATGCAGGAAGTCGCTGGATGCAGGTGGCTCAGGACCGTGCTTTGTGCCATTCCTTGGAGGAGGCCTATGTTCAGCAGTGGACTTCTGAAGGGCTGTAATATTGATGATGATGATACAAACATTTAAAAATTTTTGATATGTTAAGATATTGCCTATGAGGATATCAAATTGTTATCAATCGTTTTAACAAATCTTGAACGTCGAATCTGAAGTTTACAAAATCATTTGCAGTGACAGGGAAATAGCCATTAATCACGCCTCAGCGTGCGGCGCAGCGTGCATAGTTTAAATAAGACGAATGTTCTGGAAGAGAAATTACTTGAAAGTTTTGTTTGAACGATAATGAGGTAGACATCCCAGAAGTTGTCAGGTGCTCGTATTTTATACTTACGTAAGGTTGATTTATGGTAACTTCATATTGGAGATATTTTTGGAAATAAAGAGGAATGACTGACCAAGTTCAGTCCCACCTTCTAGCTGTTTTGACTAAGGAATCTAGTTACACACTGGTTACATGGTTTACCATTTAGTAACCTCGGCACATTACTTGATGGGGAAAGCTTGTGCATCGCCGTAGGAATCCGATAAGTAGAGGCAACTTCTCAACCTCATTAGTGTCCCTGTGGTTGCAGCATCGACGAATTTGGGCTGTTTTTTAATAGTAGGAATGTATAATAATTTAAGTTTTTAGTTTTAGTTTTTCTTTATTATAGTTTTTTAATATTATAGTATTTCAATGTTATATAAATAAATTATTTATCGTTAAAAAAATAAAGTTCTGTTATAAATGGATTCATAACTTAATTGGTGGGACATATTTTCTGCTTAGAAGTCAATATAGGCTGGTATCACCTTCTTGATTAATTCTGCCGCCAAACAACAGTGCATGCGCTGCTTGACTCCCGTCTTAAAAGTATAGTCTATATAAGTCTTTATAATTACAGGCAGTGATGCATTCTAACTTAGTACTCGCTAGTGACAACGCATAAGTAGTCTTTGTTGTATGAAATTGGTTGCAGGTGGGTATCTGCAATAGCCACAAATGGTGTGTACTAAAAGTTCGTTTGTCACTTCAATATTATGAACTTACTTTAGCTATTATGTTAAAAAAGTTACAGTGTACGTCTAACTCCTGGGCTCAGGTCTCTTCTCATTTCTGAGAAGGCTTAGGGCTAGGAAAAGTTCGCCGCCCCTAATGCGTGTCGATGGACTTCACGTCGTCGAAATATTTTTTTTTAATTTTTAATACATATGTGTTTCCTCAAGATGTTCCTCTTCACCGTAGAGTACTTGGTAAATCAACACTTAAAATTGTAATTAACAATTTCATTGGTACCGGCGGGATTTGAACCCGGGTTGCTCGCGTACTGTGATATTTACAGCGAGCGTTCAGCCCCTGCTACCTACCTATAATGTGGTTATATCAAAACTACTTTTTTTATTGAAATAAATGCTGTGGCTGCTAGTCACCTACTCGTACATCTTAACTCATTTGATAATCGTATCTATACATCTATACTCTATACATGTAAATAAATAAAAAAGTGTCTGTTTGTAATATTAAAATAACAGCTTTTTACTTAATGCATATGAAAGTATATCGGTACTAATAACAAAAACCAATTTTTAAAATTTTTCTTTCTGTTTTTCTGTCTGTTTTCTCCAGCTAATCTCCGAAATGGCTGGACCGATTTTGACGGAAACTGCTGGTAGATAGCTGACGTTATAAGGAGCAACTTAGAGTACTTTTATTTTAGAAAAAGAATCAGATTTCCGCGCAATAAAATTAAACTCTTGAAATCGTAGTAACTTCCACGCGGACGAAGTCGCGAGGGACAGCTAGTCGTAAATATATTTTTTCTCCAAGTAAATTTAAACAAGCTGTCTAAAAACAAATCGATGCGCTTTATGAACAAACAAAATTATTTTAAAGCTATCGTTTTACAAAAAAATAATAAAGAAAATACTATAAATATAACATATCACATAAGTCTAATGTAGATGTAATTACAACTTTCACTACAATAAATGTACTAAACCAGACGTCACCAAGTCTCTGTAACTTTATTACACTATGAATCCAGCGTGTCACGGCATACGTATACCGTATTTGGCAATGGCAATATTGCAGTGAGAAAGTGCCCGTCATGAGCTTTTTCTAGTCTTCTTTGTTAGATATAGGTTACATTCGTCCACGTTTCTTCAATTATATATAAAAAAAAAACACAATGTGAAAATAACGTAATTGTTACGAATTGGACACTTTTTTACGCAGAAAATCGTCTACTATAATTGTTTAGGCCAAATATGGGTATTTGAAATTTGCATCCAGGACGCGCGCTCGGCGCGTTCATTCAATGGAATTTAAAGGTCACCTCCGGGCCCCTTCTCCCGCGATCGGCGCTTGGCTCACCGCTCGGGCGCTCGACTTGTGGGGGCAGTTGGTTGGGTGCGGCCAGTGTGGTTAATTGTGCGCGTACGCCGAGTCGATAAAACTCTGTCTGGAAGATTGCCGCGCGACGGCCAGTCGGAGACGTCTAGTACAATCAATTGTCTGCGCGGGCGTGTAGGTTAAAAGGATTCAAGTTACACTATTGAATCGTTAGGTCGCGTGCCTCTTATTGAGTTATCTAATTTGTACGTTTCGTGACAAGAGGCTTGTATTAAGTTTTGAGTGATTAATTAAAATTCGATTGCCATTAATTTGCGTCGACGCGACGAGTTGCTTGTGTGGTATTAAAATCGTACGAAAGAATTTTTGCTTTGTCGGATGGAACGCTATAAAAAAAAAACTTTGTTAACTTTGTTAGTGAACACATTCTTTTAAACTGAGATAGGAAGGAGAAATCTGATGCTTTAGGCAATAAAGGTTTATTGCCTTAGGGCCAACCGTTTAGTGGCGGTGTAGGAATATCCATCCCCTATCGTTCCGTGGGTGTCATAAGAGGCGACAGAGGGAAACTGAAACAGGAGATGGGCAGCAGACAACAGCTTAAGTTAATAAAAAAAAGACGGTATGCCGGTTTCCAGTAAAATGAGTCTACGGTTCTCTACAGTCAGCATACGAATCACAGCAGCATTGAACTGCTATTTTACGTCGGTATTCTGGGAGTGTGAGTGTACGCGTCAGCGCAGGCGCTCTCTCTATTTCCTTACTCACATAGATGGAACAGTAATCCGATACGACTGCAGTAAGATATGGAGGAGGACCAACGACTTATCGTACTTTCCGAGGCACCGTCTTGCAACACCGCCAACTTCCTGACCGGTTGCTACTGAGAATTTCTTGACCAAAAAACCAAAAAATTGATTTTGGCCCGACCCGGGATTCGTACCCGAGACCGCATGATGAGCAAGCGCGTTTACGATCACTAGAACGACGAGAGAGTCGGTAATAGTAGTGGAAGTAGTAATAGAAAAAATAGAAACCTATAATTGTTAGGGCACTTAAATGGTACCTCAGTTATTTGTATTAATAATAATGTTCTCTGGACCGAATTTCGGTCACGGCGGCCAGCTTCAACCGAGACCGGAGAGAGATCAGGCGCAGGATCAACGGCTTTAGGTTTTTCTTGAGACACGGGATTGAAACACCGCCAACTTGCTGATTTCGAGCTTCGAGCGACTGTGTGCTCGTTTGTCACACATAAGCTATAAAACAATTCTCCGTTGGTGACCTTAGAAAAATAATGAGTAAGGTTAATTTGCCGTATTGTGTATACGTGCCAAACTCCAGGAGAGTTCGAGGAGTACGAATAAAGTTCGTACTCCTCGAATATGTATCTTCTTAGGGTACTGACATGGTACATTATTCAATTAAAATTATAAACGAATCTACAAAGTTCGTGAAAGGTAAGTTTCACAGCGGTGGGATTCCGAGCCATTGTCCTTTCGGACTGGCTGGTTCAGCAGTTCAACCAATTGCCGTTGCCAGTAAATAAAAAATAAAATAAAACTATAACTTGCAAATAACAAAATATATTTACGGAGTTACTTTCGCTATTATTTATTAAGCAAACAAAAACCTCATTATCGAATGGTATAAAGTTCTAATAGAAACCACGTTTGACGAAAAATTTTTTATAAATATTTAATAACCGTCGTGCCTACAAGTTATTCAATATTTCTGTACTTATTTATATCTACACAAAAATTCGATTATCTTCATGTAAGATGATTA
Organism: Parnassius mnemosyne; assembly: GCA_963668995.1. Taxonomy (NCBI): domain Eukaryota; kingdom Metazoa; phylum Arthropoda; class Insecta; order Lepidoptera; family Papilionidae; genus Parnassius; species Parnassius mnemosyne. The sequence continues at coordinate 6,634,823 of CAVLGL010000057.1, forward strand.
TCCGAGATTCTCTTAGTGTTTATATCGAAGTTGTTCTCAATAAAGTTCGCTAGTGAAATACAACACTTCAAAAGACACTGAAAGATTAAATTAACAAAGAGAAATAACTTATTGTTATTTGGAAAGTTTCTTTAATGTTTCTCAAAGTTGTTAAGTGGAGACTGGATCATTTAACTGGCACCTACTGAGTTTCAGAGTGGTAGAACCACTTTAACGAAATTAACTTCCAGAGTGTCCGAAAATGTATTTTACTTATTTATTGTTTCATTAAAGATATTAAAATTATACAAAAAAAGGTTTTATATTATTGATTTTGCACGCCTTCTCTCTCTCTCTCTCCATCTTTTGCAATTCTTAAACTTTTTATTGTATCTGTGATTTGATTCTGAATTATTATTGAAGTACAGTTGGCAGTGAAGGAAAGTGAGGAACATCGTGAGGAAACCTGCATGTCGGAGAAATAAAAAAATATTTCAAAGACATGTGAAGTCCGCCAACACGCATAAGGCCAGCGCGGTGGACACTTTCTTCCCTCTCATAAGTGAGAGGAGGCCAGTGCCCAGCAGTGGGACGTATATAGGTTATAACTTTAACTTTAACTTTTAACGATTTAAAAAACATTCAGAATCTGCGTTTTAAAATTTTGCTCTTACTTACTTATCTTCACGCACAATCCCTGACGGGGTAGCCAGAGAGAACAGATCGCCAAGTGTCACGATCCTTACAAACCTCTTTCGCTTCTTTCAGATTCATTATCTTCTTCATGCATGCACGTCTAGGTATCCGAGTACTTTTGACCCTACCCTCTTCGAGCAATTTGCTCACATGGTCTTCGAAAGTTAGTCTCGGTCTACCTCGACACCTTTTAATATTAACTTTCGCGCTATATATTTTCTTCACCATTCGGTCTTAAAATTTTCTCTTAAAATTTTCTAAATGAACAAACTTCATAAAATAAAAGTTTAGTTATGAATTTGTCTTTTCTATGTTTTAAGTATATCAAATATCAGATAAAACTGAAAGATGAGTTTATCTAACATTGTGATTTATTCGACGTCAAAAATATCAATAGAATTGAATTTTAATCTTGTTTATAGTGAATTTGATATTTATTGATGATAAGAGGATAGGATGTTCTCCGGCATCGTAAAGCATTTTATATACATAAATTGCATTTTCACAAATCCGAGACCGAGAACATTTATTTGTAAAATATACAAAAATACTTCTGCTCACACTTTTTTTGGTATTTATTTAATTTTTAACACGACTGGTGTCGCCTTTTTTAGTCTGTTTTGTTTGTTATTTGTCTCTTCCTCATTTCAGTTTGCCTTATTTACTAAATCACGCTAAAATACAATTTTTATTTTCAAAGTTATGAAAATTTCTTTCTTTACTTTTCTTTAAAAATAAATTATAACAACGTCATCGTGTTATTTCCGTATCACTTTCATCTGTATCAGCACCAGTTTCATTTGTATTTCACAAAATATACATAAATCATTTCCACGGAAGCAGTTGATGGATGCATGTCATTCCTTATTCCATCACATTGTGTTTCCGTATGAAGCCATCTGTTCCAGCGTATCACACTATATAAATGAATTTTGAGGTGTCTCTTTAAGCTACACGAAAGCTTAGTATATTTTGTATAGTATGAGAAATATATTATTATGTTGATCGCGTGGATGTGCCTACAGTCGAGATTATTAATTTGCGGGTCTCGGGTTCGTATCTCAGTCGTGGCCTACGTTGACATGAAAAAGTTACTTTTAGAAATATAAGCAAAGCAACCTGATGTAATTTAGCGAGTTCCTGTTCCGGTCGATCCGAGCCTTTTGTGCTACAGCGTAGTTCCAACCAATACGAATATAAATTGTTTTATTTTTTTTAAAACTTAAGTGACAAACGAACTAAAAGTTTACGAGTACACATAAGTCACATGTTTCACCACTAATTTATGAAAAAATGTAGTTTAACTTGAAGCACGATGTTCCGGGAAATCTGCAATCTGTGAACAAGTTTTAGATCGACTCCGCCATTACATTAGATTTGATAGACTACAATTCCATGATCACGGGGGACTGGTTGCTGGAAAGCAACTGAAACGTCGGGAATATAGAATAAGTTAATTAAACGCGATAAAATTCGTAAAGATTAGTTTTATTCAATGTGAAGTGTTCGCGTAAATATAAGAAATCATTAGACTACAATTCGTCGCAAAAGAACATAGATTCCTACAAAGAATGATTCGTGAGTCTATTGAAATTAAAAAACATACAAATTTCAATAGAAAAAATGGGTGTGCACTACCATATGCGTGGAATACTATAATAATTGATAAAATTCTGCAAGTTTTAAGATACATTCTGCGTGGATCGGACAAAAAATTAGTAGTTATATAGTTATAGTTACTTACCATCAGGTGAGCCCCATGCTCATTTGCCCCCTCTCCTATAAAAAAAAAAATATTCAAAAACCGGGCTAACTATTACATTGGGACCTCAATCACTACAGCTCCTCCCCCCCCCCCCTTCCGTGACCATGGGTGCTGTAAAGCACCCGAAACGTCGGGAATTATAAAGGTAAAATCCGTAAAATTAGTTTCGTAATCTTGATTCTCCGGCTTATTACTTTATTACAAATTTTATCCCACAGAGAAACTAAATATAAACTATAAAAGCATCCGCTTGAGATTGAAGCTTAAATATACGTAAAACATAAAATAGGCAAAGGAAATGATAGAAATGTACGTCACCTTTATAATGAAAAGCCTTTATTTAGTTTTGAAAGCAATATCATCAGTGGTACATTATGGGCGCCATTTGTTTTATGTAAGTCATTCACTCGTATGGGTCTGTTTATTATTAAAGAGAGGAGGCAACGTAACGAAGGCATTACTTTGTTCCACTTGGAATGATATAAAGGTGAGGACACAATATATATTTTAACATATTTCAATTAAGAGCAAACTTTAAGATCAACCGAATTTAGTAATTTTATCATCAATTTCAAAAAATGTATATTTTTTTTTAATTTGAAAGGTAAATGATAAAAATATTTAATTTATCACAATTTTCCGTTTCTACCAATACTTTTAACTAAACATCGACTAAATATCTCGCTGCTCATTGCCTATCCCTTCGGGGATAACAAGTATGTCGTTGTAAATAATCAATAATTTATTCATGGCAAGCCGTGCTGCACTACAATGATATTTTATGCTTCTATTTTTACCCGATAGCAAAGACCGGTTTATGCTTTTCACGCGTATCTGAGTATGTATGTGGGATTCTTTGTACCCTCGAAGTATCCCAACGGCTGGACGAATTTTAATCAATGAGGTGTCTGTCAATTTGTCTAAGCAAGGTTTAAATACTAGGGTTCGTTTTTATAAGAACCACAGTGGCGGCTTTATAATACAAAATGTCGATAGGGATAAAAAATCGTAATATATTGAGTGGCACGTCACTAAATAAATCTCTCAAAATTATGATGAAGTGTTCTAGAGAATTATCTAGGATCTCTTCATACATATTAGATTTATTTTAGAGATCGCCGTTCATTTTATAGTTTTTAATTATAAATTGATGGTTTATGTAAGTTATTCAGTACTAGCTGGTACCCGGCGCATTCCTACCACGGAAGTAATAGTTGTAGAAATATCATTTTAAACTTGGAAGGGTTATATTGTATACTTAGGAATGATAATACATTTATTGAATAAACTTGTCGGTACGATACGCGCGGAACCAACTTTAAGTTAAGTGTACAATGCTTATAAACTTCGTGCACGTGCAAGCAATAATTTGACTAAGTTTTAGTACAATCTGATGAACGGTATGGCAGCGCATAAAATATGAACAAACAAAACATTAATTTTTGTACTTAAATTTTTATTTACATAGCATAATATACAATATTTTATTAAAAACTATACTAAAAAAAATAATTAAAACTAGTAACTTAATTATCATACAGTCCTACTCCCCGCGGTATCGTGCCAAGAACGCTGGCTGCGGGTTGAAGAAAGTCTTCTGCAAATTTTTCTTTATATTTTTTCCATAATTGTACAGCATTTGACAAATTACAAAATGTGAGTAATGTTACAAATAAATGGCGTAACCGTCGTGGATTATCACTAACACAGGATTCTGCTAAAGCGTCATACCAATGCTGATCATTTTCAAGCAAACGACGCGCTTGGCAAGCTGCATGATAAGTTGGATAAACATCATCGTCTACTTTTCTCAAATCTATAAATGATGTTGGTCCTCGCACTGTATTTAAAAATAATCGCAAATGGAAACACTCAGCGTTGTTAGGATGAACGGTATACACTCTACCAAGAACATGTTTTTTGAAATTACCTGACTCGCCCTCTACAGGCCTGCCACGGCGTCTACGATTAAAGACACCTCGTTGCTTATCGTAGGTATAATACGATGGAACTTCCTTATACAAAAAAGATTTTGCAATCATCAGTTTGGCAAAGTAAAAAGAATGCTAATAAAGTTGTTTGTCTAGGGTTCTCTAATCGTTCTGTAACATTTTCGGCGTTGAAATATATACATTGACCGCCCTTAAGATGAAAATCCAGATGAGTCACAAGTGGATATCTTTCGTGAATGTTGAAACTTAAGATCCGCCACACAGCTTCTGAAGAGCTGATATATCTACCTGACTGAAATCTAGTAACTTCATCATGTTCATTTCTTAACGCAAATGTAGCTAAGTCACTGGCCTTGTTAATATACTTACAAATATATTTTATTGACTCTACACTATTACACATTTCAACATTTATGTGAGCTTGAAATGCTCTAGACATCACAGGCGAATACGGAACGACCCACCTATTATCTAAAGTAACCTGCTGTCTAGCCACTCGCTTTTCAACAGTTAAACCACCATTGTCTCTTGAACGGCGACGATATAATGGGTATCCATCATGTCCTGTTACAGTTTCATCCACTAAAGCTTTTGGATATCTTTTAGTGCAACGACCGTCTTGCATGCAAGGAGCATTCCCGTTAAATGCACCACATGGATCATGTATCGTATGAGTTTTAACAATGTCGTATTTCACGGGATCTGCAATCGGATCTGGAATTTCGGCATTGATCTGTCTACATAATTAGGTCGAACCTTATCTTTTAACCAAAGCAGGATATGTGCGTGAGGTAAGCCGCGTCACTCAACACTATACATATAACACAATACATCTCCAAAAATGTTATCTTTGGTAAGTAGATCTATCATTGATTTTAATTTTAAATGAAAAACTCTTGCGATAATATCATGGCGGTCATGCGGTGCTTGACCCTCAATAAGCTCCCGAGTGATTTCATCCCACTTGGGATTGGTAGTTACAGTAATAAATAAGTCGGGACGTCCATATTTTCTTACGTAACAAAAAGCATCTTGAGTACGTTCGTGAATGTAGTGTGGACCACCAGTAAAAGAAGAGGGTAAAATAACTAAACGGCCCATATTCACCGTATCATTATCTTGCTGCATGGCGTCGCGAAGGTGCACGTATACTTCAGCGCGCAGCTGCCTTTGATTAGATCGTGTATAAACTAATCTTTCGGTTTCAATTTGTGCGTACGTGTCAACAATAAACTGATTGAATAAGCCACGAAAACGTTGAAAGTATACAAGTCTATTCCGTCTCACTTGCAAGTGGTAACAATAAAATTGAAGGCATGACATCTTTTTATTATAATTAGGTGCGCCTGTACGCGGATTAGTTTGGTATAAAGCGAAATTATAACCATCTTCCCCTCGAGAGTATATCAAAGGATATTGCAAACTGTCGTAAGCCCTGTGGGTTTCGTAAATACGTTGCAAACGATTGTCTCTGGAACAGATAACGATATCACGCCTACCACATTCCTGGTCGACCAATACTACAGCAACTTCATTCGTGGATGGAACGTTATAATGCCCCGGGTGTTCCTGAGTTGGACGCCTATCGGAATTTATAACTGTTCGCGCCAAACGCTGTTGTCGGAATCGACGTCAGAGGGCGCGCGGTTCAGTGCCATACCGGTTTGACAGTTGGATGTGTCGAGCGCGCGCGAGTGCAAAGTAGTCGTCTGCCAGCTGTGCTGACGTCCGCACGCTGTCAATTTTGTTAGGGAACTCGGAATAATTAGGCGCGGATAGTATATATTCTGTCTAGGATTTGTGTCACGCATTCCTTGCTGGAGAGCTTCCCAGGGACTCATTGTGTCCGAATCAGAATCTGTATAAGTGCATTCGACAATATTAGAGCTAGTGCGGCCTTTGATATTCTAGAAATAACTGTTGCTACGCGAAACGGTAGTGACCTTTGATCCGGACACTCCTTGTTCATTTTGTGTGTTAGGCTTTATAACAAACGAGAGTAAGTGGCTTCTGTAAGTTAGTTAATAGTACGATAGAGTCAATGGACTGTCATCGTGACGAACGAAGAAGTGGTCCGGCGCCGAAGCAGTCTGAAGCGGTGCAGCATATTGGAGCAGCCTGGAACTCGGCAGCTGCTGGTCGCCTATGCTTGCCAAGGCCCCACACCTTCACACCTCACTGTACACTACTCGCCATCCACTATTACACACATTCACGGCCTGTCCAAGCCTTTGTGCGAAGTTAGCTTCGGATAATGGTAAGTACTACGTGTTTCTAGCTTTCTCCCTTATTGTTTAGTGTAACTAGAGAGTTTCCACTTTGCCCTTAGGAGGCCCGACCTAAGTCTGCTCGTCGAAACTCAGCTGAATGGGCCCCTGAGGATTTGACCTTTATGGGAACAGCCGTAGGCCGTAACAATAACAATTTTATAATTCTTATCACCATCTTGAGGAAGAGCTTCTAAAGCCGATTTAAAACTGCATACATACGAATTAACCTGATGCAACATGTTCTGAAGTTGTGAAATAAGTTTTGCAGCAGTTTAAGTTCTTAGCTGCAGTTGTTCATAGGCTGCAGCAGTCACTTACCATCAGATGGAAAGTTTTCTTCCGAGGGTTCTTTTATTGCTCCAAAAGTAATATATTAGTATAGCCATCCGAGGAAGAAACGCAGCTAACGTTCTGGCTTCGGAATAGGACTTAATGGCAGTTTAGGCTTTTAGTTTTAGTTATTTATGATGGAAATTTATATTGTATATGTCGTCGCGTCTATAAAACACCGGATGGATCGAGAGTGAGCGAGAGGTTGCATCACTAGCGGAGTGGTCATATCGAAGGTGGTATGGTAGAGTTGAGGGTATATTGAGAACCCACTCGTTTGTACAGTATAAAATTCAGTAAGACTGGAACTCCTTACGCCAGTCAAATAAATATGCTCAATCCTTAAATGTGTTCCAGAAACAGGTCAAGGAATATTATTTGTCTCTCTAACCCCTCCTTCTTCCTCCGTTTAATTATGGACATTGATCCACCTGAAGAATGTTGTCTATTGTAAGTTATATTACGCGTAGAAACTTTGCCGATAACGTCATGATGTCACGAATCGTTCGATTTCTGATACTTCCGATATTATTGTTTAGCCGATACTAGAGAACCTTTCTTCTTTATCGGTTGTCGGTTCTTGTTGGTCGGCACATTGCCCATGGGCGCTAATAATTCGTCAGACTATGACAGCTACTTTTTTTCGTCTGCGGATCTCTTTGAGGGTCTTTAAATAACAAAAAAAAACATGTGTGCAAATCATACGCGGTAGAGCTGAAACGTTCAGAAAAGGAGACCGATATATTAGGAAATACTGTATACTGTAATTTATCAAATTTTCTTGCAGGCTAAACCTTAAGGATGTATATTTTTGTCTCTTTTATGTGTCGCTTTTTAGTTTCATCGAGTTTAAAATTACAAAGTTTCTGAAGAAGTTTTCTCTTCTAAAAAAAATATACTATTTCATTCATATGAATCGGCAAACGTCTTTTATTAAGTTGCTTAATATTTGTCATTAGCTACTATTGTAAACTTTGGAGAAGAGATAAAGTTGATGAAACTGTATTGTTGTTCAAACAATGTTGTCTAATGTAACGCAAGAGTTTCTAAAACTGACGTAACACGGGGAGAATTAGTTCAAAATTTGCTTCAGTATCACATGAGCACTTTCAACGTTTCCGAGTACGTTTTCTCACAACCAACACAAATACCTCTAACATTGTTTGTCAAGTGATTGTGGATGAATTTTATTGTTTATTAGCAACCCGCCACGGCTCGGATGGTGTCTATAATGTGACGCCGTTTAGATTTTTTAAATAATCAACAGTAACCAACTCGTACCAGCATGTGTAGGGCGTCCCCCACTAGATGGAGTGACGACGTGGTAAGACATGCAGGTAGTCAAGAGATGCAGCAGTTAAGAAAAGCAGATGGCTTCGGACCGCGCTTTCCTTGCATGGCCACCGGCATTCCTTGCGGAAGGTCTAGTGAATATAGTTCACCATTGGACTTGTGAATGGCTGGTATTATGATGATGATATATTTTACCATTTCACAAAAAAAATCGATTATTTATTTCGGTCAGTCGGTGGAAGTATTTCGGAATTAATAATATAGCTTCAGATCATTTCTTTTATTACTCTGTATCTGTTCGAAAAGTATCATCACGATTAGTTCTTCAATTCCGAAGATTATTCCGGAGAGACAGACCTACAAACACAAACTTAACAAACAGTTTCATGACAATATTCATGTCTAATGGCATGGGAATACCATTTTGAGCTTGATAAAAAGCAGTTACATAAATACATAAACACTCACGCCTGTCACCCAGAGGGGTAGGCAGAGACTACGGACTTCCATTTGGCGCGATCCTGACACAGCTCTCTCGCCTCTTTTACATCCATATATCTACGCATACACGCTCGTCGGTTAAGGGTACTCCTAATCTGGCCCATTTTTAATGTATCGCCGATTTGGTCTATAAACCTTCGTCTAGGGCGTCCTTTCCCGACCCTGCCGTTCACTTCTGCAACATAAATTTGCTTTGTCACTCTTTCCTTGTTCATTCTTTCTACATGACCAAACCACCGAAGCATTCCTTTCTTAATCCTTGTCACAACGTCATCTTGCAAACCACACTTTTCTCTTATCACACTATTTCTCACCCTGTCATTCAGATTCAGCCCTAGCATACTCCTTAAGGAACGCATTTCTACAGTATTTATTCTACTCTCATGCTTCTTCTGCCAGACCCAACTTTCACTACCATACATTAAAGTAGGGACTAACACAGCATTATGGATTGCCATACGTGCCTTAGTTGACACATTCTGACTCCTCATAATAGCGTGTAGAGCCCCATTCACTCTATTTCCTGCGTTCACTCGTCGTTCTATATCCTTATCATATCTACCATCCCTGCTAAATAAACATCCCAAATATACAAACTCATCCACTTGCTCAATCAACTCCCCTTCTATTCATATTTCACATAAAGTTTTACTTTCTTCTCTTTCAAAAACCATCACTTTCGTCTTACTTGCGTTCACTTTCATACCCCTTTCTTTCAATGACCAATTCATTAAAGTAACCATCATTTGCAACTCGGCCGCCGACGATGCAAATATGACTTGATCATCGGCGTACAAAAGGCATTTGACGGTTGACTCACCCATTCTCAACCCACATTCTTCAACTTTCAAAGTTTGCAAACAACTGTCCATAAATAGGTTAAACAGACACGGGGAAGCCACACATCCCTGTCTGACACCTTTATGAATGCCAAACCAGTCCGAATAGACCCCATTGATCCTGACATAAGCACTAGAGTCCCTATAAAAAGACCTTAATGCCTGTATTAAGCCAGCGCTCAACCCAAATGAGTTCAGTGTTTGCCATAACACATTCCCGTCCACTCTGTCATAAGCCTTTTCCAAGTCCATGAACGCACAAAAAACTTTCTGGTTTTTGGCCAAAATCTTCTCCGCTATCATGCGCATGGAAAAGACTTGATCCGTACACCCCATCCCCTTTCTAAATCCAGCTTGCACATCCCAAATTTTTCCATCAGTTTCTTCCATAACTCTTTCAATTAACACCTTAGCATACAGTTTACCCACAATGCTAAGCAAGCTGATACCACGGTAGTTTTTACAGTCCTGCTGCGACCCCTTTCCATTATATATTGGGACTATAACGGCTTTGAAACAGTCTTCCGGTACCCGCTTCAGTTCCCAACATAAATTAAACAAGGTGTACAGCAGGCCTGCATCCACACCCTCACTAGCCCGTAGCATTTCGAGTGATACTCTATCATATCCGGCTGCCTTACCTGCTTTCATGCTTTTCATTGCTTTCATTATTTCATCTACACTTATCTCCCTACCTCTCTCCACTTCTTCCGGAATTTCTATTTCACTTCTTTCAGACGACTCTTCACTCTTAAACACGCTTTCAAAGTATTCCTTCCATCTCTTTAAATTCGAAACTTCATCATTCAACATGCAGCCATTCTCGTCTCGTATAGCATTCATTCTAGGCTGTATTGAATTTCCCCTGGCAGTTCTTACGAGCTTCCAGAACATTTTAATGTTTTCCTGGAAGTTATCAGATATCCTTCTATCATTTTTATCTATCCTTTCTTGCTTTCCCCTTTCAACAACTTCTTTTACTCTCTTATTTATATGTCTAAAGTCTGCCTTTTTTCTTTCAATCTCATCATTCATACCGCCAGAATCACCAGCTTTAGTTGCTAGTAAATCTAGCCATGCTCTCTTCTTTGCTTCAACTTCCATCCGTACCTCATCATCCCACCACAACGTATTACTTTTCCTTACAATCGTTCTCTTACTTACACCACATACTTCGGTGGCTGCATTCACCAAAAATTTCTTAATATTATTCCGTACATTCTTGAATTCTAAATCATTCATACATAATTCGTTTAACCCACTCATATTTTCCCTCAGTTTGCATTTATACTTCTCTTTTACACTTTCATCTTGTAACCTCTCTATTCTTATACGCTGTAACGCAGTGGTAGACACAGATGTCCGATGCCGCCAACGTCTGAATAGACCATTAATTCGGCATAAGACCAAGTAATGATCCGTCCCTGCGTTGGACCCCCGGTAAACCCTTGTATCTACCACTGCGCTCCTCATTCTTTCATCCACAATTATAAAATCTATCATGCTTCTATCATCCCCTCTTTCCCATGTAAACATGTGAATCCTCTTATGGCGAAAGAAAGTGTTCGCCACAAAAAGATTCTTTTCCACACATACGGTGAGGAGGTCTTCACCATTCTCATTTATTCTTTCATCGCCAAACGTTCCTAATATCCTTTCATAACCAGACCTCTTCACCCCAACCCTTCCATTAAAATCGCCTAACATAATAATATTTTCATTTTCCTTACATTTCATCAACACCAGCCTTACCATGTCCCAAAACTGCTCTCGGATATAAGTGGGCTTAGACATATCTGGGGCGTACACCCCTAGTACAAACAACTTCTTTAAGCCCACTTTCATTCGTATCCATAGCAGCCTAACACATTCATACTCTTTCACACATTGACCCATTCTTTCTGAAAGGATGACACCGACTCCCTGGCATGCCCTCTCGGTATCGTCTACTCCAGACCAGTAAGCGGTATACATGCCATGTGCAGTGACATCTCTTCCCTTTCGTTTCGTCTCGTTCACACATAACACATCTATTCCTCTATCATTCATCATTTCGCATACTTCATCCATCTTATCATTCATTGCTCCACAAACATTCAGCGTAGCCAGACGGGCCTCCGCAATCCACTTTTCGCCCCTCCGGGAGACAGGACGTGACGGGTGGCGAACCTCGTCGCCGGTTTTTCTCCCGGAGATTCTTCGCACCCCTGCCCCATTAAAGGGGCGCCGGGAACTCGGGGCCATTTCTTTTTCTTCTTGGCTCATGGTGCGAACTAAGGGGTGGTAGATTTTACGCCACTACCATACGGCTAGGAGCCGAGTCTGTCGTTTCGGCTTTGTCGCTCGTTTAGCACCACCCGGGGGACACGTGTAGGGTGGGCCTAGGATTAGGTGGTCGAAGCCTACGGACGCGAGCGACTCATCCCCCAGTTGTTTTGATATTATAAGAAAATTCAGCTTAATATCTCTTATTGTGAGGTTGATGCCTAATTTATATAGATTATCTATATTTAATTTTAAGACATAATTAAAAATACATTCAAATCGTTCTTAGATAGGCAATCATGAATTTATTAGATATCATTTTTAAAAAGGGGGAGGTCTTGATTTCGGTTGTATTTTTTATATATGTTACGCGATATTTTGTTTACTGTCAACCGGTTTTGTTTTTTTTTATTTGCCTATCCTAAACCTTACAAATCATTCCAGTTAATTCATAATAGCTTATGAAGCTGGTCCTAAAACATAGTGAATAGAAGAATTAAACAACCGACTTTATAAGCTATCATGTGAAAGTTATTATTCTTAAAGTTCTTTGAAGTCGGCTTTTACTTTTGTTAAAAATAACATTTTGAATCTTTTGGGGGGACTCAATCGGTAGACTAAAACTTCATCCCCTATTTTCACCTTAAGGGTTGTAGTGTTTTCTTCAAATTTATATTGGACCATTCCAGTTATTAAAATTTAAATTGAATTATTAAAATTGGTTTAAAATTTGACGACAATATCACATAACATACATAAAAATAAAGATTTATGTAACAAATACATTTAATATACCTATCAATTTTTTTCCTATTATTACATGTCTACTCGATTCCGAGATTTGCTCAAAATTTGAAGTCTCTAGTTCATCGGGAAGTTACTTTCAAATTATTTACTAAATTCGACTCGAACTGACTGAGTAGATAGAACAGACAAAGCGAGTTAATATATATAAAAACCCGATAAAAACAGAAGATATAGTCGAATTGAGTAAGCAACTCCTATTGTAATCGGTTAAAAATCGATCGATCGTGTGTGAAAGAAATATCGTATGATAAAACGTACTTTCTAATATTTAATGGTTGTCGGATGACTGAATCCGTCGTAATTTTCCTGCCATGATTTACGTAGGTAAGGAACAAAGGTCCTCATTTGATGGTACAATGAATTGATTCCAAACACAATCCGCTGAAATGCGGTGCCATTAAATTCCCTTTGCCGAAATTCACGATTCATTGTTGCAGAAGATGTAATACCGAACTACCGTCATTTGTATACAATAAGAACATTAGAGAACTTTGGGCTAAAACGAAGTGATTATATACTCTTGCTTTGAGCTAATACCGAATTACAAAAACATACCATAGGATGTAGATATTTCAAAAATTGGTGTGGGTGCCATCTATATATACTTGTCTGTTTGGAAATCATTATCATCGTGGCATCATCACAAGGTCACTACGCGTTGACCGCGATACAGTGCCAAGAACGCTGGCTGCGTTTCCTCGCTGTATAGCCAAGCGTACTGAATAGTTATAAGTAATCAGTGTTCTTTTTTTCTCGCCTCTAAATCCTAGCTAAATATTTCACAATTTATTAAACTGAAGTATTCATTGAGAAGATTGAAGTACTCATTGAGAATTAATAATAGTTAAATTTGATAAAAAATAAAACACAAACAGAAATGTAAAGGTTCAGTTCAGTTCAGTTTCAATAAAGTAAAAAAGGTATGGTAAATTTATTTTACAATTTTTTTCGGTATCCTTTTTGGTGCACACAAAAGTAGCGTATATGATGTTTTAGATATTTTGTTTCGGTCCGATTCTCTCCACGGAACAACTGTTAACTGTGAGTTTAATCTAACTGCGCAAACTGTAGTTCGTTAGCTTTTTTAAAAGAGAAGTAGAGAAGAGCTTCAATTTTTATCAATATTTGTTAGTGAGTAGTTTTTAGTTGTAGTTTGGATATATGGTAATTTTACAAAGTTTTAATTAACGATGTACTTGAGCCTGAGTAGCTCAGGGCTAAGCGCTCGCCGTAAACACAGTCCACGAGCGACTCGGGTTCGAACCCCGCTGACAACAATGAATAATTTATACTTGCGATCGTTGTCACTTGGTGAAAATTCAGTTTCATTCTTGTGATTTATCTAAATAACAAAAATAAAGCTGATGTTGTTGAAGCTCACTTGTACTTGTTTAAATTAATATTCCTTAACACGTTCACCGCGGCACTGATTTATCTATACTTTCTGCGCTTCGGGGCGTTTTGAACCTAGTCCTAAACCAGACATTATGGCGGCACTGGGCTTGTTAAACCCCGCCGCCTTTAAGAGACTAAAATCGTGTTTTTGGCGTGAAGTGAAATAAAAACGTGGATTTTTGTTATTATCATTATTAACAATGAATTGATACACCTAAATCTGCCGCCGCCTGTGGTTGGGTTAATTAGTTTAGAATCTGTAGAAAAATTATGGGATCTTATACGCCCCGTACCGCACTGGATAAGGGCAGTTTTTCATATAGTTTAGTGATGGGAAATAAAAATATCGGTAAATTTTATTTAATTTGATTTATTAAAAAAAAAGATATGCATTTTCAAGTAAGATTTTGGCTTAAAAGAGAAAAAATGTTATGTATGTTTAAAAATGTCTTAATGTTTAGACTTAAGTCCTTAATAACAGAGAAGTTATGACTTGCATATTTCCTGCTAGTACAGTTTATTTTGTCAAACTTATGGGTGTTTTTTTTCTTTGCACCCAGTGTATTTTGTGAGGATTTTCTTCACTTTTAAGTTAGCCAGACGACTAGGCAAGAAGGTACGAAGTTTTAACATAACATCAGACACATGTCCTCTTCTTTGAAAAGTTTTCGAGATGAGGTGTTTGTTTGTTGTGGGTTCTGAAAAGATAAATTGAATATGTTGTTTTTGTGTGTGTATTTTGCGAGCGTATAATGTGTTGAAAAGTTCTTTCCGATCAACCTACTACTAGAAGATAAAATCGTGTTTATATTGTAAATTTTCTGAGTAATAGCTGATGCTAGAGCAGAAGAATAAATTGCAGAAATATGGTTCTACAGGGACCATATATACAGTACCCGCCTCAGTGAATTCGTACAGAACCTATGCCCTCTTTTACCACCCGTATCTCCTACATAACTGTCTTTTAAATCTAACTTTATACGGCGACGTTTCGACTTATTGTCGCGTGCGCAGTCTCGATTGCGATGCACAACACTAGCCGCGTGAAGCTAGCGCAGGGTGCGGTACGAGGTACTTGGGGATACACGGTGTTACCAACCTTGTTCCGTGCTGTATTAAAATTTTTATTTACCAGTGCGGCGCAAGGTTCAAGAAACCCGGTATTAAAGTACGTATACCACAGAACTCGGAAAAACTCAATAACTTATATATTTTCGCCCGACCCGGGATTCGAACCCGGGACCTCATGATCAGCAGTCGCGTTTGCAACCACTATACCAACGAGACAGTCTTATTATTTACATTATACAATAACTAAAAGTGTATTGTGTACTTTCCGTTGATGACCTAAGAAAAATAATGATTAAGGTTAGTTTGCCGTATTGTGTATACATGCCAAACTCCAGGAGAGTTCGAAGACTAAGAATAAAGTTCGTAATCCTCGAATATGGATCTTCTTAGGTTACTGACATGGTTAATTATTGAATATAAATTATAAAAGAAGTTACAAATATCGTGAAAAGTAAGTTTCACAGCGGTGGGATTCCGAACCATCGTCCTTTCGGACTGGCTGGTTCAGCAGGTCAACCAATTGCCGTTGCCAGTAAATAAAAAAAATAAAACGATAACTTGTAAATAACAAAATATATTTACCGAGTTATTTTCGCTATTATTTCTTAAGCAAACAAAAACCTCATTATGGAATGGTATAAAGTTCTAAAAGAAACCGCGTTTGACGAAAAAAATTATTTCTTAGATTGAAAAAAAAAGCAATAATTGTGCATACAAGTATTCAATATTTATGTACTTGTTCATATCTAAACAAAAAATTGATTATTTTCATGTAAGATGATTATCTTAGATTCTCTTAATGTATATATCGCAGTTGTACTCGATAAAGTTCGCTAGTGAAATACAACACTTCAAAAGACTCTGAAAGATTAAATTAACAAAGAGAAATAACTTATTATTATTTGGAAAGTTTCTTTAATGTTTCTTAAAGTTGTTTAGTGGAGACTGGATCATTTAGCTGGCACCTAGTGAGTTTCAGAGTGGTAGAACGACTTTAACGAATTTAACTTCCAGTGTCCGAAAATGTATTTTAGTTATATATTGTTGCATTTAAGATTTTAAATTTATGCCAAAATGGTTTTATCTTATTGATTGTGCACACCTTCTCTCTCTCTGTCTCTCTCTCTCTCTCTCTCTCTCTCTCTTTCTCTCTCTCTCTTTCACTTTATCATTTGCAATTTTTAAACTTTTTATTGTATCTGTGATTTGATTCTGAATTATTATTGAAGTACGCTTGATAACCACGTGCTTGGCGGTGAAGGGAAGCATCGTGAGGAAACCCGCCTGTCGGAGAAATTAAAAAATATTTCAAAGACATGTGAAGTCCGCCAACACGCATTAGGCCAGCGCGGCGGACACTTTCTTCCCTCCCACAAGTGAGAGGAGGTGAGTGCCCAGCAGTGGGAAGTATATAGGTTATAACTTTAACTTTAACTTTTAACGATTGATAAATAAACACACAGTCTGCCTGAGGGTATATGTGAATATTGTGACCATGGGATACCTACATTTTATCCTCAATTAAACAAAATGCAAATTGTTTTTATAGCGTTGTTACTCATGCCTCGTTGCTAGTTAAAAGGGTCCATAGCTGTAAGTATTTATGGGCAGCAATATCCAGCTTTGACATCATCAACATCACGTAGACTATTTGTTCGTTTATTAGTCTTCCTTCTTTAAAAAAAGTTTCAGAGTCTGCGTTTTAAAATCATATATGTAATTTTGTTTACCGGTTGAATTTTCTAAATGAATAAACTTCATAAAATAAAAATTTTGTTATGAATTTGCATTTTCCATGTTTTAAGTTTATCAAATTGCAGATAAAACTGAAAGATAAGTTTATCTAACACTGTGATTTATTCGACGTCAAAAATATCGATAGAATTGAATTTTAATCTTGATGATAGTGAATTTGATATTTATTGGTGATAGGAGGATAGGATTTTCTCCGGCATCTTAGAGTATTTTTCTATACATAAATTGCATTATCACAAATCCGAGACCGAGAACATTTATTTGTAGAATATACAAAAATACTTCTGCTTACAATTTTTTTGGTATTTATTTAATTTTTAACACGACCGGTGACGCCTTTTATTATTTACTAAATCACGCTAAAATATAATTTTTATATTCAAACTTATAAAAATGTCTTTTTTTTACTTTTCTTTAAAAATGTAAATTATAACAACGTTATCGTGATATTTCCGTATCATTTTCATCTGTATCAGCACTCGTTTCATTTGTATTCCACTAAATATACATAATTCATTTTCACGCAAGCAGTTGATTGATGCATGTCATTCCTTATTCCATCACATTGTTTCCGTATAAAGCCATCTGTTCCAGCGTATCACGTTATATAAATGAATTTTGAGGTCACTTTAAGCTACATTAAAGCTTAGTATATTTTGTATAGTATGAGAAATATATTATTATGTTGTTATGTTGTTATGTGGTATTACTGTCGACATTGGTGATTTGCGGATCTCGGGTTCGTATCTGAGTCGTAGCCAACATTGAAATCAAAAAGTTGGTTTTATAAATGTAAGCAAAAGTGAAAAAGAAGCCAATAGTCAACATGATTGTAATTTAGCCTAGTCTTTTCCCTGTCAATCCAAGCCTTTTATGCTACAGCGTAGTTCCAATACGAACGAATATAAATTGTTTTATTTTTTTTAAAAACTAAACTTAAAGTTTACATGAGTCCACATGAGTTACATGTTGCACCACTAATTTATGGAAAAGTGTAGTTTAACTTGAAGCACGATGTTTCGGGAAGTTTGCAGTCTGTGAACAAGTTTTAGATCGACTTCGCCATTACATTAGATTTGATAGACTACAAATCCTCGCAAAAGAACACAAATTCTTACCAAGAATGATTCGTAAGGCTATTGAAATTAAAAAAAAACATACTAATTTCAATGGAAAAGATGGGTGCGTAATACCACTTGCTTGAAATCCTATAATTAATAAAATTCTGCAAGACTTCAAGATACTGTAAGCTCATTCTGCGTAGATCAGACCGAAAATTAATATTAAAAAACTGAAGGTAGCCGGGCTAACTATTACATCGGGACCTCAAACACTTCAGCCCCCCCCCCCCCCTCCCGTGACCATGGGTGCTGTAAAGCACCTGAAACGTCAGGAATTATAAAGATATAATCCGTAAAATGAGTTTCATTCAACGGAAGTAATCATAATGTCAGTAATCTTGATTCTCCGGCGTATTTTTTAAT
Organism: Parnassius mnemosyne; assembly: GCA_963668995.1. Classification (NCBI taxonomy): domain Eukaryota; kingdom Metazoa; phylum Arthropoda; class Insecta; order Lepidoptera; family Papilionidae; genus Parnassius; species Parnassius mnemosyne. Next base: position 6,653,225 of record CAVLGL010000057.1, read on the forward strand.
TACGAATTTTATCGAACAGAGAAACTAAAAATAAACTATCAAAGCATCCACTTGAGATTGAAGAGCAACAATATGCAAAGGAAATGATAGAAATGTACGTCACCTTTATAATGGAAAGCCCTTATTTAGTTTTGAAAGCAATATCGTCAGTGGTACATTATGGGCGCCATTTGTTTTATGTAAGTCATTCACTCGTATGGGACTGTTTATTATTAAAGGGAGGAAGCAACGTAACGAAGGCATTACTTTGTTCCCCTTGGAATGATATAAAGGTCATTAACAATATATATTTTAACATATTTCAATCGAGATAAGCCAAATTTAGTAATTTTTTCACCAATTTAAAAAATTTTATAATGTTGTTAATTTGAAAGATAAATATAATAAATATTTTAATTTATCACAATTTTCCATTCCTTCTAATATTTTTAACTATACGTCGTCTAAATATCTCGCTGCTCATTGCCTACTTCTTCGGGGATAACAAGTATGTCCTTGTAAATGATCAATAATTTATTCATGGCAAGCCGTGCTGCACTACAATGATAGTTTATGCTTCTATTTTTATCCGATAGCAAAGACCGGTTTATGCTTTTCACGCGTATCTGAGTATGTATGTGGGATTCTTTGTACCCTCGAAGTATCCCAACGGCTGGATGAATTTTAATCAATGACGTGTCTGTCAATTCTTATAAGCAAGTTTTAAATGCTAGGGTTCGTTTTAATAAAAACCAAAGTGGCGGCTGTATAATACAAAATGTCGATAGGGATAAAAAATCTTAAAATATATTGAGTGGAATGTCACTAAATCATCATCATCATCATTACAACCTTTCATAAGTCCACTGCTGAACATAGGCCTCGCCCAAGGAATGCCACAAAGCACGGTCCTGAGCCACCTGCATCCATCGACTTCCTGCATGTCTTACCAGGTCGTCACTCCATCTCGTGGGGGGTCGCCCTACACTTCGGCTACCGGTACGAGGCTGCCACTCAAGAACTTTTCTTCCCCATCGGTTGTCGGTTCTTCGAGCTATATGGCCGGCCCACTGCCACTTCAGCTTACTAATCCGTTGGGCTATGTCGGTTACTCTGGTTCTACTGCGGATATACTCATTTCTAAGTTTATCACGCAGAGAAACCCCGAGCATAGCCCTCTCCATAGCTCGCTGAGCGAGCTTGAGCTTCCTCATACGGCCAGCAGTGAAGGACCACGTCTCAGATCCGTAAGTCATCACTGGCAACACGCACTGGTTGTACAATTTCGTTTTAAGGTTTTGAGGTATGTCTGACGAGAAGGTGTGTCGTAGTTTCCCGAACGCTGCCCAGCCGAGTTGAATCCGTCAATTAACCTCTCGGTCGAAGTTGGACTTACTTAGTCGGACTATTTGTCCCAGGTAAACATACTCGTCAACAACTTCGAGCTAAGTGCTCCCAGCAACTACTGGCATAGGTGTGACATGGACATTAAACATGATCTTTGTTTTGTCCATGTTCATCCTAAGACCTATTCGTTGGGAGACACTATTGAGGTCATTGAGCATGGTGCTTAGGTTCTCCAGCGATCCTGCCATAAGGACTATATCATCGGCAAATCGAAGGTGAGTGATGTACTCGCCATTGATGTTAATACCGTATCCTTTCCAGTACAGAAGCTTGAAAACGTCTTCCAATGCAGCGGTGAAGAGTTTCGGGGATATAACATCACCCTGTCTTACAGCTCTCTGCAGTAGGACAGGTTTCGTACTCTGGTTCTGTACTCGGATAGCCATCGTAGCTCTACTGTACAAACACTTCAGCACTTCGATATACCGACAGTCAACTTGGCACCGCTGAAGGGACTGCAGCACCGCCCATATTTCGACGGAATCAAAGGCTTTCTCATAGTCCACATACGCCACACATAGTGACAAATTGTACTCCTCGGACTTCTGTACAATTTGCCAAAGGGTATGTATGTGGTCTACGGTGCTAAAGCCCTTTCGGAAACCGGCTTGTTCGGGAGGCTGGAAGTCGTCAAGTCTGCGCGCGAGACGATTCGTAATGACTCTCGAAAACAGCACATAGACGCGGCTCAGAAGGGAAATCGGTCTGTGGTTCTTCAAGAGAGCGTTGTCACCATTCTTGAAGAACAAGATCACCGCACTTCTGCTCCACGCCTCCGGTGTAAAGCCACCATGGAGGACGGAATTAAAGAGGCTCTGAAGGACTTCAAGTACCGGTCTTCCACCCGCTTTCAGAAGCTTCGCTGTAATTCTGTCCTCGCTTGGGGCCTTACCGTTTTTAAGGTGCTGGAGAGTCATTCTAATCTCGCTCAGACTGACATCCGGGATATCTTCGTCATAGTGTCGAATAAGACTCGCTCTTGGATCGTTACTCACACTTGCGTGTGGCTCCAACGATGACGTGTACAGCTGCCCATAGAACCTCTGAATCTCACTCAAAATTTCAGGTGCCCCGGAAACGATGCTGCCACATTCGGTCTTCAGCTTTGACAGTTGGCTCTTTCTGGCAGACAGATCTCTGGCAAAAACTTTGGTGCCTTGAATCCGCTCGATCGCTTCTTCAACACAAGCTGTATTGAAGTTGCGTAAGTCCCGCCGCATGCATTTGGAGATCTGTCTGTTCAGTTTCTTGTATGCTGTCATATCTGTTGAAGAATGTAGCTTCATCTCCCGTCTAACAGCCATGAGATTGAGAGTATGATCGGAGAGTTTTTGTGTTCGTCTGCGGCGGGTCTTGCAGAACTTAGCTCCGGCCGCATGGACAGTTTCCACGAGCTTGTCATTCATATCGTCCACTTCATTACAGTTTTCTAGGCACTGAAAACGGTTTTGTCACTAAATAGATATCTCAAAATCATGATGAAGTTTCTAGAGAATTATCTGGGATCTCTTTATACATATTACATTTATTTTAGAAATTGCCGTTTATTTTATAGTTTTTAATTATAAATTGATGGTTTATGTAAGTTATTCAGTACTAGCTGGTACCCGGCGCATTGCTACCACAGAAGCAATAGTTGTAGAAATATAATTTTAAACTTGGAAGCGTTATATTGTATACTTAGGAATGATAATACATTCATTGAATAAACTTGTCGGTACGATACGCGCGAAATCAACGTTAAGTTAAGTGTACAATGCCTATAACCTTTGTGCACGTGCAATCAATAATTTGACTAAGTTTTAGTACAATCTGATGAACGGTATGGCAGCGCATAAAAAATGAACAAACAAAACATAAATTTTTATACTTAAATTTTTATTTACATAACATTATATACAATATTTTATTAAAAACTATAATAAAAAAACAAAAAAAAAACTAAAACTAGTAACTTAATTATCATACAGTCCTACTCCCCGCGGTATCGTGCCAGAACGCTGGCTGCGTTTCCTCGCTGAATGGCTATACTTTGAGTGAGAAAAGAATCAGTCTTTTTATTATTATATATAATATATGATTATATCAATATTAATTATTTTGAAAATTGAAATAGAAATTAAAATTGAAAATTTATTTATTTCACACCACATAACCACAAAAATGTCTTAACACTAAACTTAATAGCGATTATAAGAAAAATGGTTGCGGATAGCTGGTGACTGAAGTAGGTTCTCACGTGGTAGAGCCATGCTGCAGCTATATTATGGTTGTAGAACGAATGGGTCACGTTTAAGGGTATAGCGAGCCTCAGTCAGTAAGTGAGAGCTCAGTGTTGATCACGTACCTGTGTCCTTCTCTGTTTGAAGTTAGCTGCAGGTGTCAATGGGCTGCATCAGTCACTTACCATCAGGCGGAAAGTTTTATCGATTCTAAAAAATGATTAGGGCTCTTTTATTGCTCAAAAATAATATATTAGTATAGCCATACGACGAAGAAACGCAGCTAACGTTCTGGGTTCGGAATAGGACTTAATGGCAGTTTAGGCTTTTAGTTTTAGTTATTTATTATGGAAATGTATATTGTATATGTCGTCGCGTCTATAAAACACCGGATGGATCGAGAGTAAGCGAGAGGCTGCATCACTAGCGGAGTGGTCATATCGAAGGTCGTATGGTAGAGTTGAGGGTATATCCAGAACCCACTCGTTTGTACATTATAAAATTCAGTAAGACTTTGGAACTCCTTACCCTAGTCAATTAAACATACTCAATCCTTAAATGTGTTCCAGAAACAGGTAAAGGAACACTATTTGTTTCTCTAACCCCTCTTCCTTCCTCCGCTTAATTATGGTCATTGATCCACCTGAAGAGTGTTGTCTATTGTAAGTTATATTACGCGTAGAAACTTTGCTGATGGCGTCATTACGTCAAGAATCGTTCGATTTCTGATACTTCCGATATTATTGTTTAGCCGATACTAGATAACCTCTCTTCTTTATCGCTTTTCGGTTCTTGTTGGTCGGCACATTGCCCATTCATCCTAATAATTCGTCAGACTATGACAACTACTTTTTTTCTTCTGCGAATCTCTTTGAGGGTCTTTAAATAACAAAAAAAATATGTGTGCAGTTCATACGCGGTAGAGCTGAAACGTTCAGAAAAGGAGACCGATGTATTAGGAAACAGTGTATACTGTAATCCATCTAATTTTCTCGCAGGCTAAATCTTAAGGATGTATATGTTTGTCTCTTTTAGTGTCGTTTTTTAGTTTCATCGAGTTCAAAATTACAAAGTTTCTGAAGAAGTATTCTCTTCTATAAAAAATATAACTATTTCATTCATATGAATCGGCAAACGTCTTTTATTAAGTTGCTTAATATTTGTCATGAGCTACTATTGTAAAGTTTAGAGAAGAGATAAAGTTGATGAAATTGTATTGTTGTTCTAACAATGTTGTCTAATGTAACGCAAGAGTTTCTAAAGCTGACGTTACACGGGGAGAATTAGTCGAAAGTTTGCTTCAGTATCACATAAGCACTCCCAACGTTTTCGAGTACGTACTCTCACAACCAACACAAAGACCTCTAACATTGTTTGTCAAGTGATTGTGGATGAATTTTATTGTTTATTAGCAACCCGCCACGGCTCGAATGGTGTCTATAATGTGGCGCCGTTTAGATTTTTTAAATAATCAACAGTAACCAACTCGTAACAGCATGTGTAGGGCGTCCCCCACTAGATGGAGTGACGACGTGGTAAGACATGCAGGTAGTCAAGAGATGCAGCAGTTAAGAAAAGCAGGTGGCTTCGGACCGCGCTTTCCTTGCATGGCCACCGGCATTCCTTGGGGAAGGTCTAGTGAATATAGTTCAGCATTGGACTTTTGAATGGCTTTTATTATGATGATGATATATTTTAAAGTTTTACAAAAAACAAAATCGATTATTTATTTCGGTCAGTCATTCAGATCGTTTCTTTTATTACTCTGTATCTGTTCGAAAAGTTTCATTACGATTAGTTCTTCGATTCTGAAGATTATTCCGGAGAGACAGACCTACAAACACAAACTTAAAAAACAGTTTCATGACAATATTCATGTCTAATGGCATGCAAATACCATTCTGAGCTTGATAAAAAGCAGTTATTTTGATATTATAAGAAAATTCAGCTTAATATCTCTTATTGCGAGGTTGATCCCTAATTTATATAGATTATCTATATTTAATTTGAAAGCCTAATTAAAAATACATCTCAAATCGTTCTTCGATAGGCAATCATGAATTTATTAGATATAATTTTAAAAAAGGGGAGGTTTTGATTTCGGTTGTATTTTTTATGTATGTTACGCGATATCTTTGTTTACTGTCAACCGGTTTTGTTTTTTTTTTATTTACCTATCCTAAACCTTACAAATCATTCCATTTAATTCATAATAACATATGAAGCTGGTGCTAAAACATAGTGTATAGAAGAATTAAACAACCGACTTTATAAGCTATCATGTGAAAGTTATTATTCTTAAAGTTCTTTGTAGTCGGCTTTTACTTTTGTTAAAAATAACATTTTGAATCTTTTGGGGGGACTAAATAGGTAAACTAAAACTTTTTCCCCTATTCTTCACCCTACGGGTTGTAGTTTTTTCTTCAAATTTATATGGGAGCATTCCAGTTTTAAATACAAAGAATTATTAATTTTTTTTTTCAAAATTTGATGACAATATCACGTAATATACATAAAAATAAAGATTGATGTAAAAAAACATTTTATATACCTATCAATTTCTTTTATATTATTACATTATCACTCGATTCTGAGCTTTGTTCAAAATTGCAAGTCTCTAGTTCATTGGGAAGTTACTTTAAAATTAATTACTAAATTCGACTCGAACTGACTGAGCAGATAGAACAGACAAAGCGATTTAATACTCGTATATATAAAAAGCCGATAAAACAGAAGATATAGTCGAATTGCGTAAGCAACTCCTATTGTAGTCGATTAAAAATCGATCGATCGTGTGTGAAAGAAATATCGTATGATAAAACGTACTTTCTAATATTTAATGGTTGTCGGATGACTGAATCCGTCGTAATTTTCCTGCCATGATTTACGTAGGTAAGGAACAAAGGTCCTCATTTGATGGTACAATGAATTGATTCCAAACACAATCTGCTGAAATGCGGTGCCATTAAATTCCCTTTGCCGAAATTTACGATTCATTGTTGCAGAAGATGTAATACCGAACTACCGTCATTTGTATACAATAAGAACATTAGAGTACTTTGGTCTAAAACGAAGTGATTATATACTCTTGCTTTGAGCTAATACCGAATTACAAAACATACCATAGGATGTAGATACTTCAAAAATTGGTGTGGGTGCCATCTATATATACTTGTCTGTTTGGAAATCATTATCATCGTGGCATCATCACAAGGTCACTAAGCGTTCACCACGATACAGTGCCAAGAACGCTGGCTGCGTTTCCTCGCTGACTAGCCAAGCGTACTGAATAGTTATAAGTAATCAGTGTTCTTTTTTTCTCGCTTCTAAATCCTCGCTAAATATTTCACAATTTATTAAACTGAAGTATTCATTGAGAAGATTGAAGTACTCATTGAGAATTAAAAGTAGTTAAATTTGATAAAAAATAAAACACAAACAGAAATGAAAAGATTCAGTTCAGTTCAGTTTCAATAAAGTCAAAAAAGGTATGGTATATTTATTTTACAATTTTTTTCGGTATCTCTTTTGGTGCACACAAAAGTAGCGTATATGATGTTTTAGGTATTTTGTTTCGGTCCGATTCTCTCCACGGAACAACTGTTAACTGTGAGTTTAATCTAGCTGCGCAAACTGTAGTTCGTTAGCTTTTTAAGAGAAGTAGAGCAGAGCTTCAATTTTTATCAATATTTGTCAGTGAGTAGGTTTTAGTTGAAGTTTTGATATATGGTAATTTTACAAAGTTTTAATTAACGATGTAATAGAGCCTGAGTAGCTCAGGGCTAAGCGCTCGCCGTAAACACAGTACGCGAGCGACTCGTGATCGAACCCCGCTGACAACAATAAATAATTTATACTTGCGATTGTTGTCACTTGGTGAAACTTCAGCTTTATTCTTGTGATTTATCTAAATTACAAAAATAAAGCTGAAGTTGTTGAAGCACTTGTACTTGTTTAAATAAATATTCGTTAACACGTTCATCGCGGCACTGATTTATCTATACTTTTCATTACTGCGCTTCGGGGCGCCAACTTAGGGGTTTTTTTCATTAAAAAGGTCAAAAATAATATTTTTTGCATCCATTCTGTGTGAATTTTCTTCACTTTTAAGTCAGCCAGACGACTTGGCAAGAAGGAACGGAGTTTTAACATAACATCAGACACATCTCCTCTTCTTTAGCAGATAAATCATTATTATATAAAGAACGTAAGGATACTGTGAGCCTCTCTGTTGAAAGAACTGTAGAAATGGCTTGTGTCGAGCTCGAGCACCTCATTGTTGTAAGTGTTTACAGACCCCCATGTGCTACTTATGACCATTTTGAAAGGATTTTGGAAGAAGTTTTACTCAAACTTAGTAAACAGAACAAGTCTGTTGTAATGTGTGGAGACTTTAATATCAATCTCCTTGAAACTTCTTCCATTAGTATTAAGTTTCGCTCATTTTTTAAATCGTATAATCTTGTAAATTTATTCTTAGAACCAACACGTATTGCTGGGCCTAGTGTGACCTGTATAGATAACATTTTTACAGATGTTAAGCCCTTGCATAAATCAATTCTTCAAAATTTAAGTTCAGATCACTGTGGGCAGTTAGTATCACTACCTTACATATACAAAAAACAGAAAAATAAGAAAGTTGTGTTTGTTCCAATAAATGAACATCGCTTGGAGAGGTTTAGAAGTAATATAATAAAGACTTCCATCACTTTCGTTTAAAAATAGTGCTAATTATTTGTATGCTACATTATTTGAAATTATAAGTTGTGAATTTAGTAGAAAATTTACTTCTAAAACTTTCTCTTTTAACAGTCGCAAATCATTTAATGAATGGGCGGCAGTAGGAATTTATAAAAGTAGGCGAAGGTTATACGAGCTTTATGATGAAAGATCATATAATAGTAGTGTTATATTTAAAGATTATGTAAAAACATATTCTAAAATATTTAAAAAAGTGTGCTCCACTGCTAAGGCCTTACATTAAAGCAACAAAATTAAAACTGCATCCGACAAAATTAAAATGACCTGGAGAATAATAAATAGTGAAACAGGCAAGGTCAAACCGCGCAACTCGGATTTTCAATTGAATATTAACAATAATTTAACGCGATCTGATCAAGAAGTTGCTATGGCTTTTGAGAAACATTTTACTGATGTTCCTTTTTTGATAACAAAATCATTAAATTCTTCTCCTACTGTCGCCGAATCATTGCTCAAACAAAATGTAAAGGCTTGTTCAAATACTTTTAAATTCCATAGAATACTGCCAAAAGATCTCGTTAAATATTTTAAAACTATTGATGTTAAGAAAACGGCAGACTTATGGGGGATTTCCGTTAAAGTTATTTTATCTATAATAGATACATTAGCACCTTATCTAGCCACTATATTTAATATAAGCGTCGAATCTGGTGTGTTTCCTGATTTAATGAAACATAGTAAAGTCATACCTATATTTAAATCTGGTAGTACATTAGACCCCGCCAATTTTAGACCAATTTCTGTACTACCAACGTTAAGTAAAATTTTTGAAAAAATTATTTTAGATCAGATGTTAAGTTTCTTTAATATTAATAAATTGCTACATAAAAATCAATTCGGTTTTACAAGGGGTCGCTCGACAACTGACGCTGGAGTTGAGCTTATTAAACATATTTTTTGTGAATGGGAGAATTAAGAGGATGCTTTGGGTATATTTTGCGACCTTTCCAAGGCCTTCGACTGTGTTCACCATGAGACATTAATCAGGAAGCTACAGTACTATGATGTCAAGAACACAGCGCTTAAACTTATTATTTCATATTTAAGTAATAGAAAACAGAAGGTTATTATCAATGGTAAAAGTTCTTCCGGGTCACCTGTACTAATGGGTGTTCCTCAGGGCTCGATTCTCGGCCCATTCCTGTTTCTGGTGTATATTAATGACTTACCTCACCTTGTAGGGGATAGTCATGATATAGTATTATTTGCTGATGATACGTCCTTGATTTTTAAACTTAAACGTCAATCATTTAAATGTGACGAAGTGAATTTTGCTATATCAAAATTAGTGCATTGGTTTAACGTTAATAATCTGCATTTGAACGGAAATAAAACTAATTGTGTTAAATTTACAAAAACGAATATTAAAAATCTGAATACCAATGTGTTTTTAAATGGGGAGGAATTGAGCCCTGTTGTATGCACTGTTTTTCTTGGCATCACTCTTGACGCAAAGCTCCAGTGGGGCCCCCATATATCCAAATTAGCAAGCAGACTAAGTTCTGCAGCCTATGCTGTAAAAAAGATTAGAGGTCTCACTAGACAGCTAGATTAGTTTATTTTAGTTATTTTCATAGCATAATGTCTTATGGGATTTTGCTATGGGGAAATGCGGCTGATTCAGAAACTATTTTTGTTTTACAGAAGAGGGCCATTAGAGCTATTTACAATTTAATACCTAGAGAGTCTCTTAGAGATAAATTTAAAGAAATTAATATATTAACTTTGGCCTCTCAGTATATTTACGAAAATTTAATGTATGTTCACAAAAACAAAGATAGATTTAGTGAAAGAAGTGTTTACATTCTGTAAACACTAGGAACAAACACAAGCTAGTGATGCCAGTTTCTCAACTCGACAGAGTCAGTAATTCATTCTTGGGGCAATGTATACGCTATTACAATAAGGTCCCGGAAAGTGTACAGGTTCTCTTTATGACCAAGTTTAAATGTTTTATTAAGCTGAAACTGTATAAAAAGGGTTATTATAGTATAAATGAATACATGGTTGATAATAACCCCTGGGAATGAGGTGGTCGCTTCCAAGCAGTTTCTAAAATAAATTTTGTAATAGTTCGTAATCATTTATATTGTAAAATTTATTTAAAAACAAAGTCCCGCTGGGTTTCTTGCTGGTTTTTCCCAGGACAGAGGGTATTTTTCGAACCAGTGGTAAAGTAAAAATGACTTTCAATAAGAATTACACATGTAATGTATATTGAATAAAAAATATTCTATTCTATTCTATTCTATTCTATTTTATTCTATTCTATTCTATTCTATTCTATAAAGTTCATCGAATGTATCTAATTCGCGGGTTGACAATCTTATCTCCGGTTTTAATGATATATCTATTTCAATAATATTTAACTCTGTTTCTTCAAACTTTGAGCGGACACTTTCTAATTCGGTATAATCTGCTAAAAAATTCTGAATTTGTGTGGAATCATTCATTTGGGATTTTGCAATATCGAAAACCTTTTGTAATTTAGCAAATAGGTATTCCTTTTTAAAAATAAGTGTTTGCCTTTTTATTTGTAATTGATCCGACATTATGAACAAATTACAAAATTAATGTGGTTCCTTTATAAACGGACCGCGACCATTGGAAATCTTGGTAAAAAAGAGGCAAATTAAATAAGGGATATTAAATTAATTAAATGCGCAGTTTTACTCAAATACATGACGTCCACGGGACGCTCATTGAGGGTAGAAAATTATTATTCGAAGATCACTAATTCGAATATATGCGGCTCGAAGGCCAGAAATGTGGCGGATTGGGATTATTTTATTAGATATAGTGGACTGTATTGAGATTCTAAATCCCCTGAAACGTTCAGTTACCGCAGTCACAAAACTACACCAAAAACAGCAACAAACTACTCACGGACTTACTAGCCACCCTCCCAAGATCAGCAAACGTTGACAGCTCCTGGTAGCTTCTTCTACACGGTAGAATACACTAGCAATTAGATTGTACACGGTACACTCTGGAGTAGTCCCTTTTTTAAAGTTTTTGGAGAGATATTCAAATCACGATAACACAAAGGGAATGTATATGGCTTGTCTCGCCTCCTACCCTCTTCTTCATAGTTTTTAACTCCACAGATTATTACAACGCATATTACGTCGCAATATTGCCACTAGGTATAACTCGCGCTCGGATCGCAGCAGATCGTTGTGCCTCAGTATAAATTTTGTGAATTGCGGTTTATTACTGAACACACCCCCCACCGAAGCCATCTTGATGGTTTCTCCTAACTATATATATGAAAAAATATTAGAGAAAAATTATAACTTAAGCTACGGAATATGCAAGATAACGCTGAGAAAAAAATATATTAATACACGTAAAACTAATTTGAATAAGGTAGAGGACTCAGTTTATTAACTGGTCTCTGTAGAGAACTCTTTTGAGTGCGAAGCGTGACAAAACGAACCATCCCATCTGGACCAGGGTGAAGAGCCTCAATTCTACACAAAGGGCAATTGCACGGCGGTACGTTATCAGTTTTTATGATAACGAGATCACCTATTTTAATATTAGATCTATCAGAATGTCACTTTGCTTTCTGTTTCAGCGTATTTAAATATTCGTGACTCCATCTAAGCTAAAACATTTGTGAACATTTTTGAAAATATTGCCAACGTGACAATCGATTTATTGTTATATACTCTACATTATACTCAGGTACTGCTGTTACCCTTTTCCAATTAGAAAGTGTCCCGCAGTCAAAACGTAAAACTCATCAGGATTATCACTAGCTGGTAACGGACAAAGCAGCCGCGGGTTAAGAATTGCTTCTATTTTACAAAACACTGTGGTGAGCTTCTCGAACGTCAAACTTTTTTCTCCTACGGCTCGCGTTAATAGATACGTGGCGGATTTAATTCCGGCTTCCAAGAGCCCACCATAATTTGTCGTTTTGAGCACTCCTCTAATATATTGTTTTTCTGTTCGAGCATAAACCTTTGTACTTCGGTTAAATGCTTACTAGCAGCGATGAAATTAGTTCCGCAATCCGAATAAAGGAAGGAGCACACACCGCGTCGCACTACAAATCTGTCTAAACACGCAAGGAAACAGTCCGATGACAACGACGATAAGACTTCAAGGTGTACAGCTTTTCTCGAATAACAAATAAATAGCGCTAAATATGACCGTTCAACCCTAGCATTTCGTCGTAAACTTTTTTTTGTAAAGAACGGACCACTGAGTTCCACCCCTACATGCTCAAAAACTTTACAAGGTATGAAGCGGGCTGCTGGCAAAGGTGCCATCTCAGCTCTGTAAGAGCACTGGGTTGTGTTTAAAACAAATTTTGCATTTGGACAAAACTGACCGAATAATGCGACGGGATGCTAGAATCAAAAAATTTTGATTAATAATGTTTTGTAAGGTGCGTGGGCCTACGTGTAAATATATTTTATGTAAATATTCAATAAGTTTTAGGGTTAATCTACTATTTTAGGTAATAAACGGGGATGCTTCGCGTTATATGGTAACGCTGAATAATTTATTCGAGCCCCCACCCTGAGGTATCCGCGTTCGTCAATAAATGGAGATAAGTTTTTCAACGACAGGACGTACTTTGTGCCCTTTGACCAACTATTTATTTCATATGCAAAGTATCCAATCTGTACTAATTTAATTAAAACATCTTAAGCAGTATTTAATTCGTTAGTCGTTAGTATTTTGTGCTTAGAGTGACTGGATTTGAGTCGGAACCATCTCAATATTCGAGCAAACTTACGTTGCAGTTTATAATAAGAAGAGAAATTGGAAAAGATTCGGTCACAGAACTCTAACTTAGTCTCTTCTATGAAATTATTTTCATTAGTGATTAAATTGAAGGAGCCTAATGTATGATTTGATTTCATTTCGGGTGTATTACTTTCATCTTGGTTGATAAATGTTGTCACTGGCCACTGCGAATAGTCGTCGTACAACCAAGATGGGCCCTTCAGCCACTGCTCACTGCACTCCACGAGCTGTGACGGGGACACTCCGCGCGAGCAGATGTCTGCCATATTGCACTCACTACTCACGTGACGCCAACAGTGCGGAGGTGCTTCACATACCTGAGTAACACGGTTACTAACAAACGGCTTTAATTTGTAAGCTTCTGTCTGAAGCCACGTCAACACGATAGTCGAATCGGTTAACGCAGTAATACGAGTAATTTTTACACGAGTTAAAATGTCACGGACATATTTAATCAACTTGCTTAACAAAACTGAAGCCATTAATTCCAACCTCGGGATAGTTAATGGTTTGACGGGGGCTACTTTAGATTTTACACCAGGCGTACTTTAGTCTGACTTCTATCGTTACTACTGATCACATACACAAAACTAGCATAACCGCGAGAGCTTGCATCGCAAAAGGCAACCAATTCACATTCGGTCTGTTCTGGTAGCTGCATGTGTCTATCTATCTTGATTACCGTTAGTCGCGAGAGATCATCAACGTAATTAAGCCAGCGCTTAGTTACGTCGGTTGGCAGATGCTCATCCCTTCCTATGTACAGCTCCCATAAATCTTGCATTATTTCTTTCACAATGAAAATGCACGATGAAATAAAGCCTACAGGGTCGTAAATAGAAGTTAATAATTTCAAAACAGAACGTTAAGTTGTTACTTTATCAGTCTTATCTACTTTTTTTTTATAGGAGAGGGGGCAAACGAGCATGCGGCTCACCTGATGGTAAGTGACTACCGCCGCCCATGAACAATTGCAACACCAGGGAGGGAATTGCAGATGCGTTGCCGGCTTTTTAAAAAGGAGTACGCTCTTTTTTTGAAGGTCCCTAAGTCGTATCGGTCCGGAAAAATCGCTGATGGTAATCGATTCCACAAGGAAGTCGTGCGAGGAAGAAAACATCTTCTAAATCGCACAGTGGTGGACCGCCAATCATCCAGATGGTGTGGATGGTATCGGGAGTTCTGCCGCGATGTGCGTTCGTGAAATTTGGTGGCTGGGATTAATCCGAACAATTCCTCAGAGCACTCCCCATGGTAGATGCGAAAGAAAATGCAAAGGGATGCAACATCTCTTCGCAGTGCCAATGAATCGAGCCGATCGGAAAGGGCTCGGTCGTCGACGATTCGAGTCGCTCTACGCTGGATGCGGTCAAGTGGAAGGAGCTGGCACTGGGGAGCCCCTGCCCAGAGATGGGAACAGTATTCCATGTGAAGCCGAACCTGCGCCTTGTAAAGTTGCAGGCGGTGTGCCGGCATGAAATACTGTCCCGCTCTGCTGACTACGCCAAGCTTTTTAGAGGCCAATTTGGCCTTCTCTTCCAAGTGACCACGAAACTGCACGTCACTCGATATGTCGACTCTGAAGATACCGATACTGGCTGAGGCAAGAAGGGGAGTGCCTTGAAACTGAGGAGATACGACAAAGGGGTTCTTTTTAGCGGTAAACGCGCAAACTTGTGTCTTCTGAGGATTAAACTGGACTAGATTTAGTCGCCCCCAATCCGAGACTTTGTTCAGCAAAGAATCGACTTCAGACACAAGTTTGTTCCGGTACTCGGCGACGTTTTCCCGAGAAATATTGGCACGGCCGGTGTATAGAGCATCACCAGTGCTGTCATCCGCATAGCAATGAATGTTACCAGTTAGCAACATATCATTGATATGTAGAAGAAACAGCGTTGGTGATAGCACACAGCCTTGTGGAACAGTCAGTCAAAGGGAACCATTTCAGACCTAGCACTTTGACTGAATACTCGTTACCATCTTTCATAAATCTAACAGGACACTCTTGGTTTTCTAACGGAACGCGTTGTAAAACCTTTGCACTATTACTTGCCAATATTTTGAGTATAAAGCCACCGGAATTAAACATCTCTAAAAGTTCATCTTGTAGCCAAGCTATCTGTGACAATGAACTGCAAGAATATAGAATATCATCCATGTACACGCCCTCGCGCACAACCTTTGCAGCGAGTGCGAAACGTTCTTCCTCGTCATAGGCTAACTGTAAGAGGGTACGGATAGCTAAAAACGGTGAGCAACTTAAGCCGTAAGTGACAGTGTTTAATTCATAAACATCAATGGCATCGTTAGGCGAATTTCGATACGAGTACAAAATATGTTGATAGCATCTATCTGATTGATTCAGTTTAATTGCATGATAAATTTTGCATACGTCACAAATCAAACAATATTCAAACAACCTAAAACTCAATATTATAGCCCCAATATCTCGATACAGATTAGGCCCGGTTAGTAGAATGCCAGTAAGCGAAACGTTCGTGGACGTTTTAGCCAAGGCATCGAATACCACACGCAAAGGAGTAGTGGAACTACTGGGCTTAATTATACTGTGATGAGGTATCACATATTTGATCGGGGTGTCCCCTGTATAAAGCTCCATGTGCCCTAGATTTTCATATTCGCGCATGAACTCTGAATAGGCTTGTCGCAATACAGGTAAACGATTCAACTTGCGCTCGGTGAAAAAGAGTCGGCGCTCGGCTGCCGCCCACGACGCGCCCAACGGAGGCGGATCTGGTATGAATGGTAACGGCACTGAATAGGTACCATCCTTAGCACGGCTATAACGAGCCACAAAAATGTTTTCCGCTAATTGCTCCAAAGGATTAATCGAGGGTTTGCTTGGCAATTCTTCGATTTCCCAAAACTTACGCAACGTTTGATCTAAAGACTCTTGTTCATCAAATGAGACTGATAAATTATAATTTTTTAAATTGTCCTTATCATTGCTATAAAGTTTACCACTTACAACAAACCAGACAGCGGTATCGATCACGCTTGGTATATCCGATGAAATAATATACGGTTTATCCTTAATAAGTTCCGAAACTCAATAATCTAAATAATATATCGATACGCAAACGCTTATAAAATAATGGATCAGTTAAATTAAAATTCTTATATTTATTAATAACGTCCGAGGGGAATCGAACGTTAGGCATGTCAGCAGATACCTTAGTCACTACGACCATGTTCACTGTAAAACTAGGTAGGTCAGTGTGTAGGGACCATAATGTGCATGTAATTATTATGCCGTGATTTTTACAGCCTCTCCACCGAGACCATAAATATTAAACGAACACTTCTTTCGAGGTAAGCGTTGAGCACACTCAGTTGTAATAAATGAGCTCTGAGTTCCAGAGTCAATAACTGCACGGCTGTATTGAAGCTGGCCGCTACTATCAATTACTAACACGCGCGCCGTTCCCAATACGACACCGTAACCCGAGTGAACGTTATTGGAATGAAGCATGTCTATCGTATAACGCTCTGAGTCACTCATAGCCTGAGACGAGACGCGTGCTTGTTCCACTTGTGAGTCAGAGCACAAAGGACGGGTGGATGTTGGCACGAGCGTGTCGCGCACTGGCTCCCTATGCAATAGATAATGATGTAGTGACGCACATACACCACAAGACATCTCATTTTTACAAGTTGAGGTATCATGATTTCCTTTTAGGCAATTATGACACAATTTTATGGTATTGACACGGTCAATCCTTTTATCTACGGTCAATTTACGAAATTGATCGCACGATTGATTTTCTACGTGGTAGAGCCATGCTGCAGCTATATTATGGTTGTAGCACGAATGGGTCGGCTCGACCGGGGAAGGACCACGCTCTCACAGAAAACCAGCGTAAAATAGCAGCTTAACGCTGCTGTGTTTCGTATGGTGAGTGTAGAGAACCGGAGACCCTTCTTACTGGCAAAGAGGGATTCCATCTTAGTCCTCACGGGTGACAACGCATCTGCATCTTGAGTCTTTATTGAGGATAGATGTAGATGTCTATGGGTCACAGTAACCACTTACCATCAGGTGGACTGTGTGCTCGTTTGTCACCCGATCCTATAAAAAAAAACTATAAATCATGTGATTTTGATTGCAATGCGCGCAAATTAATTTTTTATTTTTATTATAATTCGACACATCAGTATTTAAAACTGTCTTTGAATAACTTTTTTTGTGATTATTATTGTTGCCTTTGTAATTGTTACCTATAGGCTTATTTCTTGATTGTAACGACATCGTACTATTTGATAAATATTCGAGTACTTTAACTTGTTTATTTACAAAACTAATTAATTCCGAAAAAGATGGAAGTGAATTTGGATCCCGATTTTCTTTAAATAGCCTTCTAGTATACGCATGCAACCCACGTAAGGCTAAATGACAAAATAAATAGTCATATAAATTTTTTATTTTTAATGCCTCGATGGCTTTAAAAGAGTGATCGAATGTTTCGATAAATAAAGTAAGATTTGCGGTAGTGTCTTTATTTAACGGCGTAAAGTTTATCATTTTGTCGATTTACCTACCCACGAGTATTCGATCATCTTGATATTTATTACATAAACTTTGCCATATGAGAATATGAGAGTATAATTAGCGGCTGTTATGGGCAATTTTTTAACAATGTTTAATGCCGAACCTTTAACACATGAAAGCAAATAGTGAAACTTATCTATTTTGTCAAAATCTCGATTGTGGACAAGTGATACAACTATATATCGTAGAATGTGGTCCACTTCTCAATATCGCCATCGAATTCAAATAAACGTAATTTAGGTAAGAACGGCCTAATCACTCCTATCTTTCCCACTGAGGGATGCCTGCTCACCCGGTTTTAATCTTAAATATTGCAACTTACATACCTTATAAAGTTCATCGAATGTATCTAATTCGCGGGTTGACAATCTTGACTCCGGTTTTAATGATATATCTATTTCAATAATATTTGACACTGTTTCTTCAAACTTTGAGCGGACACTTTCTAATTCGGTATAATCTGCTAAAAAATTCTGAATTTGTGTGGAATTATTCATTTGGGATTTCGCAATATCGAAAACCTTTTGTAATTTAGCAAATAGGTATTCCTTTTTAAAAATAAGTGTTTGCCTTTTTATTTGTAATTGATCCGACATTATGAACAAATTACAAAATTAATGTGGTTCCTTTATAAACGCACCGCGACCATTGGAAATGTAGGCAAAAAAGAGGCAAATTAAATAAGGGATATTAAATTAATTAAATGCGCAGTTTTACTCAAATATATGACGTCCACGGGACGCTCATTAAGGGTAGAAAATTATTATTCGAAGATCACTAATTCGAATATATGCGGCTCGAAGGCCAGAAATGTGGCGGATTGGGATTATTTTATTGGATACAGTGGACTGTATTGAGATTCTTAATTCCCTGAAACGTTCAGTTACCGCAGTCACAAAACTACACCAAAAACAGCAACAAACTACTCACGGACTTACTAGCCAGCCTCCCAAGATCAGCAAACGTTGACAGCTCCTGGTAGCTTCTTCTACACGGTAGAATACACTAGCAATTAGATTGTACACGGTACACTCTGGAGTAGTCCTTTTTTTAAAGTTTTTGGAGAGATATTCACATCACGATAACACAAAGAGAATGTATATGGCTCGTCTCGCCTCCTACCCTCTTCTTCGTAGTTTTTAACTCCACAGATTATTACAACGCATATTACGTCGCAATGTTGCCACTAGGTGTAACCGGCGCTCGGATCGCAGCAAATCGTTGTGCCTTAGTATAAATTTTGTGAACTGCGGTTTATTACTGAACACGTATAAAAAAGAGACCGAATGGGGTTATGGTTATAGCCCTTTCACAAATAATAAAAGCACTGCTATAATACGACGAAACTAGCTCTTTGCTTTGAATAGTTAGCTGCGGGCATTGTGCTTGGTACACAAAGTTTTTCCTTATAATTTACTCTATTTAAAAGAAGACTAGATGCAGTATAATCTAAAATAAAAATTTTTGTACAACCTACTTCAATATAAACTATTAAGAATAACTCAAAAACTATTGGACAGACCTTGATAAAATGTATATAGGACCACATGAGAAGCAGTAGCTTTCAAATAAAAAAAGAATCATCGAAAACTGTTCACCTAGAAAAATTGATGAATAAACACTCATAAAAAACATACACTTAAATTAAGTACCTCCTCTTTCTCGAAGTCGGCAGAAAGGATAAAACTGGGTTGGATCGTTTGTTACTTACGTAGGTAGTCATTCATTAATTCATTTATTCATTACAGTTCTTCACAAGTGAACTGCTGAAAATAGGTCTCCTCCAAGGAATACCACAAAGCACGGTTCTCAACCACCTGCATATATCGACTTCATGCATGTCTTACCACGTTGCCACTCTATCTATTGGGGGCCACCCTACACTTCGCCCATCGGTACGAGACTGCTACTCGTAAATCTTTCTTCCCCATCGGTTATCGATTTTTAAAACTATATGGCCGGCTCATTGCCACTTCAGCTTACTGATCCATTGGGCTATGTCGGTTACTCTGATTCTACTGTGGATTTCCTCATTTCTAAGTTTATCACGCAGAGAAACACCTAGCATAGCCCTCATCATAGACCACGTCTCATACCCATAAGTCATCACTGGCAATTTGCATTGGTTGTAAAATCTTGTTTTCAGGATTTGAAATATACCTTTTTTTATTATATGTAATTCCTCGTAGGTTCGGTTGCCACTGACCACCGAACATACAACGACTATTTGTATATTCTTGTCCAAAAATGCATTGTGTTACTAGTTATTACCTTCTATTATTTCATTTTTGTATTACTACTGTGAAACACTCCTAACATACCTATTCTATTTACTTATTTGTTTGTGCTGAGGCTGATCAAGTAAGAAGCTTTAGTTGATTATCCTTCACAAAAAATGCCGCATGCCTTGTGTAGTGACTCTCCATTAGAATATTTACTTCTAAATCTTTCTCTATAAA
This sequence comes from Parnassius mnemosyne, assembly GCA_963668995.1. NCBI lineage: Eukaryota > Metazoa > Arthropoda > Insecta > Lepidoptera > Papilionidae > Parnassius > Parnassius mnemosyne. Next base: position 6,673,390 of record CAVLGL010000057.1, read on the forward strand.
CAGTCACAAATCATTTAATGAATGGGCTACAGTAGGAATTTATAAAAGTAGACGAAAGCTAAACGAGCTTCATAATGAAAGATCATATAATCATAGTGTTATATTTAGAGAGTATGTAAAACCATATCCCAAAAATTTAAAAATAAAAGTATGCTCCAGAGCTAAGGCTTTACATTTAAGCAACAAAATTAAAACTGCTTCCGATAAAATTAAAATGACGTTGAGTATTATTAATAGTGAAACGGGCAAGGTCAAACAACGGAACTCGGATTTTCAATTGAATATTAACAATAATTTAACTCAATCTGATCAAGAAGTTGCTATGGCTTTTGAGAAACATTTTACTGATATTACTTTTTTGCCAACAAAATCATTAAATTTTTCTTCTACTGTCACCGAATCATTGCTTAAACAAAATGTCTTGTTCAAATACTTTTAAATTCTATAGAGTATTACCAAAAGTTATCGTTAAATATTTTAAAAATATTGATGTTAAAAAAACGGTAGACTTAAGGGGTATTTCGGTTAAAGTTATTGCATCTATAATAGATAGAATAGCACCTTATCTAGCCACAATTTTTAGTACAAGCGTCGAATCTGGTATGTTTCCTGATCTAATGAAACATAGTAAAGTCATACCTTTATTTAAATTGGGTAGTAAATTAGACCCCGCCAATTTTACACCAATTTCTGTACTGGTAGTACAGTCTGTACTACCAACATTGAGTAAAATTTTTGAAAACATTATTTTAGATCAGATGTTAAGTTTTTAATATAAATAAATAGCTTCATAAAAATTAATTTCGTTTTACAAGGGGTCGCTCGACTACCGACGCCGGAGTTGAAATTATAAAACATATTTTTGCGCATGGGAGAATTCAGAGGATGCTTTGGGTGTGTTTCGTGACTTTTCCAAGGCCTTCGACTGTGTTCACCATGAGACATTAATCAGGAAGCTACAGTACTCAAGTGGCGGTGTCAAGAACACAGCGCATAAACTTGTTATTTTATATTTAAGTAATAGAATGCAGAAAGTTATTATCAATGGTTAAAGTTCTTCCGGGTTGTCCGTAAAGACGGGTATCCCTCAGGGCTCGATTCTTGGCCCATTCCTATTTTTAGTGTATATTAATGACTTACAGTCCCTTGTAGGGGATAATCGTGATATAGTGTTATTTGCTGATGATACTTCCTTGATTTTTAAACTTAAACGTCTATCATTTAAACATGACGAATTGCATAATGATATATAAAATTAATCTATTGTTTTAATGTACATAATCTGCATTTAAACGGCAATAAAACTAAATATATTAAATTTACAACAACGAATATTAAAAATCTGAACACCAATCTGCCGCTATTTCGACGTGAACACACACAAAAATCTTCATACGTTTGATATTGCCGCAAGCGCGCCGCGCGCGATATTCGATAGCTTGCTCGCTACTTCTACTGCACCTGCGTTATGTACGTCAACGCATGTATATAATGCCATATGTTTGATATTTCGAGACTGTGCCCGCCACCGCACCCGCGAATTAACGTGAACAAGCACAAAAGTGTCCGAAGCCTCGGGCATTATAGAGTTAAAAACAAACGCGATGAAATCCGTAAAATTTGTGATAATTAGCGAAGCATCGCAGCTTTGCCTGGATAGCAGAATATATATTTAAGATAATCAACGACCGTTTATTTCATAAAATTTCGTATGCTTTCCAAAAAAAAAAACTTCTAATTGTTCGGATAAAATATTGCCTAGATCCCTCTTAGCATTGTTCTTTATCTGTTTGTAAAGTTTCATCATAATCAGTTAAGCCATTTCGAAGATTAGCCAGAGCAGACAATCAAACATTTGAAAAATGGTTATTCATGTCTTTATGCCATTCAAATCTAAATATAAGGCAGTCATGTAGGATTACAGACAGACACTTCAATTTTATTTATATGTGTGTAGATTTCGATTCATGTAAATATAAATGAAGTTTTGATAAAATCATTATTATATTTTACGCTGGCCGCACGATAATATTTTATTGCGGAACCTGTTAATTTTTTTTTTTGGAACTATCGTAAAATTAGTTCTTAGCGAGCGTTGTTGAGCGTTCGTTAACATTGCGAAATGAGTAACTATACTAAATTTCAAGTTAATTGGGTGTATAGTTTTAGAGATATCGTGGTGAGTCATTCAGTGGTATTTCTCTAATACGGGTAAAAATATACAGATTTTGTCTGAGAAAAAGGACAAGAACCTCTTTTAATTCACGAAACTAATTTAAAAAGTAATGGTAAAAATGTCATACGGTCAATGCCTTATAAACTTTTGCAAATGGATCTAGTGTGCAATGCAATTATAAATAATTAGCATTTTCAGTTTTTAACATTTAAAATAAATTTATTAGTGGTTCCCAACGATAACAATATTTAAGTAATAATTATTACCCGCGTACCCGCACCTATCGCGTGCTGTGTAATTTATGGAATGGTGGTACTGGAGTCCGTTTATAATCGCTCTAGTGTTATTTTTCCTTGTTGGCACCATGTTTGAGGAAAGAGGCGAATCGATGATGCATCGCTGGTGTAAGTTATTCAACATCATCTTATTTAATTTTATTACAGCTTTTCACAAGTCCACTGCTCTGAACATAAGCCCTCAAGGAGTACCGCAAAGCACTGTGCTTAGGTACCTGCATGTCTTACCAAGTCGTCACTCCATCTCTTGGGGGCCACTCCACACTTCTCTTACTAGTACGAGCCTGCCACTCGAATACGTTTTTTCCCCATCTGTTATAAATAAAATTTGGTCAGGAGAGCATTGTCATTACTATAAATAATTATTGTTATAAAATTATATTTAATTATATAGTTTTCTAAGAATTGTTCTTATGGAAGAAAGCTCGACGACTTGCATAGTGTCTAGTTTAAATAACTTTTATTATGAGTTGTATTCGTGGACAGTTTTCAGAATCAATTCATTTTCTTCTATATTAATATTTTCATCATCATCATCATTACAGCATATTAAAAATCCACTACTGAACATAGGCCTCCTATAGGATTGCTACATAGTTTTCATTTGCCATAGTTTGCACGCTTAGCACGGCACCCTTGGCAGCCGCACTTTTTTATTTTCTTGATGATTTAACGTGGTAGAGCCATGCTGCAGCTATATTAGTAGTATAGTTGTAGCACGAATGGGTCGGGTCGACCGGGGAAGGACCACGCTCTCACAGAAAACCGGCGTAAAATAGCAGCTTAACGCTGCTGTATTTCGTATGGTGAGTGTAGAGAACCGGAGACCCTTTTTACTGGCAAAGAGGTATTCCATCTTAGTCCTCACGGGTGACAACGCATCTGCATCTTAAGTCTTTATTGAGGATAGATGTAGATGTCTATGGGTCACAATAACCACTTACCATCAGGTGGACTGTGTGCTTGTTTGTCACCCTATCCTATAGAAAAAATGTTATAAGGATGAGCCACCTGCATGCATGGATGCAGGACATTCCTTGGGGGAGGCCTATGTACAGCAGTGGACTTTTCATAGGCTATGATAGATTGTTAATAGAAAGATATAATAGATGTAAATTAATCGTTGTTGTTGCCAGTAGAACGTCGGCGTGCGAATTTGAATCAAGCAAGGGAACAGATATCCGGATAAGCAAACGATTCTTCACATATTTTATTTGTATTTTATTTTATGTGTGATATATATATCTTTCTTTTGAATAAAACTTCTTTATAAAAAAAATGTGTCTATTAATTTCATTTTATTTCTTCTTTGACTCATTCAAGTTGATTGTAGGAGCGGACTACAAGAAACCTAAACTATAAGTAACTTATCTGTTTCAAAACGAGCGTGCAAAGTTTGTTTGAAAAATTATTGTAATTAAAACATAGCCCAAACCAGTAAAGCCAAGTAATACTTTCCTTTTATTTTGTATATTTATTTTGTATATTAATTTGTGTAATACTTTCCTTTTATTTTGTAGGCATTTACTACGAAAGGCCTTTGGAAAATTCATACGTGGCACGAATGGGTCGGACTCAGCCAGACCTCGCTCTTACAGAATAATTAATGCTGCTGTGTTTCGTATGGTGAATCTAGAGAACCAAAAGGCATTCCATCTTAATCTTCAGTGATGATAACGCATCTGCAGTTTGATTCTTAATTGAGGATAAATGTAAATGTCTATGGACCACAGCATCTATTTACCATCAAGTGGACAATTTGTCAACCTTATTTAAAAAAAAAACAAATAACCTTGCTAACATTATGCAATTCCAGAAAAAAACTGTTTCTACGTTAAAAATTCTAGAAGCATTCCTAATATATTTCATTAGAAACAACTAATTTAGACACAATATGGCTCCTGAGGCTTTACAAAAGGTACAGGACTAGATTTAGCAACTGCGAACTAGTTAGGGGTAGGAGCATTATGGCTTGAGTACGTTATTTTAACTTTCAAAATTATTGTTATTACAGCTTCATTGTGAAAAAATCATTTCAGAAAATATTGTTTTTCTTTCTCTCTCTATAGGGTTGGCAATCTGCCTACCAAATGTAAAGCGGCGTATTCACTTGAAGGACATGGCCGCAGGCATGTCTGTAGACATGCCTGCCGAACTTCGCTGCTATAGGTCTGTGCAAAATTTGATAGTGACCGTCGCGTTCGGTCTGGCAGACTTGCCCGTTGAACGTCTGCGCGATCCCATTTTGTCTTCGCAGGCACAGACATAAAACCAACTGATGAGTCTGTGTAGTGTATTGCGGCGACAGACATGCCCGAACAGACATGCCCGCGGGCATGTTCGTCAAGTGAATTCCCCGCTTCAGTAAAATAAAATTAATAACGTATATGTAATGTAAAATGAATTAATGGTTGGTATTTCGGGTGGATGATTATCGGATGGTAAGAGGCTACTGCAATGGAAGCAAGAAAGGCCTCTAAGGCTGAGATCTATAGACCGTACTTTGACTTTACTCAAACTTTATTTTCGAGCTAAAACAATGTCGGTATTTATAGAGCTAACATCGAAATGGTGTTGAGTGCACGCTTAGCAATAAAGCCTAAGTCAACGAAATCGATGACTTACGAATAACTCATGATATTATAAAAATATCAAAAGAAATTTGAATTTTTAGAAAAAAAGAAATTTAGAGTTAGAAATTTTAAAAACAAGAAAAGAAAATATTAATAAAAGCAATAAATGAGTAAAAGCTTTAGCGTTAGCTCAAAGCAAAGTTATTGCTTCATAGCGTCTAATTACACTGGCTTTGTATACTCTTCAGATAAAAACACAGTAGTCAGGGTTGCCAATGCCAATGTATGTAATTCCCCAAAAATCTGAATATAATTCCCCAAATTTGGGGACAAAAATCTGCTAATTCCCCACAAATTCCCCACAATATTATTTTAAACAATGAAACAAGTTTTAACTACTTAAATAATATATATTTTTTAGACTTTTTCATACGTTTGATGTAAGTATTTTGCTCGAAGTATTATTAAACTTCACACTGCCGCCCAATTTTTTTATCCCTTCTCTTGTTGCCATTAAAGATACTACAGTATCTGTATTTAGCCGATTGCGGTTTTCTGTTTTTAAATATCGCAGCGCACTAAATTTTCGTTCAACCGATGCGTTTGAAAATGGCAGTATGAGCAACAAAGACATAACAATTTGTATGTATGGAATTATGTATTCTCCCGCATCATATTTAAGACGAAACATTTTACCCCAGTAACTTTCGGCTTTAATGTTATCTCCATGATATTTCAAGCCCATGCTGATCAAAATCTAACAAAGCGTGAGTTCACCACTCGTCATTTAATTTTTGTGCGGGCAGATATAATAGAAAATAAAACATTCCCGAAATCAAATCGCTGGGTAATGTGTGATGTCAATTCAATATAAAACTCCTGGCAGACTCTACAGAAATCTGAAATAGCAGCACGAGGTAAATTTTCATCATTTTTTAAATTTTCCATACTATCTCCAGCCTTTGAACCAATATTACTTAGACTACATTTAAACTTAGAAAATATGTTTGATTATTGAAGTCTGCGTTTAAAATATTAGCACAGGACTTAATATAGCTAATTTTCAGGAAATTAGAAGACAATGTTTTCAAAAGGTTTTAGACTTCTGGTTTCAATTTGTCAAGGAGGGATGTTTCCGATTGAAATAAGTCATTGAATTTTGTTTCCATTGCAAGCATGAATTCCAAATATAGCACAGTGAATTGGTTGTTCATTGTAATCAGCATTTCTTCGGTAGTCTTCGACGGATCTGAGAAGACTGTTTCTGTTAAGTAGGCTTTTAATGGAATATACTGCTACAGATAAAAAAAGAAACTGAACCACAAACTATATAAGTCCATGAAAATTCTGTATTAATATTAACAGATATCACCAAAGTATTTTTAATGAATTTGGAATAAACACGAAATCTGTAGAAAGAAATGTATAAACCCTGAAAACATTAAAAGATACACAAAACAATTTTACGATTGGCGAAAGAATAAAAATGCCGAAATTTAAATTTGGCGCAATGAAGAATATTGACTCGTCCGTTATCCATAAGTAAGTAAACTAAAAAAAAATCAAAATGTTTGGAATTCTCGCAAAAGTAGTTAAGTAGTAAGATGTTAAAATCCCCGCATCTTCCCCGCATAACGCCAGTCCCCAATAAATCCCCGATCAGCTTGAAATTCCCCGCAGTTTGGGGAATTCCCCACAAATCGGCAACACTGACAGTGGTGCTGGTAATGCTAATTGGTGGTTGAAATAGGTGGGAGAGTAATAATAGGCAGCTATTGCTGGTAATAGAAAAAGAGGTTTAGAGTTTGAAATTTTGAAAAAAGAAAAGAAAATATTAAAAAAGCGATAAATGAGTAAAAGCCTTAGCGTTAGCTCAAAGCATTGTTATTGCTTCATAGCGTCTAATTACACTGGCTTTGTATACTCTTCAGATAGAAACACAGTAGTGCTGGTGATGCTATTTGGTGGTAGAAATGGATGGGAGAGTAGTAATAGGTAGCTATCGGTAGTAATAAAACAAGAGGTTTAGAGTTAGATATTTTAGAAATAAGAAAAGAAAATATTAAAAAAAAGCGATAAATGAGTAAAACCCTTAACCTTAGTTCAAGGCATAGATAGTGCTTTATAGCGTCTAATTACACTGGCTCTGTATACGCTTCAGATAGAAACATAGTAGTGCAGGTAATGCTATTTGGTGGTAGAAATAGGTGGGAGAGTAATAACTGGTAGCTGTCGGTAAAAATAAAAAAAATTTGATTATTATTATTACCCAGTAGAAAATAATAATGTTTATATTATCTTCTCTATTTATAATATCAATTTCTGTCCGTTACTCTCGCTAAACTGAAAAACGGCTCGAATGATTTTAATAAAAAAATTTGTCTCTAGATGGTTTAGATTCACATTTGGTCTCGGCAGGTGGCGCTGTTGTTAATATCCAAAAATCACCGATGCGCATCGCTAGTCCTAAATAATTATTTCTTGCTATAATTAATCATTTTTTTTACAGTGTTCTCATTTATTGTAATTGCTTGTAAGTCGTGTTGTGTTGTTTTTAATTAGTTAACTATTTGTTGATTAGTAGTAATCGAACAATATCCGTACTAATTGAATAAGAAAATAAAGATAAAATCCCTATTATTACCCCTCCTGACGATAAAATGGGAATTGAATCAATTATTTGTAATATAAAAGACTTCTTAGTATAAGCAGATTAAGTACCCACGTTCTATATTTGAAAGCCTCTTCGAAAACCTCGCGCGACATTAAGTGGCCATAAATTCTAAGTCCTTGAAACGATAACGAGTGTGTTTGGCTTTTCACTGTAATTTTATTGATACGTCTTTTAAGGTTTATATAAGTGTGCAGTGTAGTCACAAGAATATATTCTTGTGGTGTAGTGGCGTTGTATGACAATCTACTATTCCATATTACTCTGTGGTTGTCGTAAGAGTTTTTTTTTTCCTTGTCAATGTTTACATGTATTTGTTATTGATATACATATGAGTGAGCGTGTTGCTTTTCATATAGTTTTAGAGTGTTAATACTTAATATGTATATTGTAAGTGTGCTTATGAAATAAATAAATATAGATAGAAATAAATAAATATAGATAGAGGGATGCTGAAACAGGAGATAAGCAGCAGCGTCTTCTTGACAAGCATGCAATATAATGAAAAAAAAAACTGCGGTTGCAAATCTGTCTGCTAGTTGCCAACCCGTAAGCCAAGTCAAAGTCAAAATACAATAATTTAAAAGTATTTAGATTTAAAAACACTTTTTGAAAGTTGAATGATATGCCAACGCTTCAAGAAGTCCTCACTGCGGTGAGACCTCGTGAGAAGGAGCGACAAAAAAACTCACAAGTAGATTATTCTTCTCCAATAGACACGATTTGACTTTTTAAAATATATATATAAGTAAAAAAGGGCTACGGAAACTCATAATGTCCACACATTTTTATCTTTTAAATAATCATCATATTTTTAATATCCATTCTTCATAAAAATATTTTTTACATGCGCTTTGAATTTATGCAAAGGGAAATCGGTAATATTACACGCTTTAATTCCTCCCTCTTTTTTCTACCATCGGAAAACCACGCGGTCGGCGGGTCTTCTCTGCTTTGTTTCAATATTTAACGCATTAGAACCAAATGATTTGCTTCATCTTTTGTAATGCGTATAGCAAAGGAGTGGAATCATTTGCCGGCGTCTATCTTTCCGTCCGATTACTTCGCAGTGGACTTTCAACCGGCGGTAATGAACGCTAAAATGATATAATACTACCCCGTTCAGTGATGGCGAAATAGGATTCATCACCTTATTTGGTCCCGTGGGTATCGTAAAACGCGTAAGTTAGTCGCCACGTAACTAGATTTAGTTGTAGAGTAGTACGGCTGCAATAGTTTTATTGTACGCGTGGACTTTTACTTTGACAGAGAGCAACACTGCGTATGGCTACTGCGCTCCAATCCACCGGCGGTGGCCCGTGTTACTTTATGTTTTTAGATGACTTTAAAAAGGAGGAGGCTGTCTATTCTATTTTACTGGGGCCCTTAGTGTCTGTGAATAGTGCAAAGGCCGGATGTCAGGTGGACGTGCCTCTGATGCGAGTTACTGCAAAGCAGGTTATAGAGGCGCTGAAAAGAATTACCGGCGGCAAGTCCTCCGATCATGACGGTATTCGTGTAGAATATCCCTGTTCTTCTCAATGCGCATAAATCACTCTTATTTACCACGTGACCTTATAAAGACCATCGTAGTGCTCATTGTTAAGGACAGGACCGGTTACATCTCGAGCAGGGGGAACTTCTGCCATATATCACTTGCAACAACAATTGCTAAGATGTTGGACAGTGTGTTTGACTCGAAATTAGATAAATATGCAAAGATACATATTTGGGTTCTGATCTGGACTTTCTACTGAAAGGGAAATTCCAAGCCTAAAGCACATTGTTCAATACTATATAGATCGCAAGACGCCGGTGTACGCCTGTTTCCTTGACCTCTCCAAGGCCTTTGACCTTGTGTTCTATGAGGTACTTTGGAGAAATTTGGCGGGAGGGGGTGTACCGGCTGAGTTGCTGAAAATGTTTAGGTTTTGGTATTCCAACCAAACCAACATTGTAAAGTGGGCTGATTATCTGTCGGAAGGATACGTGTTGGAGTGCGGGGTGAGACAGGAGGGCTTGACGTCTCCCTCTTCAACATGTATCTGAATGAACTTATCGTAGAGTTGAGCAGCATGCGCGTCGGATGTCGCTTAGAGTGATGGCGTTAGCATTAATAGTATAAGTTACGCTGACGATATGGTGCTGCTCAGCCCAACGGTGGGAGGTCTAAGAGAAATGATAAAGGTATGTGAGATGTATACTACTAAGCATGGGCTCATTTACAATATCAAAAAACAGAGCACATGGTCTTTGAGGCCACTGGTAAATGTGACAATGTTGCAGGTAATATTATCTTTAGTGGCATGAACGTGAAACGTGTCACTAAATTTAAATATCTGGGACGTCCCAATGTCATTGTTAACCACGGCTACCTCAAGATTAAAAATTATTAATTTTTGTGCCGATCCACGCAGTATGAACTTACAGTATCTTGAAATCTTGCAGTTGTGTGCTTAGGTTGGGATTTAATTTAATTAATTATGGGATGCCAAGCAGATGGTAGCACCCAGGCATCCTCTCTAATGAAATTAGTATGTATTTTGATTTCAATAGCCTCGCGAATCATCCTTAGAAGGAATCGATGTTCTTTAGCGAGGATCTGTGGTCTATCAAATCTAATGTAGTGACGGGGCGATCCTGTACGTGTTCACAGACTGTAGTCTTCCCTACGCGTCGATTCTTCACATCAGCTTTGTGTTCTTAAACGCGGGTTTTTATGGATCTTTTAGTTTTGTCCTATATAAGAGAGACCACATTAACAATCAAGTTTGTACCCTCCTGCATCTTACAGAGGAACACTACACTTGACTGATGGTAAAAACTGACTAATCTTATTCGGCAAACATTCCAAAAAATTAAATCTAGACGTAAAATTGATAATATCTACGTGTGCCAAACCACCAAAGTTGTATGGGTTACCAAAAATACACAAGCCCAATGCTCCACTACGCCCCATAGTGAGCCAAATCGATTCACCAACTTACAGATTGGCTCAACATTTAGTGATTTGGCAGGAAAAAAAATCAATAACCGAGAAACAGTACAAAAGCCTTTGAAGAATTTGTTGCCCTTCGCCCAGCAGATTTATTTAAAAAGGGCATCAATAAACTGCCACTGCGTTGGTAAAGCATGAATTGCATGGGTGTTTAATTTAATTAATAGAAATAAAAAAAATTAAAAAAATTAGGTTAACTTATTTCATAAAAAAAAACTCAATTAAATATATAATATTGAATACAGTTCAGTAGTGAATTTGAAGTTAATTTTGACGGTTCCGTAACGCAGTTGACTTAGCATCAGAGTTGCCAATTCCAATGTATGTGATTCCCCAAAAATCCAAATAATTTTATTTAAGTAAGTAAGTAAGTTTTTGGACAAAAATCTGCTGATTCCCTACAAATTTCCTTTAATATTATTTTAAATTATGAAGCAAGTTTCAACTATTTTTAATAATATTTATTTTTCACCTTTTGTATCGTTACATATTCTCCATAATATGTGTTGCTAGCATTTTGCTCGAAGGATTAAACTTAGCACTGCAACACAATTTTTTAATCTTGAGCTTCCTCATACGGCCAGTAGTGAAGGACCACGTCTCAGATCCAATATATATCGTCGGCAAATCGAAGGTGAGTGATGTACTCGCCATTGATGTTAATACCGCATCCTTTCCAGTCCAGTAGCTTGAAAACGTCTTCCAATGCAGCGATGAAGAGTTTCGGGGATATAATGTCACCCTGTCTTACACCTCTCTGCAATTGGATAGGTTTCGTACTCTGATTCTGTACTCGGATAGCCATCGTAGCTCTACTGTACAAACACTTCAGCACGATATACCGACAGTACACTTGGCACCGCTGAAGGGACTGCAGCACCGCCCAAATTTCGACGGAATCAAAGGCTTTCTCATAGTCCACATACGCAAGGCAAAGTGGCAGATTGTACTCTGAATGCCTTCTGTACAATTTGCCGGAGGGTATGTATGTGGTCCATGGTACTAAAGCCTTTTCGGAAACCGGCTTTTTCGGGAGGCTGGATGTTGTCAAGTGCGTGCGAGACGATTCTAATGACTCTCGAAAACAGCACGAAGACGCGGCTCAGAAGGGAAATCGGTCTGTAGTTCTTCAAGAGAGCGTTGTCGCCTTTCTTAAAGAACAAGACCGTCGCACTTCTGTTCCACGCCTCCGGTGTAATTCCACCATTGCGGACGGAGTTAAAGAGCTTCTAAAGGACTTCAAGGACCGGTTTTCCACCCGCTTTCAGAACCTCCGCTGTAATTCCATCCTCGCCCGTGTACTTGCCGTTTTTAAGGTGCTGGAGAGCCATTCTAATCTCGCTCATACTGACGTCCGGTATATCTTCGGAATAGTGTCGGATAAGAATCGCTCTTGGATCGTTACTCACACTTGCGTGTGGCTCCAACGACGACGTGTACAGCTGCCCATAGAACCTCTCACTCAAAATCTCAGGTGTCCTGAAGACGATGCTGCCACATTCGGTCTTCAGCTTTGAAAGTTGGCTCTTTCTGGCAGACAGATCTCTGGCAAAGACTTTGGAGCCTTGGTTCCGCTCAATCGCTTCTTCAATATAAGCTATATTGAAGTTGCGCAAGTCCCGCCGCATGCATTTGGAGATCTGTGTGTTCAGTTGCCTGTATGCTGTCAAATCTGTTGAAGAATGTAGCTTCATATCCCATCTAACAGCCATGAGATTAAGTGTGTGATCGGAGAGTTTTTGTGTTCTTCTGCGGCGGGTCTTGCAGAACAGCTCCAACCGCATGGACAGTTTCCACGAGCTTATCATTCATATTGTCCACTTCATTGCAGTCTTCTAGGCACTGAAACGGTTTTGTAACTCGAGCTGAAAGGTTTCGGGACTTTGGAACAGAGCATGAGGGGGACGGAGCGTTGACTTCATTAGACGAGACCTCTCCAACTTTACGTTTAGGTTCAGTGTGCCTCTAACCATTCGGTGATTGCTACCAGTTTTCACCCTCGCGATCACGGAGACATCACTGAACAGTTGTCGTCTGGTCGTCATAATGAAGTCAATCTCATTTTTTGTCGAACCGTCGGGGCTCAACCAGGTCCACTTTCTGTGGGGCTGCTTCTGGAAGAAAGAGTTCATCATAAAGAGTCCCTCTTTCTCCAAGAAGTCGGCCAGCTGCTGACCCCTTGGGTTCCGATGCCCTATTCCAAATTTCTCTACTTTCAGCTCACCGTTCTCTCTTGTGCTTAGTTTTGCATTGAAGTCTCCCATTAACACCGTATATTGGGTTTCGGAGGAATGCATGGCTCTAGAGGTGTCCTCATACATTTCCTACACCTCCTCATCGGGGTGTGCCGAGGTTGGTGCGTAAACCTGTATGACCTTCAGCGAATACCTTTTGGTGATTCTGAGTATAAGGTACGCAACCCTCGTCGACACACTCTCAATCTTTACAACGTTGTTAACGAGAGACTTGTGGACGATAAATCCGACACCTCCTTGGGACACATGGTCGCCCTCCCGGTGATAGAGCAAGTTGCCGGAATCGAGGATTACCGTGACCTCCCCCTCTCTTCGGACCTTCGATAATCCTATAATATGCCGCCATAACTTGTCTATCTCTTCTTCCAGCTCCACGATCTTCTCGTCAGTCCTCAGGGTGCGTGCGTTGTATGTTGCCAGGTCGAGTCGTCTTAGGTGGCAACCGAACCTCCACCGGAAATTCTTAGCACCCCTTACCCCGCCGTTACCATGGTCGCCACCGTAGCCAGGAATAGCGGGGCCGCCGGGACTGCGGTAATTGTATGGCCTACAAATAATTGTTCTGGCCTGGACGTTTGTCCTTGTGCAATTTATGTTTGAAAACTGTTTCTACGATACAAGTAAAAATCCTAGTGTATTTGAAAAGTAACTGATTTTCAATGATGATCACTGCCAGCAGGTTCTGTTCCGGGTTCGATCTTAGTACTTTAAATACTACAATATCTTAGAACTTTAAATATTAAGCGGTAACTCCGATTATGATAGATTATTTGTCCCCTGTTTTTAATAAACAACGAGCAAGCGTCACGCACAGGCAGTTATTTTCTCCGCCTCGTTCGGAGGCCCGTATGAAAGCTTTGTCTTGATATTAAGAGGCCATAAATATCTTCATGTCAGCGGAGATGATAACGACCGTTCTACTGTAAACGCCTCTATGGCGCAATATTATCGAGTTTTCTAGAATACTGTTCATCTTTTATTAGACGCTTGGTTTTATTATTTTATACATTTTTTGTTATTTTAGAAGTGTTATTTTCGCGATATGCACTCGTGAATACTTTAAATTACTACGTTTTGACAGGTAGGTTCGCCGTGTAGTGGTGGCGTGAGAGAATCCGCTATCCCATATCATCATGTGCGATATGTAAGAGGCGGCGGAAGGAAACAGGAGATGGGCGGCATCTTCCTGATAACAACTTAAAAATAATGCGGTTGCAAACCTCCGTGCATAGCGTGGCTACTTAGGCAAATCCCCTCTACGAGGCGATGTGTGAGGAGGCGTATGTTCAGCAGTGGGCGTTTGGTAATAATGTCTAGACTAGATATCTAAGAGGGAGAAAAATCATGCGCAAGACCATTGACTTTACATGCTTTCAGTACGGGAGTGAAACCAGCAAATTTTCTGTCTCCAGGCTGCTGCTGTCAATTTCTTGACCTATACGTGGTAGAACCACGCTGCAGTTATATTACTGTTGTAGCACAAAATGGTCAGTTTGACTGGGGATTGACCACGCTCTCACAGAATACTAGCGTAATATAGCAGCTTAATGCTGCTGTGGTTCGTATGGCGAGTCTAGAAAATCGGAGACCCTTTTTATTGCAAACGAAGCTTATCGTCTTAGTTTTCAGTAGTAACTACGCATCATTTTGACTCTTAATCGAGGATAGATGTAAATATCTATGGGCCACAGCATCCATTTATCATCAGGTGAACTGTGTGCACGTTTGTCATCCTTATACTATAAAAAATACAATCACCGATTTTTGGCCTGACCCGCGACTCGAACTCGGCATCACAGGTTTAGCAGTCGCGTTTATGACCACCAACGAGGTAGTGAAACATAAATGGGCTGAAGTGTACGTTGTTAAATAAAACGTGATTTTTACCCATCGACCTATAAATACATCTTACCGCAAGGCTAAAAGCTTTACATTAATTAATTGAGACCGTAAAAGTTTGGTGAATGTAAATGAAATTTGTTTTTTCGCTAAGCTGTCAAGGATAGAAGGAAGGTACTCTTATAATTTATATTTGTGTGTCTTCCTTTTAACATGGTTTTAACATCATAATTTTTCAAATTTATCAATATTTAATTTTAAGAGCATATTGCTTTGATAAAGATCTTAACTTAAAGATGACAAATTATTACTGATAAACAATAGGTACGGCATTCCATCTTAGTCTTCAAGGGTGAGAATGCATCTGCATTTTCATTCTTAATTGAGGATTTTTTTTACGTGGTAGAGCCATGCTGCGGCTATATTAGTAGTATAGTTGTAGCACGAATGGGTCGGCTCGACCGGGGAAGGACCACGCTCTCACAGAAAACCAGCGTAAAATAGCAGCTTAATTCTGCTGTGTTTTATATGGTAATTGTAGAGAACCAGAGACCCTTTTTACTCGCAAAGAGGCATTCCATCTTAGTCCTCACGGGTGAAAACGCATCTGCATCTTGAGTCTTTATTGAGGATAGATGTAGATGTCTATGGGTCACAGTAATCACTTACCATCAGGTGGACTTTTTGCTCGTTTGTCACCCTATCGTATAAAAAAAAACATTTTTTATAGAATAAGAATGACAAATGAGCACACACCGCAACACCAGGGGAATTGCAGATGCGTTGCCGGCCTTTGAAAAAGGAGTAGGCTCTTTTCTTGAAGATTCCTAAGTCGTATGGGTCCGGAAAAATCGCTGATGGTAATCGATTCCACAAGGAAGTCGTGCGAGGAAGAAAACATCTTCTAAATCGCACTGTGGTGGACCGCCAATCATCCAGATGGTGTGGATGGTATCGGGAGTTCTGCCGCGATATGCGTTCGTGAAATTTGGCGGCTGGGATTAATCCGAACAATTCCTCAGAGCACTCCCCATGGTAGATGCGAAAGAAAATGCAAAGGGATGCAACATCTCTTCGCAGTGCCAATGAATCGAGCCGATCGGAAAGGGCTCGGTCGTCGACAAATGTGTTTTACAGGATACATTTTGGAGAGTGTACGCAAGAATCGCATAACTTAATACCCCACTCTCCGTTCAGCTCAGCCGATATTAAAAAGGAAGAGGTTGCAAATCGGCTGTATGTTATTTCTTAGTATGTAAGTTATGCGATATCATCGTCAATTGAGAAGTTATATTACAGATTTTAATAATTCCTTATTAATAAACAGATTAATTTATACTATGGGAATGTTCGGTTATAAATTGGAGAACAAATTCCAGACAGGAAAAATAGGGATTTATTCATGATTTTTTTAATGTGTAAGTATTAAGACTTAAAAGGGTCAAAAATAATTAAAAAAGTAAAAGCCTGTTTCAAAATAATAAAACCATTAAATAATATTATAAATACAGCTTTTAATGTCTAAGCTACGGTATTGTGTAGAGAATAATTAAAGCTTCGACTTCAGAAGCATTTATGGTGTTTTTTTTGGAATCGGTTTTACATTCTATTAAAAGTTTTAACTTTATGTCATTATAACTTTTACGTCCATTTAAACTTATAACGAAAAATTCCACATTTCTCAGTCCCCCAGCGTTGCGTCTGCATTTTGATTATAAATCGAGGGTGTAGATGTACTAGGGTCGCATCACTCATTCAAGGCTAGTTTTTCATCCGTAATAGCATGAAAAATTCATTTTTCATTATTCTTCAAAATATCAAGTTTCAAAGAATTATGCATTATATTACCCGGCTTGATTTCTTTTAAATGATACAATAAAATGAAAGTGAGTGCCAGAATCGGTTAGGAATTATCCTAAATCGAACTTTATCGACCAAATTAGCGATATAATGAAGAAGGGCTAAGTTAATTTTACCCTTAACTGATGAACATCTATACATACATGTATGGATGTGAAGAAAAGGAAGAAGAGGGGTGTGTCAGGATCATGTTAAATGGAATTTCGTAGTCTGCCTAGCTCTCTGGATGACAGGCGGGAGCGTTTATACATCGATGGTCTAGAAGACAAACGTGCTAAATGCAAAACTTTGTGGATTACAATTTTTAATGCCAAACATTCTTAATGAATAGACCGCATCTTCTGCACTTATCGGAAAACCATATTTCCATCTCTTTCGGTCCAAGAAACGTGAGGCACGAGACAAAATAATCAAAGTCGTTTATCTACCCATGATAGAAATTACAAAATGTATAAAGTAGCTCTAAACGAAATTCTCACAAATTTTAAGGTTTTTTTTATATGAGAGAGAGCAAACGAGCATGCGGCTCACCTGATAGTAAGTGACTACTGCCGCCCATGAACAACCGCAACACCAGGGGAATTGCAGATATGTTGCCGGCCTTTTTGAAAAGGAATAGGCTCTTTATTGAAGGTCCCTAAGTCGTATCGGTCCGGAAAAATCAGTGGTGGTAGTCGATACCACAAGGAAGTTTTGCGGGGAAGAACATATCTTCTAAATCGCAAAGTGGTGGACCGCCAATCATCCAGATAGTATGGATGGTATCGCAAGTCTTGTCTCGATGTGTGATGGTGAAATTGAGCGGCTGGAATTAGTCCGAACAATTCCTCAGAGCACTTCCCGTGGTAAATGCGATAAAATACGCAAAGAGATGCAACATCTCTACGCAGTGCTAGTGTATCAAGCCGATCGGAAAGAACTCGGTCGTTGAAGATTCGAACCGCTCCTAGCTGGATGCGGTCAAGTGGAAGGAGTTGGCACTGGGGTGCCCCGGCCCAAAGATGAAAACAGTATTCCATGTGAGGCCGGATTTGCGCTTTGTAAAGTTGCAAGCGTAGTGCCGGCTTGAAATACTCTCTCGCTCTGCTGAGCACGCACAGATTTTTAGAGGCCAGTATGGCCATCCCTTCCAAGTGACCACGAAACTGCACACTATTATATATGTCGACGCCGAGGATTCCGATGCTAGTCGAGGCAGCAAGGAGAGTGCGTTGAAACTGAGAAGATACGACAAAGGGGTTCTTGCGCAAACTTGTGTCTTCTGGGAATTGAACTGGACTAGATTTAGTCGCCCCCAATCCAAAACTTTGTTCAGCAAAGACTCGACTTCAGACACAAGTTTGTTGCGGTACTCAACGACGTTTTCCCGAGAAATTTTGGCACGGTCTGTATATAAGGACCAGTGTCGTCTGCATAGCAATGAATGTTACTATTTTTTAACATATCATTAATATGCAGGAGAAAAAGCGTTGGTGATAGCACGTAGCCCTGTGGAACACCAGCGTTGATAGGCTTGAAATCAGAGCATGCACCGTGTACAACGACCTTGATGCTCCGATCAGCAAGGAAACTTGTGAGCCATTTGTAAAATTTCTCCGGGAGCCCATAGGAAAGATGCTTCGAAAGAAGCGCTTTGTGCTAGACCCGATCGAAGGCCTTCGCTATGTTCAAACTAACGGCCAATACCTCCCCCTTGGATTCTACTGCCTCCGCCCATCCTACCGACGAAAACCGTACTGGCGGTCACTAATCAGTTGGTGATCCTTAAGATACCTCATGAGCTGGCAGCTTGTAATGGATTCCATTATTTTGGAGAACAAGGAGGTAATGGCGATAGGCCTGTAGTTGGACTGGTCTGAGCGGTCGCCTTTTTTAGGTATCGGCTAGACCAAAGCTGCCTTCCATGAATTCGGGACTACATCTTGGGAGTAGGAGTACCGGAAAAAACGCGTTAAAACTGGTTTCAACTCCGGAGCACACGTCTTCAGCACAATGGGAGGGACTCTGTCAGGCCCACTCTACTTGCTGACGTCCAGGGAGAAGAGTGCTTTACGAACTGAGCGCTGTTTAAATCTCACATCTGGCATGGAGCACTCAGACCGTGGAATGGTCGGCGGTGTATTCCCCCCGTCATCTAGAATCGAGTTGAACGCAAAGAGAGAGCTTAAAAGATCGGCTTTCTCCTTTGCGGCATGAGCCAGTGAGTCGTCTTCTCTGTGCAGAGATAGAAGAGATGGCTGACAGAAGTTCTCTTGGACAGCCTCGGTGAGAGACAAGAATAAACGGGTTCCCGAAGGAAGGCGAACTAGCTTCTTGCCAATTCTGCCGATGTGCTCAGACCTTGCCTTGGCAATGACGCTTTTGAAGGACCTGGAGTCAGAATTATACTTCTTTTTAAGTGCACTGGTGTTTACATCCCGAGACGTTGATGCGTCAGCCCAGGCCCGGTAGCACTCCTGCTTATAGCATGATGCTATTTTACAGGACTGACCAAACCATGGCTGGGATCTGCCTCCGATGGGCACCACAGAGGATGGAATAAAAAGTTCCATACCCTGAAGTGCCACATCAGCAACAGAGTCGGCAACAACGCTGGGATCTTCCGGCGAGAAGCAAACCCGTCCCCAAGGGTAGAATGTAAAAAAAGACCGCATCCCGTCCCAATCAGCTGACCTATAGTACCAAACACGGCAGCAAGCACAGAGGGGCATCGACGGAGACCTGATATCCGTCCGGATGAGAGGTCAGCAGAAGGTCCAACAGGGAAGGTACATGATCCTCCACATCTGGGATCCACGTAGGTGAAGTAACCAGTTGTGTTAGACCATATGCCAAGGCACAGTCATAGACAGATCTACTCGCATGATCGGTTAAACGTGAACCAAGCCAATCAGCGTGTTGGGCGTTAAAATCACCGAGTATCACGATCTCTGCGGATGGGACCTATTGTAGCACGGAGTCTGCAGCCATTTGGACGTGGTCGATGAGTCGGCCTGTGTCGGCATTACCGCTATGGGGCCTATAGAGGCACCCGTAGATGCGGGGATGGTCGTCGCTGTCTTCGCGCAGCCATAGGATGAACAGGTTCGTACCTTCAAGACTGCAGAGGCGTCGAAAACAGAGTTCCTCTCTGACATATACGAAAAACCCCAGCCCGAGGCACAAAGGAGTGTTCTAATTTGTACCCCGGGTAGGAGAGATATGAAGTATCAGCCGGAGAGGACACCTGAGTCTCGGTTAAAAAGAGCAAGGCCGGCTTCGCCGTCTCTAAAATGTAATGGACAGCGTTAAGGTTGGAGTGAAGTCCCCTGATGTTGCAAAAATTCACGGATAGCGTGACAGGGGTCGCCTTGGTCTTATTGCTATGCTTGCCCCGAGCAGTTTTAGTCGCGAGCGGAATTTAATACTCTGTAAATGTGTGTTTTTATCTCGGTCTAAGTTTAACAAATAAAGAAGAATTACTAGTGTACTATACTAGCAATATACATTACAACATTTTTATTCTACTGTGTAGACTACTGGTACTCGATATCGTCCCGTGAGTGTCGCATGAGGCGATGGAGAGCAATAAACCAGGAGATGGGCAGCAGCGCCTTTCTAATAACAACTAGAAAATAAAAAGCTGCGGTTGCCTACACACCTGCCATGCGTGGCAACTATAGGAACTATCCCATTTATGATATGATTTGGGGAGGCCTATGTGGACTTTGATAGGCTCTAAAGATGATGATTGACTGCCTCGTTGGTCTAGTGGCTGTAGTAGTGCGACTGCTGATCATGAGGTCCCGGGTTCGAATCCCGGGTCGGGCCAAAAAAATCAGTTATCAAGTTTTTTCATCAAGAAATTCTCAGTAGCTGCCCGGAGTCAGGGAGTTGGCGGTTCCTCACTCCCCGTGCCTCGGAAAGCACGTAAAGCCGTTAAACCTGCGCCTGATCTCTCTCCGGTCGTGTCAGTTTACCGTCCTATCGGACTATGTGAGTGAGGGAATAGAGAGTGCACCTGTACTTGCGCATACACTTGGTCACTAAAATCCTGTCCTGCGCCAATGGTTAGTTTCTGTTGAGACTGGCCTCCAGACCGTAATTCGGTCTGGAGGACATTAAGATGAAGATGAGAAGAAGAAATTTCAGTTATCAGTAAAAGTTTTGAAAGCATAAGCTCCATAAACAATGAAGAAATAGATATTCTATTTATTTCTTCATTATCATTTAATAGAAGAAATAATAATCAACTGCGACCGAGTGTTTAATCAACGGATCCAACTAGGCTGGGTAGTGTTAACATAATGGATCTAAGACGAGATTCTTTACTACTGGCCGTGTAAAAAGCTCTAGATCGCTCAGCAAGGTATTTATTGATTGGACTGTGTCTGGAGTTTCTATGCGTGACACAATTTGGTATGAAAATATCCGAAGTAGAACCAGAGTAACCAATATACCCTAAATAAGCTGATGTGGCTATGGTTAAGCCATATAGTTCGAAGAACTGACATCCGATGAAGAAGGAAGTTTCTTGAGTAACAGCCACGTACCGGTAGCGAAGTTTTTACGTGGACATGCTTCAACTATATTATGGTTGTAGCGTGTATGGGTCAAGAGTACAGGAGATGCTTTTTAATGGAAACAAGGCTTTCCATCTTTGAACTCAGGGGTGACAACGCATCTGCATTTTGATTCCTAATCGACAATAGATGTAGTAGATGCCTTTGGATCATATCATCCACTAACATTATCTTAGCTTTAGGTGGACTGTGTGCACTTTTGCTAC
Source organism: Parnassius mnemosyne (assembly GCA_963668995.1). Lineage (NCBI taxonomy): Eukaryota > Metazoa > Arthropoda > Insecta > Lepidoptera > Papilionidae > Parnassius > Parnassius mnemosyne. The sequence continues at coordinate 6,694,826 of CAVLGL010000057.1, forward strand.
CGTTGCTTTATTTAAAAAGTGAAGTGTAGGACGGCCCTCCACTAGACGGAGTGATGATGAGTGGTAAGACGTGAAGGAAGTCATTGGTTACATGTGGTTCTGAACAATATTTTTTAGCACGCATTTGGGGAGGTCTATGTTCAGTTGTAGATTTGTATAAAGCTGTAATGATGACGATAGTCATGATGTTTATAACAGCACGCTGGTGTTGATGGCATGTACAATTTTTTATTTTTCTAAAAATACAATAACTGAAAAATTTAAACACTTATTTTTAGACGTGCTAGAGTCACGCTGCAGCTATAGGCTGCGCCACGAATGGATCGGCTCGCCAGGGTTTGAACAACACTCTCACAGAATACCAGTTTGAAACAGTAGGATAATGCTGCTGTGTTTCGTATAGTGTAGAGCAGGTATGGGCAACTTTTGACATGTTGAGGGCCAAACTTTAGCGTGCAAAAACGTTCTCGGGCCGCGTTTAAAAGTACTGAGTGCATTTTAAAGTAGTGATAATACTTTTTGCGATAGATATTAGAATGGAAATAACAAATGACAATGTTATTATAGTACAATTTATTAAAATAACAAAATTAAATTTAATGAAATCGTACATCATCATCATTATCATCATTACAGCCCTTCACAAGTCCACTGCTGAACATAGGCCTCCCCCAAAGAATGCCACAAAGCACGGTCCTGAGCCACCTGCATCCATCGACTTCCTGCATGTCTTACCAGGTCGTCACTCCATCTCGTGGGGGACGCCCTACACTTCGCCTACCGGTACGAGGCTGCCACTCGAGAACCTTTCTTCCCCATCGGTTGTCGGTTCTTCGAGCTATATGGCCGGCCCAATGCCACTTCAGCTTACTAATCTGTTGGGCTATGTCGGTCACTCTGGTTCTACTGCGGATATCCTCATTCCTAAGTTTATCACGCAGAGAAACTCCGAGCATAGCCCTCTCCATAGCTCGCTGAGCGACCTTGAGCTTCCTCATACGGCCAGCAGTGAAGGACCACGTCTAAGTTCCGTAAGTCATCAGTGGCAACACGCACTGGTTGTACAATTTCGTTTTAAGGTTTTGAGGTATGTCTGACGAGAAGATGTGTCGTAGCTTCCCGAACGCTGCCCAGCCGAGTTGAATCCGTCGATTGACCTCTCGGTCGAAGTTGGACTTACCTAGTCGGACTATTTGTCCCAAGTAAACATACTCCTCAACAACTTCGAGCTTAGTGTGACATGGACATTAAACATGATCTTTGTTTTGTCCATGTTCATCTTAAGACCTATACGTTGGGAAACACTATTGAGGTCATTGAGCATAGTGCTTAGGCCCTCCAGCGATTCTGCCATAAGGACTATATCGTCGGCAAATCGAAGGTGAGTGATGTACTCGCCATTGATGTTGATACCGTATCTTTTTCAGTCCAGAAGCTTGAAAACGTCTTCCAATGCAGCGGTGAAGAGTTTCGGGGATATGACGTCACCCTGTCTTACACCTCTCTGCAATTGGATAGGTTTCGTACTCTGGTTCTGTACTCGGATAGCCATCGTAGCCCTACTGTACAAGCACTTCAAAACTTTGATATACCGACAGTCAACTTGGCACCGCTGAAGGGACTGCAGCACCGCCCAAATTTCGACGGAATCAAAGGCTTTCTCATAGTCCACATACGCCAGACATAGTGGCAAATTGTACTCTTCGGACTTCTGTACAACTTGCCGAAGGGTATGTATGTGGTCTATGGTGCTAAAGCCCTTTCGGAAACCGGCTTGTTCGGGAGGCTGGAAGTCGTCAAGTCTGCGCGCGAGACGATTCGTAATGACTCTCGAAAACAGCACGTAGACGCGGCTCAGAAGGGAAATCGGTCTGTAGTTCTTCAAAAGAGCTTTGTCACCTTTCTTGAAGAACAAAACCACCGCACTTCTGCTCCACGCCTCCGGTGTAATGCCACCATGGAGGACGGAATTAAAGAGCTTCTGAAGGGCTTCGAATACCGGTCTTCCACCCGCTTTCAGAAGCTCCGCTGTAATTCCATCCTCGCCTGGGGCCTTACCGTTTTTAAGGTGCTGGAGAGCCATTCTAATCTCGCTCAGACTGACGTCCGGGATATCTTCGGAATAGTGTCGGATGAGACTCGCTCTTGGATCGTTACTCACACTTGCGTGTGGCTCCAACGATGACGTGTACAGCTGCCCATAGAACCTCTTAATCTCACTCAAAATCTCAGGTGTCCCGGAAACGATGCTGCCACATTCCGTCTTCAGCTTTGACAGTTGGCTCTTTCTGGCAGACAGATCTCTGGCAAAGACTTTGGAGCCTTGGTTCCGCTCGATCGCTTCTTCAATACGAGCTGTATTAAAGTTGCGTAAGTCCCGCCGCATGCATTTGGAGATCTGTCTGTTTAGATGCCTGTATGCTGTCAAGTCTGTTGAAGAATGTAGCTTCATCTCCCGTCTAACAGCCATCAGATAAAGAGTGTGATCGGAGAGTTTTTGTGTTCTTCTGCGGCGGGTCTTGCAGAACTTAGCTCAGACCGCATGGACAGTTTCCACGAGCTTGTCATTCATATCGTCCACTTCATTGCAGTCTTCTAGGCACTGAAAACGGTTTTGTAGCTCGAGCTGAAAGGTTTCGGGACTTTGGAATAGAGCACGAGGGGGACGGAGCCTTGACTTTATTAGATGAGACCTCTCCAACTTAACTTTTAGGTTCAGTGTGCCTCTAACCATTCGGTGATCGCTACCAGTTTTCACCCTCGCGATCACGGAGACATCACTGAACAGTTGTCGTCTGGTCGTCATATTGAAGTCAATCTCATTTTTTGTCTAACCGTTGGGGCTCGACCAGGTCCACTTCCTGTGGGGCCGCTTCTGGAAGAAAGAGTTCATCATAAAGAGTCCCTCTTTCTCCATGAAGTCGGCCAGCTGCTGGCCCCTTGGGTTCCGTTGCCCTATTCCAAATTTCCCTACTTTCAGCTCACCGTTCTCTCTTGTGCCTAGTTTTGCATTGAAGTCTCCCATTAACACTGTATATTGGGTTTTGGAGGAATGTATGGCTCTAGAGATATCCTCATACATTTTCTCCACCTCCTCATCGGGGTGCGCCGAGGTTGGTGCGTAAACCTGTATGACCTTCAGCGAATACCGTTTGGTGATTCTGAGGATAAGGTACGCAACCCTCGTCGACACACTCCCGATCTTTACAACGTTGTTAACGAGAGACTTGTGGACGATAAATCCGACACCTCCTTGGGACAGATGGTCGCCCTCCCGGTGATAGAGCAAGTTGCCGGATTCGAGGATTACCGTGTCCTCCCCTCTCTTCAGACTTCGAATAATCCTGTAATATGCCAGCGCAACTTATCTATCTCTTCTTCCAGCTCTACGATCTTCTCGTCAGTCCTCAGGGTGCGTGCGTTGTACGTTGCTAGGTCGAGTCGTCTAAGGTGGCAACCGAACCTCCACCGGAGATTCTTAGCACCCCCTGCCCCGCCGTTACCATGGTCGTCACCGTAGCCAGGAATAGCGGGGCCGCCGGGGACTGGGGGCCGTCTGTTTGTTGCTTTAGTCATTGGGGGGTATTTGCCATAGTTCCACGCTTGGCGATCGGGTTGGCGACCGCAGTTTTTTTTATTGTAATTTTGGCTATTATCAGGAAAATGCTGCTGCCCATCTCCTGCCTGTTTCCCTTTGTCGCCTTTTACGACACCCACGGGAGGATATGGGGTAGTGGATATTCTTGACCGCCACTACACGGCAAAATAATATAATAATAAAATCGTACATTATAATTAAATCGTTTTTGCAATTGTTACAAACTATGAAAGTTAAATACACCGAAATCAATGAGACACTTGAGCTTGAATTTGGGAAACTATTCCATCGATGTTTGGATTAATTCCACTAATACAAAGACGTAAAGAATTTTCCAAATTATCGCCAGTACTGCCAAACGCACAAATCAATCTTCTTGCGAATTTTCTAAGCTGCGAAAAATTGTCTTCTTTTAGGTATTTTTTGTAGAAATCGCACAACTCTCTACGTCTTCAAATTTAAATCTTAGGAGTGAGTTTTCTTGAATCGCGATCAACTCCATTTGCAAGTGTATTGGAGCATTTTGTACATTATATTTTGTAGGAGTAGCAAATAAACTGAAACAGTCTTCCATGTTTTTGAAGTCGCTAAATCTGTTCGAAAATTGTTCCGACAGTAACTTGAGTTCTTCAGCATATTCAGCATAAGCAATATTTTCATACGCAGAGAGCGTGTTGAAATGGTAACTGTTATCAGACAGCATCTGTGTCTCCCACAAGCGTAGTTTGATCTGAAACGCTTTCAAATGGCTGTACAAATCATGTACTAACTGTCCTTGTTTTTGAAGTTTCAAATTTAAATCATTCAAATAGTCTGTGAGATCGACCAGAAATGCCAAGTCACATATCCATTTTGGGTCACTTAATTCAAATAGTGGTTGTTCGCGCCAAACGCTGGTTTCGGAATCGACGTTAGAGGGCGCGCGGCTCGGTGCCATACCGGTTTTGACGCGGTCGAGCGATGGGTGTTGAGGACGCGTAAAGGTGCAACTGAGTCGTCTGCTAGCGGTGCTTGGGACAGCACGCTGTCATTTTTGTCGGGAACTCGGAATAATTAGGCGCGGCTCGTGTACTGTCTAGGATTTGTGACGCGTATTCCTTGCTGTAGAGCTTCCCCGGGACTTATTGGGTCTGACTCAGAATCTGTATAAGTGCATTCGACAATATTAGCTAGTGCGGCCTTTGATATTCTAGAAATAACTGTTGCTACGCGAAACGGTAGTGACTTTTGATCCGGACACTACTTGTTCGTTTTGTGCGTTAACCTTATAACAAACGAGATTTAGTGGCTTCTGTAAGTTAGTTAATCGTACATAGAGTTAATGGACTGTCATCGTGACGAACGAAGAAGTGGTCTGGCGCCGAAGCAGTCTGAAGCGGTGCAGCATTTTGGAGCAGCCTGGAACTCGGCCGCTGCTGGTCGCCTATGATTGCCCAGGCCCCACACATTTACACCTCACTGTAAACTACTCGTCATCCACTATTACACACACTCACGGCCTGCCCAAGCCTTGGTGCGAAGTTAGCTTCAGATAATGGTAAGTACTACGTGTTTCTAGCTTTCTCCCTTATTGTTTATTGTAATTAGGAAATTCCACGTGGCCTTATTCTGGCTCCGTCCCTCTGCTGCTCGTCGATGGGGTTACTCATGGGCCCTAATCCCGTCATCCTTGGTTGGGGCAGCTAGGGGCGTGTACAGTGGTTTATCTTTTATTTTCATAATATCTCATTTCTAAGCTCGTAAAACCGTTTCAACATTTTTCTTTCAGCTGATATTTCATCCAAAAACGCATTGAACTGGCGATGGTTAAACCCTTGGAATCGAATAAAGTTGATGGTTTTTACTACCACATTCATAGCATTCTGGAGTCGAATGTACTTAGAACACAAGATCTGTTGGTGGATAATGCAATGAAGGACTATCAAGTCATTTTTTTGTACATTTAAATCTGTTGCTTTTTCATTCAAAATTCCAATGAAACCTTTACGTAAGCCGACCATATCATCAGTGCATACTCCAATTAATTTTGACCATGGCAAGCCAAAACTTGTGAATACCTTTTGAACTTCAATAAAAATATCCTCTCCTGTAGTGGTCCCTTTTAGCGGCTGTAAAGCAAGCAATTCCTCAGTAACAGTGAACTCCGTATCAACACCTCGAATAAATATAGCCAGTTGAGCTGTGTCAGTCAAATCGGTGTTTCTGTCGGTTTTTGTCAAATGCTATGGAAAATGATTCGAAACCAGCCATAAGGTTAGTGAATGTTGTTTTTATAACATTATCCATTATTTCTATATGTCGGACAACAGTTCGTCTTGACAAACTAATTTTTTCAAATTCATTTTTCTTTTCAGGACACAAAATACCGCAAACTTCTAACATACACTCCTTGATAAATTCTCCTTCGGCAAATAGTTTTAATGCCTTTGCCAATTTTGAGCTAAGTATAAATCTAGCTTTCACAATATTATCATGTTGTGTTCTTTGTTTGTGAAACATTTGTTGCTGTTTTTCCAAATTTGCGGTAAGCTTCTGGATTTTTTATGTTTTTAATTGTCCTGTCATTGAGTGCAGCGTAGCATGCTTAGTTGAGTAATGCCTCTTTATATTGAATTCTTTCATTACTGAAATGGATTCATTACACAGCAAACAAATAGGCTTACCATTGTGCAAAATAAAAAAGAATTCGTCAGTCCATTTTTCTTGAAACTGGCGACGTTCTGTATCTACTTTTCGTTTCATTCCACCAGACATCATTTTTGTTTACATTTCGTTCAATAAACTTAATAAAAAACTATAGTTAGTAACCACTCAAGATGCACACAATGTCACAAAGCAAGTTGACGCATCGAGCAGTTCGCTAGTATATCGTTTGTCTAAGTTATAACCTCGGTAGCTCAAATAGAACTGACGTAACGTTCGGGCCATCCACCCGCTTATATAGGCAAAATGAAGGAATAATCTGAAACAAACTAGTTTAGAATAATTGAGAAGCAATAAATCTTTTGATGTGTCGCTCGTTAGGCGGCAAACCTCAAATAATTTGATCGAGCAAGCCGAGTGGCGGCGATTATCAGTGTAAGGCGGGCCGGATCATATCTTACAGCGTGCCGGATTCGGTCTGCGGGCTTTTTGTTGCCCATATATGATGTAGAATGTAGAGAACCGAATACCCTTTGTACTGGTAACGAGGCATTCCATCTTAATTTGTAAGGATGACAACGCATCTGCATTTTGATGTAGATGTCTATGGGTTACAGCATCCACTGTAACTGTATGCTCGCTTGCACTCTTTTTCTATAAAATAAAATAAAATATAACCATCTTTCTCATAATCTTTGATTATGGTATAATATACAAAATAAGTAATCTCTTCGTGTTTTTTTTTCATTTTCATTGAGTGAAAGAACAACTTTAAACATTTCTTAAATTGATGTTGGTTTTTCATGATTAAGGCCGTTATGCGAGTATCTTAAAATAACTGACAGAATTATAATAGAAATTGGTTTCGTTTTTAATCAAGATAAGAAAGGAACATAACAATAGCGGTTTCGGTACTCTTTGAATTTAGAAGCCTCTTTGAAAACTCGTGAAATAAAGTGGCCATAAATTCTTCGCCGTCGAGGTGATAGCGGTTCTTTCCAGTGTAATATTATTTATACGGTCTTCGTTGTGTGCGTAATTTTAGAAGTTTGGTGTCGAGGCTTGAAGTCAGTCCGATTCGTGATTATTATTTTTGGGGTATCTATAAAGTTTTCTCATCTGGTTGGGCAGTATAAATATATAATTGTAAATGAAAATGGTAAACATACATAAATATGAATAAAATAAAATAAATACATAAAAAATACATAAATATATATAAAACCCAACCAGATGGAAGCCCTCGGCAGGGGAGACCAGACGGCCGAGGGTTAGGGGGAAAGGGAAAGAAACCGGCGGACGATGCGGGCGGTATCGAGGAGCACCGCCTTCTGCATTTGAGCCTGGAGCGGTCCGTCACGGAGTCCCAGTCGCCTCAGATGACCCGGGAGGCTGACTGGGATTAACCCATTCGCAGAAACGACCACAGGAATAATTTCGGTCGGCAGACCACCCCACATGCCGGTAACCTCGTGAGCCAGGTCCAGATATTTTGTCACCTTATCTGTTTCGGCTTTCACGAGGTTCTCGTCATAAGGAATGGTAATGTCGACCAAAAAGATCCTTGACTGTGCCCGGTCCATCAGCACAATATCAGGCTTATTCGCAAGAATAGTCCTGTTTGTGATGATGGCCCGGTCCCAGTAGAGCCTGGCGCGGTCATTTTCGAGCACGGCTTCCGGCAAGTACTTATAATACGGCAGTTTCCGATCCACGAGGCCGTATTTCAGAGCGAGCTCCTGGTGTAGAATCCTGGCTACTAGATTGTGTCTGTGCAAATACTCAGAGTTAGAAAGCGCCGAACAACCGGAGATGACATGCCTAAGTGACTCACCGGGATGGCGACAAGCTCGACAGATGTCGACGGCGCCATCCTTTAGGATGTATCTCCGATAATTGTTGGTCTTAATAACCTGATCCTGTATCGCACAGACAAAACCCTCGGTTTCCCCAAAGAGGTCACCGAAACGTAGCCAGTGAAGGGAGGCGACTGTGTCTACGAAAGGCTCATGTAGAGCCTTGTAGAACCTTCCGTGGAGCTCCTTCTCCTTCCATACGGTCTCCCGGTCGGAAATGCACTGTACTGCTGGGTCTTGCCATTGCTCGTTGGCTAAGGATAGAGGGGTCAGTCCTTTATCACAAGAAATAACGTCCCTATAGTATGGATCATCCGCTCTCGTCAGAAAGTATTTACGGAGGCTGCACACTTCGCGATTATGCATGGTAAGCGCGCTTAAAAAGCCGCGCCCGCCATGCTTCCGCGGCAAGTACAGCCTCATTACTGACGATCTCGGATGATGCATCCTGTGGGACGTCATTATAGTGCGGACTTTTCTGTCCAGAGCGTTTAGTTCGGTCTGAGTCCACCTAAGTATGCCAAAGGTATACATGAGAACAGGCATGACCCAACCGTTATATGCGTGCGTCTTATTCACACCGGACAAAAGACTGTTAAGCACTTTGGTCAAGCGTGCATAAAACACATCGCAAACTGACTGTTTCATACCCGCCTCATCTACACCGATGTTCTGTGACATACCCAGGTATCGGTATGTTTCAGCCTCGGAAAGGGTCCTTATGTTGATGGGCATAGATAAATCTATGCCCTCAGAGTTAGCAACCCTTCCCCTTTCAACATGGAGGACCGCACACTTAACCGTCCCCAGCTCCATTCTAATAGAATTGCTAAAATCACAAGTGATGTTTAGCAATTCCATAAGATGAGAGCGACTGGAGGCGAATAACTTGAGATCATCCATATAGAAAAGGTGGGTCACTTTTGTACCTCCCCTCCGAAGCTGAAATCCCCTCCCGGAGCCCTCCAGTAAGGTACTGAGAGGGTTCAGAGAGAGGCAGAACCAGATTGGACTCAGACAATCGCCCTGGAAGATACCCCTTCTTATCCTTATGTGGTTCTCCGCAGCCGTCATCCGCTCGCCTAGATGACAAAGAATCGTACTCCACTGCCCCATACACTGCCCAAGGAAGTCTCTAACTGTACAGTCAACCTTGTACAGCTCGAGGACCCTCTCCAGCCATGTATGAGGCACCGAGTCGAATCGTGCTTTTGAGTGTGATTCTGTTTATGTAATCCTATTTAGAGAAGAAATAAAAAATTCCCTCGCAAAAATTAAATAAATATTAAATTAAACGGGGAATAATACATGGTCGCCGAAAACTAACATATTATTATGATGCGGCGCGGATGACCGTCAAGTAACAATACTGAGAGACGTTCAAAGATACTCGTACCGGTGTTGCCAGATTTAAAAACATACATATTGTTTAAATACAAAAAATATATATTTATTAAAATTTAAAAAAAGTAACAACTAAATTTACTGAAATTATAATTGTTACTTTTTGGTATTGTCATTACAGTGGGTACCTACAAACCTATTTCAAAATAACATTTTAATATTCATTAATATTGTTATTTTTTTCTACCGACTTCAAAAAGGAGTCGGTCTCTCGGACTCAATACGAATGTATGTTATTTTTTTATGTGTGTTACCTCATAACTTTTTACTGGGTGAACCGATGATTCATTTTTTGGTGGTAAAACTGGTGCTTCACGTATGGTCCCATGTACATTTGATTAAGGTCTGACTGTATAGTTATTGAGTTATTGTTAATAATTTATTTTGAAGTCGATGGTACAAAATTTTTAATTTTAAATTATTGGTTATGTCATTGCAGTAGATACATACGTGCTTATTGTGGGTCGGACAAAGTGTTTATATATATATTTATATATATATATATATATATATATATATAGAATAGAATAGAATAGAATAGAATGATTTTTATTCAATATGGATTATTACATAATACTTATTGAAAGTCATTATTTTATTTACCACTGGTTCGGAAAATACCTCCTGTCCTGGGAAGAACCAGCAAGAAACCCAGCGGGACTTTTTTTTTTAAACATAATTTCACTTAACAATAATTTTGATTATACAATTTTAAATGAATTTTCATAGAACCAGCATGGTGGCGATCACCTTATTCCCAGGGGTTATTTTCACTCATGTATTCCTTGATATTATAATAACCCTTTTTGTACAGTTTTTCTTTAATAAAACTTTAAAACTTGTTTATTGACAAACTTTGAACATGTTCTGGGATTCTGTTGTAAAAGCGTATACATTGCCCCATAAATGAATTACTAATTCTGTGGAGTCTTGTAAGTGGCATTACAAGCTTATGTTTGTTCCTAGTGTTTAAGGTATGAACATCCTTATTCTTATTAAAGCTATTTATGTTTTTATGTACATACATTACATTTTCATAAATATATTGCGATGCCAAAGTTAATATGTTTATTTCTTTAAATTTTTCTCTAAGGGACTCTTTACAATTTAGATTATAAATCGCCCGTACGGCTCTCTTTTGCAAAACAAATATAGCTTCAATATCAGTCGCATTACCCCATAGCAAAATTCCATAAGACATTACGCTATGAAAGTAACTAAAATACACTAACCTAGCTGTCTCAACATCTGTGAGACTTCTAATCTTTCTTACAGCATATGCTGCAGAACTAAGTCTGCTTGCTAATTTAGATATATGGGGGCCCCATTGAAGTTTCGCGTCAATAGTAATACCGAGAAAAACAGTGGTATCCACAAGACTCAACTCCTCCCCATTTAAGAGCACATTGGTTTTCGAATGTTTTACATTAGGTATTGTAAATTTAATACATTTTGTCTTGTTGCCGTTTAAGAGCAAATTGTTGGCGTTAAACCAATGTACTAGTTTCGACAGAGCATTATTTACATCGTCATATTTAATTGACTGCCGTTTCAGTTTGAAAATTAAAGAGGTATCGTCAGCAAATAATACTATATCGTGATTGTCCCCTACAAGATAAGGTAAGTCATTAATATAGATTAAGAACAGGAATGGGCCAAGAATCGAGCCCTGAGGAACGCCCATTGATACTACCGATCCGGAGGAACATTTACCATTAATGACGACTTTTTGAGTTCTGTTACTTAAATATGAAGTAATAAGTTTAAGCGCCAAATTTTTTACACCGTAATGTTGTAGTTTCCTGATTAATGTATCATGATGAACACAATCGAAAGCCTTGGAAAGGTCACAGAAAATACCTAAGGCATCTTGTGAATTCTCCCAGGCATTAAAAATATATTTCATAAGCTCAACACCGGCGTCAGACGTCGAGCGACCCCTTGTAAAACCAAATTGATTTTTATGAAGTAATTTATTTGTATTAAAAAAAATTAACAATTGATCCAAAATTATTTTTTCAAAAATTTTACTAAGAGTTGGTAGTACAGAAATAGGTCTATAATTAGCGGGGTCCAATGTACTACCAGATTTAAATAAAGGTATTACTTTACTATACTTCATTAAATCAGGAAACACACCAGAATCGATACAAGTATTAAAAATAATAGCAAGTTGAGGTGCAATTAAATCTATTATGGACGTAATCACTGTAACGGAAATCCCCCACAAATCTGCGGTTTTCTTTACATCAATGGTTTTGAAGTATTTTACAATATTATGCGGTAATACTTTTACAAATCTAAATTCTTTTAAACAGGTATTAACATTCTGTTTAAGTAATGATTCGGCGACAGTTGGAGAAGCATTCAATGACTCTGTTGTCAAGATAGGAACATCAGTGAAATATTTCTCAAACACCGCTGCAACTTCTTGATTTGATTTAGTCAATTCATTATTAATTTTTAATTGATAGTTTGAATTACGAGGTTTCTCATTACCGGTTTCGCTGTTAAGCTGCTCGCTGTTAAAAAATTATACTCCACGTCATTTTAATTTTATTCTTAGCTGTCTTAATTTTGTTACTAATATGTAATGATTTGGCTGTGGAGCAAACTCTTTTAAACATTTTAGAATATTTTTTTACATATTCTTTAAAAGCATCGGAAAGATTATACGATCTTTCATGGTAAAGGTCATATAACCTTCGTCTGCTTTTATGAATTCCTACTGTCGCCCACTCATTAAATGCCTTGCGACTGTTTCTGGAGAATGTTTTAGAAGTGAATGTTTTATTAAATTCATTGTTTATAAAGGTAAATAATTCTCTATATAAATAGTCTGTATTGTTCTTATAAGAAAGGAATGGAAGGATTTTTAACATATTACTTCTAAATCTCTCCAGGCGTTTTGCATTAATAGGAACAAACACAATTTTCTCATTTACCTGTTTTTTGTGCATATAAGGTAACGAAACCAGTTGTCCACAGTGATCTGAACTAAGTTTTTGAATTATTGATTTGTTGATTGGTACAACACCTGTAAAAATATTATCAATACAAGTTGCACTACACCCTGCAATACGTGTAGCTTCAAAGAATAAATTATTAAGATTATAGGATTTGAACAAAGAACAGAATTTAATACTGATGGAAGAAGTTTCCAGGAGATTGATATTAAAGTCTCCACACACTACAAGAGATTTATTCTGTTTATTAAGCTTAACTAAAACTTCTTCCATAATTTTTTCAAAAGTATCATAACTTGAACATGGGGGTCTGTAAACACTGACAACAATAAGGTGCTCAAGCTCAACACATGCCATTTCTACAGTACGCTCAACAGAGAGGCTCACAATGTCTTTACGTTCTTTACATGATAAGGACTTATTAGCTAATATTAAGGAGCCACCACGTAATTTAGTATCTCTATTGAACGAACTGACCACCTGGTGATTACTGAAATTAAATATGGAGTTGTATTCTTTCAACCAATGTTCTGTAATACATAAAATATTTATACTGTTACTATTTAAAAATAATTCAATTTCTAATTCTTTGCCTAACATACCTTGTATATTTTGATGCACCAGATTGATACAGTTTTTATTATTTTTATTTTGTAAAATTGCATAATTATGTATTGGTAAGTTGCATTCTAAGCTATTTAAATTATCTTTGCTAGAGATTACCTCTATTGTCTTATTATCTAATTTAAATTACTTGGAACTGGTTCCAAATCAAATGTAAAATTATTTTGTTGCTCAAAAGAAGCAGGTGTCAAGGTAGCCAAATCATTGGCTGAGTTAAAATATAAATAATAAGATAGCGTATCTGCTACCAGTCTTAAACTATACTTTGATAGGTAATACCTATCTCTTGTCAAAAACTTCTTAGTTAAATTATTAATATCAATTAAATGAAATTTATCATTATTATTCTTACAATTAAATGTCAATTGTATATTATACAATTATATATATATTGTGCATTAAAATGAGCACTTGATAAGTTTTGTGATTGGAAGTTATAGGCCCAGAGGTTACGTCTATATATATATATATATATATATATATATAAACACTTTGTCCGACCCACAATAAGCACGTATGTATATATATATATATATATCTCGTCTATATATATATTATATATATATATATATATATATATATATATATATATATATATATATAGACGTACCCTCTGGGCCTATAACTTCCAATCACAAAACTTATCAAGTGCTCATTTTAATGCTTAGCTATATCCAACAGAAACAAATTCAGTCGCTGAGAAGCTCTGTGGCTTCAGTCAGACCCCAACGCGGGCGGGTAAAAGGTATTCTAAGTGCTTGCTGCATACAATTAACTGCAATATTATTGTACTCAATTGTTAAATATTATTTTACTTAATTTTTGAATGAAATATTTTTTTTATATTATTTTACTTTGTCGTGGTAGCTCAAAGACTAAGTGCTCGCTGTAAACAGCAACAGCAACTACAACTGTACTCAAACAAACCGGGTTCGATACTCGACGGCACCAATTTTTTACGTGGTAGAGACATGCTGTAGCTATATTAATAGTATAGTTGTAGCACGAATGGGTCGGCTCGAACGGGGAAGGACCACGCTCTCACAGAATACCAGCGTAAAATAGCAGCTTAATGCTGCTGTATTTCGTATGGTGAGTGTAGAGAATCGGAGACCTTTTTTTCGTATTCTATCTTAGTCCTCACGGCGGCTGACAACGCTTCTGCATTTTAATTCCCAAACGAAGATAGATGTAGATGTCTATGGTCCATAGCAACCACTTACCATCAGGTGGACTGTGTGCTCGTTTGTCACCCTAATTCTATAAAAAAAGCAATTAAACTTTTAATTGTAATTTTGAAAACAGGCACACAGAAAATGCCTATTCCCTAAAGCGGGACGTACTCTTGTACATATAGGCTGTAACGTTAAGTAAAATATTTGTACGGACAAGCCATCGTACATTCATCTTTATTTTGCGCTCACGTTTGCGACCTACTTTCGGGGCGCATGTTTAATTAGTAATAATTTTATTATATTTAACTTCAAATCAGTATGTCAAAAACGGTTCTACTAAACACTAACTACTTAAGGAAAGATTTGCCATAATAACCTTGTAACTACTTTACTTTTTAATCAACCTTTTAAACTTTGGTGATCTTTCCCTTTCGACGTGCTTATCAACTAACTTCAACTCTACCACTTGAAAGTGTATGGCCCTGCAAACCATACATTTTTGGGTCTTTAGAGTAAAAATTCAAAAGTGAAGTGTAACAGTGTGTGATCAGTTATAAAACTGCGGTAGCGAATCGATTCACTGGCCTCCTGGAAGAGGGAATCACCAGAACAATTGAGAGTGCGTACATATCGCAGAGGAATCCTATCACGTACTACACATTAACTAAGACGAACCAACACCAAACTCTACATCTACTACCGTCAACTACGTGCCAGAACACCGAGCTACGAACTTCGCATTCTCTTCTTCTAACTTTTTACTACAATCAACTAACTACTTCAACTACAACATCATGCTGCAACTTCAACAACAGTGTTTTCATAATATCAAAACACTTTGCTCTATCTACAAGAAAGAGAGAGTCAAAACAGAATAATTTAAAATTAAAAATTTTGTACAACCGACTTCAATATAAATTATAAAGAATAACTCAAAACTATTGGTCAAACCTTGATCTACATATTGGAGTATATGTGGAGCACCAGCTTTCAAATAAAAAAAGAATCATCGAAATCGGTTCATTCAGTAAAAAGTTATGAGGTAACAGACATAAAAAAACATAGAGACGAATTGAGTACAGGCTCCTTTTTGAAGTCGGTAGAAAAATAAAGAATACTTGTTGAAACGACTGGAATATCTCGAGGCGCAGTGGAGCGACTTCAGTAAACGACACAAACAACTACTAGAAACTTATTGCTGGTAACGTTAGAGACGTGGGCCACTAGCTTATTTATTTCAATAAATTAATTGCGGGATTCAAACCACAAATTTTGTAAGAATCTGCATCTCGAGAAAAATATGTGTATGTGTGGTATGCGTGGTGACCAGAAAACCCTAGTCTAGGCGGGAGGTGTGGCCCACAAATGCGTCCACGCGGTGGGTGGCTGTTAAACAATTTCTTACGATAGTTCAGCTGCGCTAGAACGGGGTTGTTTGCTGACCACTTTCTTAGGTTACTGCCGCCAAGTTTTAACAGTTCAATTAGTAACTATTGAAGTTCGATTGCTTCATGAATAAAGTTGTGTCCGCTCACAAGGTCGTCCACGTAAAACTCATCTTGAAGTAGGTACGCGAGCCGCTTCTGGGTACTTGTGGCCATCGTCCATTGCAAGTTGTTTGAGAGTTCTCATTGAATGCCATGGTGCACATTTCATCCCATAAGTTACGGTGCATAGTTCATACTCTCGGAGCTTTTCAATTGGTGATTCACGCCATATTATTTTTTGTAGTTTTTGTGGACCTTAAGTGCTTGGTATGAAGCGGTACATTTTCTCAATGTCGGCGGTGTATTCATTTTTGTACGATCTCCATTTTAAGATGAGTGCTTCAATATATTTTTGTAGATTGGGACACTTTTCTTGTAGTTGGTTAAGGCTGAAGCCGCTTGTAGTTTTTTGAGAAGCTTCAAACACGACTCTTAATTTCGTAGTAGTTGAATGTTCGCGTACGACGCCATAATGCGGGAGATAAATTGAGGTAGGTAAGTAGGTATCGGAGATGAGGGCTTCATGCGTCAAAGTGAATTTTTGTTGAATGTATCGTTCGTGACATTTAAAATGTTTAAAGATAATTATACATAATGATTTCTTATATTTACGCGAACACAACACATTTTTAAATAAAACTAATTTTACGGATTTTATCGCGTATATTAACTTATTTTTATATTCCCGACGTTTCGGGTGCTTTCCAGCACCCGTGGTCACAGGGGACTGAGGTGTTTGACGTCCTGCTATGACAGCAGGACGTCAAACACCTCAGTCCCGGGGGTACTACTGAAGGTAGCCGGGCTAACTATGAAGTTAGCCCGGCTACCTTCAGTTTTTTAAAATTAATTTTTGGTTCGATTTACGCAGAATGTGCTTACAGTATCTTGAAGTCTAGCAGAGGTATACTTGGGTTTGGATTTGATTTTATTAATTATGGGATCCCAAGCAGATGGCAGCACCCATCCATCTTCTCTATTGAAATTAGGATCTTTTTTAATTTCAATAGCCTCGCGAATCATCCTTGGGAGGAATCGGTGTTCTTTTGCGAGGATTTGTAGTCTATCAAATCTAATGTAATGGCGGGGACGATCTTGAACATGTTCACAAACTGCAGACTTCCCTATACGTCGGTGCTTCACGTCAGCTATATGTTCTTTAACGCGGGTTTTAATAGATCTTTTTATTTGTCCTATGTACGAGAGACCACATTCACAATCCAGCTTGTACACTCCTGCATCTTGTAGAGGGATATGACACTTGACGGATGGTAAAAATTGACCAATCTTCTTCAGCGGCTTGAAGTATGTTTTAATGCAAGCTCTCTTCAAGATGTAGCCAACCTTGTCTGTGACTCCTCTGACATAGGGTAGTACAGCAGGCACACGCTCGACTGTGGCTGGCTTCACTCAGTCACTGTGACGTAGGCGCGGGACCCGAAGCTTGTTGTCTTGCAGTACTTGCTCGACGTGCTGAAGCTCGGCGGCCAGATGTTTTCTGTCACAGATCCCTCGTGTTCTCTGAAACAAAGATTTTCCCACGGTAGCTAACTGTGAAGGATGATGGTGAGATTCACCATTTAAATATCGGTTGGTATGGGTATTTTTTCTGTACACAGTATGACCAATAGTGTTATCAGGATTTCGGATGACTAAAACATCTAGGAAAGCTAAAGTATTGTTTGCCTCTAACTCCATTGTGAATTGTATTTTAGGGTTTATGGAATTAAGGTGGTTTAAAAATGCAGTTACTTTGTCAAATGGTAAAATTGTGAAAGTATCGTCTACGTACCGCTTGTAGAATCTTGGATTTACAGGAGCAGTAAGAAGGGCTTTCTCCTCAAAGTCCTCCATGAATATGTCGGCGACTACGGGAGATACAGATGAGCCCATTGCCACTACGTCTACTTGCATGTAGAAGTCTTCTTTCCATAATAAATAGCCAGATGTGAGGCAGTGTTTGAGTAATACTGCATATTCTGTAGGCATGTTGTTATCTTCTAGCTTTCTAGTAACAATTGAGATGCAGTCTTCAATAGGTAGGCATGTGAATAGTGACTGAACATCAAAACTGACCATAGTTTCATTGTCAGCGAGATGTAGGTCTTTAATCTCACTAACAAAATGGTATGAATCCTTTGTGTGTGCTCTGGTATGTCTTTTTAGTGGTGACAGTATTTTTGCCAAGTGTTGAGCCAACTTATAAGTTGGTGAATCGATCTGGCTTACTATAGGACGTAATGGAGCGTTTGGTTTGTGTATTTTCGGTAACGCATACAACCTCGGTGGTTTGGCACATGATGGTATTGTCGAATTCACGTCGAGATCTAATTTTTCGGAGTATTTCTTTATTAAATCAGTAGTTGTTTTAAGTTTATTAGTTGTAGGGTCTATTTTGACCTTTTTGTATGTACTTACGTCCGATAAAAGTAGGCGGGAGGTGTTCTTCATACTAGGTAAAACACATCATTTTATTTTATAGCGTGGATGTTTGCGAAGTAAATTTTTTATAAGCTTTTATATAATGGATTTCCGCAAAGTAACGCCTGATTCTATTAACTATTAACCCTGTATATAATAAAATATAAATTATTTTATACACCTTGGTTCTTTAAAGTCAGTTTTTACCCTTTATATAAAATTTAATTTCAGGAGGTTCGTGACGATATTTCTTAATCTTTAAATTCATGGATAAATCACTTGGGTTGATGGCTTAATAAGCGGATTAGTGAACCCAATCGTCTCGCACTTGTTGCTGCTTTGTTTTGGTGTCAGAAGCTATCTGTGTCACAATTTTTTTCGTTTTTTATGCTGTGTGATGGCGCCATAAGAGAATATATCACCCTATTTCGTCCCGTTGGTGTCGTTAGGGCTCACTATGGGATATACCAAAAAGATAGAAGAAGAAGAAAAAACTAAGGCTAATATTTTGTTATTATTATGTATAACTGGGTTAGTAGGTAAGGTTCATTATCATCATTCATCATTACAACCCTTCACAAGTCCATTGCTGTACAAAGACCTCCCCCAAATAATGCCACAAAGCCACCTGCATCCATCGACTAATGTCGAACCAGGTCGTCACTCCATCTAGTAGGGGGGCGCCCCACACTTCGCCTACCGGTACAAGACTGCCACTCGAGAACATTGCTTCCCCACCGGTTGACTATATGGCCGACCCATTGCCACTTCAACTTATTAATTTTGGGCTATGTTGGTTACTCTGGATCTAAAACGGTTATCTTCATTTGCAAGTTTATTACTCTCAGAAACACGCTGAGGAACATTACATACGAAGGTACATCATTTATTACAATATATAAAAAAAATTATTACTACATTTATACTACACTTATTCACTATTCCTCCGATATGGAGTCCAGTCTACTCGCGATCATTTTCAGGATGCTCTTGTTGCTTCCCGCAACCTGCGCATATTAGCTTTCGATAGATGGCGGTGTATCCATCTTGTTTACAAATGTAAAATATTCAGTCTATGGCAAGAAATCAAAGATATGAAATGTCTACTACAGCGATCGCTAAACCGTCAAGCGCAACGCTTTAGGCAAATTTTCCCTACGATGGAGGAAGGGGGGATCCATGTCCAGCTGTGGCATTTTACGGGCTGATGAAGAAAATTGTTATTTGAGAGCTCTATTAGCTTAACGTTACATGTTTTCTCTATCTTTACTTTATTTATATTGATGTAAACGTTAAATTCAACAACGTAGCTTGATCGTGAGTCAAGAATCTATAAAAAAAAATTACAGCTATGTATATATTAATTCATGAAGGGAAAACATTGTTCCCTTTTTTAAGAATAATGCACGTACGAAAGATTGTGGATAAAGGGACACAGTGGATCCAGAGGCAACAATGCAGCAGACGAACTGGTCAGAAAAGGATCAGCTCTGGAAACTATAGGGCCGGAACCAATCATACCAATCCCCTTTGGTAACGTTCGTTCACTGGTACATAGAGACTTCACTAATCAACACGCTCAGCTTTGGAAAAATCTAGTAGACTGTAGACAAGCTAGGTAGGCAATGCCTGAAAAAAACAGTCGGTTAACCAAGGTTATAGTGAGACTGAACAAGTCACATATCAGGATAGTAACAAGTGCTATCACATGACATGACTTCTTTAACAAACATTTATTTACCATAGGTGTTCGGATAGTCCTCTGTGAATGGCATGTATGGGGGAGGAAAAAATGGCGGCCCACGTGTTGCTAATATGACCGGAGGTCGCTTCATACAGGGCTAAACATCACGGCATGCTGGGATCATTCCCCGAAGTTGCTTGCAACATCAAAGGACTGTTGAACTTCTTCGGGGAGATATCATGGCTCGAATAATAACATTATTTCAGCCCACACGTAAAATACGCGCTTAGGGCGAAGTTGCGGAAAGCAACCCGCCATAAACTAACTAAACCAACTAAATGTCGACGGTGATGCATCTTTTCTAGTGTAGAGGTCCTCTTCAAATTGGGTAAGACACATCACGGATTTTAACTAATTAATTTTGTTATATTTTATTAAATATATCAAAATTAATTAGCTAATATATTTAATGGATATCCGCAAAGTGTTACTATTAACTTCTATTCTTCCACAAAAATTAGCCGCAGTTAGTTTAATCTAAGAAAACTTAATCACGTCGGTTTTGTTCAGATTTGTTACATGTTGATTGTTTTTGTTGCCGATTGGCGCGCGGACAGAATTCTAACCGCCGCTTACGAGACTAGTTGTTACTTGTTCTATTAATACTTTGTTTGTTTGGATCGTAAGCACGTGTAAACATTTTCGGAATATTAGATAAGTAAAACCAGTTTAATAGTTTTGTTAACTTGTTATTAATACGGCGTTTATTAAGGGTAATTGTAGTGGCGGTGTAAGAATAACTATTACCTCATATCATCCCGTGGGTGTCGAGGCGACAGAGGGAAACAAATCAGGGAATGGGCAGCAGCGTCTTCCTAATAACGACTAAAAATAAATATGTGCTGTTGCCAAGTCGCTTGCCAAGTGTGGCAAAAATGGAAAATATACTCCCTATAAAGCAATCTAACGGGGAGTCCTATGCTCAGCAGTAGACTTTAAGGCTTTAACTAGCCTGAATGACCTTGACGAAACGGCGATCGCAGAGATTTTAGCCGACGTCAACACCGTCTAGCAACTACGTTCTGTATTACTTATAAAAGTGCAAAGATTAATAGACTGCAGAGATGACAATTATATAAGTGACATACTGCCTGTTATGCTTGCGTATCACTGAGAATTATGTCGCGGTTACGCATCTTCAACTACATTGTGCTGTAGCTTTGTCCGCTGGCGTCACGAGCTATCAAGTGTTCAAGTTTCAAGTACCTTAGAGTTTTTATTATATATGTTAAATCGTATTTATTTGTGTCGTATTAGTAGATCTGGGTCAAAGCGTTCGCTGTAAATTTTTCCCGGGTTTGATCTCCGACAGCACGAATGAAATTTGTTATTGCAATTTTCGTCAACACGTATTGGGGCAGCGCTGCGGGCATTTCCTTGCCCTAAAACCCTCTCAGAAATAAAAAAGAGTCCTGTGCCCAGTAGAGGGACTTGTATAGCCTATTACTTTACTTTGTAGCAATATTCTTATTCGTTTCAGATACAGAAGGGTACCTTATGCTGACAAAATATCATGTGGAGGCGATGAAAACGTAAAACATCTTTGTATCTAGATAAAACGTTCGAGAAATTGTCAATTATGTCATACGCCACATTTTCTATAGAGCGTAGAACATTGCAGATAGGGCAAAATAAAAAATAATACAAAATATTATGGGAACTATTTATTAATAATATATACATTTATAGGTATTTATAATAAAATTAATGAACAAGCTGCAAGGTTCTAAACAGAAACTTTTTTATTCAATATAGATTATAAATAATACTTATTCACTTAGTCAGTCTTTTGTATGATTACCACTGGTTCGAAAAAAAACCTCTGTCCTGGGAAGGACCAGCAAGAATCCCAGCGGGACTTTTTTTTAAAAATAATAGCTTACAATCATGTATGTTACACAAATTAACAACACAACAAATTAGAAATAGCTTGGTAGCGATCACCTCATTTACAGGGGTTATTATCATCTATAAATTCATTAATATTATAATAACCCTTTTTATACAAACTTAGTTTAATAAAGTTTTTGTACTTTGAGCAGGTCAAATTTTGTATATTTTCTTGAATTTTGTTGTAAAAGCGTATACATCGCCCCAAGAATGAATTACTGACTCGATGGAGTCGAGTAACTGGTACTACTACTAATGTTTCTTGTAAACACAATCGTAAAATTCCTGTTTTAATTTTTACCAATGGTTAATTGACGAAACGTAGTCAAGATCACTACATATAAAATATATTTAATTAAAATTGACACATGACCTATTTGGCCTTCTACTTACAACTCGGCGGAAAATTGAAAAGAAAATTTTGTCTTTTCACACAAGTATTGTTTACAACTGGCGTGGTTTCGGAAAGCGTGATTAAGTGTCAGCGGTATATAATCAATTAAATACTGAACTTTTTTGAAATTTATTTTTTTGTTTATTTTTATCTTCTTAAAAACTGACGCCATCTCACTATTTTTTGTAACGCATGAGGATAAGTTAGACTAAGTTAGATTGACTTGGATAACTTTGTGATGATTCTCTTTATGTAATCCTATTTAGAGAAGAAATAAAAAATTCCCTCGCAAAAAATTAAATTCAAAATAACATTTTAATATTCATTAATATTGTTATTTTTTTCTACCGACTTCAAAAAGAGTCGGTCTCTCGGACTCAATACGAATGTATGTTTTTTTTATGTGTGTTACCTCATAACTTTTTACTGGGCGAACTGATGATTCTTTTTTATTTGAAAACTGGTGCTTCACGTATGGTCCCATGGACATTTGATCAAGGTCTGACCAATAGTTATTGAGTTATTCTTAATAATTTATATTGAAGTCGGTGGTACAAAATTTTTAATTTTAAATTATTGGTAATGTCATTGCAGTAGATGCATACGTGCTAATTGTGGGTCGGACAAAGTGTTTATATATATATATTTATTTATTTATTTATTTATTTATTCTTATATAATATGATGATAAAAGAAGAAAATGGCCGACTTACTGATTGATAAATGTAAAGACGTAACCTCTGGGCCTATAACTTCCAATCACAAAACTTATCAAGTGCTCATTTTGATGCTTAGCTATATCTAACAGAAACAAATCCAGTCGCTGGTAAGCTCTGTGGCTTCAGTCAGACCCCAAAGCGGGCGGGTAACAGGTAGTCTAAGCGCTTGCTGCACACAATTAACTGAAATATTATTGTACTTAATTGTAAAATATTGTTTTACTTAATTTTTCAATGAATATATTTTTTTTTATATTATTTTACTTTGCCGTGGTAGCTCAAAGACTAAGTGCTCGCTGTAAACAGCAACAACAACTACAACTGTACTCAAACAAACCAGGTTCGATTCACGACGGCACCAATTTTTTACGTGGTAGAGACATGCTGCAGCTATATTAATAGTATAGTTGTAGCACGAATGGGTCGGCTCGAACGGGGAAGGACCACGCTCTCACAGAATACCAGCGTAAAATTGCAGCTTAATGCTGCTGTATTTCGTATGGTGAGTGTAGAGAATCGGAGACCTTTTTTTCGTATTCTATCTTGGTCCTCACGGCGGCTGACAACGCTTCTGCATCTTAATTCCCAAACGAAGATAGATGTAGATGTCTATGGTCCATAGCAAACACTTACCATCAGGTGGACTTTGTGCTCGTTTGTCACCCTAATTCTATAAAAAAAGCAATTAAACTTTTAATTGTAATTTTGAAAACAAGCACTTAGTATTGAGAGAATGCCTATTCCCTAAAGCGGGACGTACTCTTGCACATATAGGCTGTAACGTTAATTAAAATATTTGTACAGGCAAGCCATCGTACATTCATCTTTATTTTGCGCTCACGTTTGCGACCTACTTTCGGGGCGCTTGTTTAATTAGTAATAATTTTATTATATTTAACTTCAAATCAGTACGTCAAAAACCGTTCTACTAAACACCAACTACTTAAGGAAAAACTTGCCACAATAACCTTGTAACTACTAACCTTGAATCCTATCACGTACTACACAACAACTAAGACGAACCAACACCAAACTCTACATTTACTACCGTCAACTACGTGCCAGAACACCGAGCTACGAACTTCGCATTCTCTTCTTCTAACTTTTTACTACAATCAACTAACTACTTCAACTACAACATCATGCTGCAACTTCAACAACAATGTTTTAATAATATCAAAACTCTTTGCTCTATCTACAAGAAAGAGAGAGTCAAGACAGAATAATTTAAAATTTTGTACAACCGACTTCAATATAAATTATTAAGAATAACTCAAAAACTATTGGTCAGACCTTGATCTACATATGGGACTATATGTGAAGCACCAGCTTTCAAATAAAAAAAAGAATCATCGAAATCGGTTCATCCAGTAAAAAGTTATGAGGTAATACACGTAAAAAAACAGACAGTGGAATCGAGTACCGGCTCCTATTTGAAGTCGGTAGAAAAATCAAGAATATTTGTTGAAATGACTGGAGTCTCTCGAGGCGCAGTGGAGCGACAACAGTGAACGACACAAACAACTACTAGAAAACTTATTGGTGGTAACGTCTCTAAATGGGCCACTAGCTTATTAAATTAATTAAATTAATTGCGGGATTCAAACCACAATTTTTTTAAGAATCTGTAGCTCGAGAAAAATATCAGGAGTGGTATGCGTTGTGAAGAAAAACCTAGTCTAGGCGGGAGGTGTGGCCCACAAATGCGCCCACGTGGTGGGTGGCTGTTAAACAATTTCTTACGATAGTTCAGCTACGCTAGAACGGGGTTGTTTGCTGACCACTTCCTTAGGTTCCTGCCGCCAAGTTTTAACAGTTCAATTAGTGACTGTTGAAGTTCGATTGCTTCATGAATAAAGTTGTGTACGTTCATAAGGTCGTCCACGTAAAACTCATCTTGAAGTACGCGAGCCGCTTCTAGGTACTTGTGAATATCGTTCATTGCAAGTTGTTTGAAAGTTCCCATTGCAAGCCATAGTGCACATTTCATCCCATAAATCACGGTGAAAAGTTCATACTCTCGGAGCTTTTCAATTGGTGATTCACGCCATATTACTTTTTGTAGCTTTGTTGACCTTGAGTGCTTGCTATGAAGCGGTACATTTTCTCAATGTCGGCGGTGTATTCATTTTTGTACGATCTCCATTTTAAGATGAGTGCTTGAATATATTTTTGTAGATTGGGACTTCCAGCCTCCCGAACAAGCCGGTTTCCGAAAGGGCTTTAGCACCATAGACCACATACATACCCTTCGGCAAGTTGTACAGAAGTCTGAGGAGTACAATTTGCCACTATGTCTGGCGTATGTGGACTATGAGAAAGCCTTTGTTTCCGTCGAAATTTGGGCGGTGCTGCAGTCCCTTCAGCGGTGCCAAGTTGACTGTCGGTATATCGAAGTGTTGAAGTGCTTGTACAGTAGGCCTACGATGGCTATCCGAGTACAGAACCAGAGTACGAAACCTATCCAATTGCAGAGAGGTGTAAGACAGGGTGATGTCATATCCCCGAAACTCTTCACCGCTGCATTTGAAGACGTTTTCAAGCTTCTGGACTGGAAAGGATACGGTATCAACATCAATGGCGAGTACATCATTCACCTTCGATTTGCCGACGATATAGTCCTTATGGCAGAATCGCTGGAGGGCCTAAGCACTATGCTCAATGACCTCAATAGTGTTTCCCAACGGATAGGTCTTAAGATGAACATGGACAAAACTAAGATCATGTTTAATGTCCATGTCACACCTATGCCGGTAGTTGTTGGGAGCACTAAGCTCGAAGTTGTTGACGGGTATGTTTACCTGGGACAAATAGTCCGACTAGGTAAGTCCAACTTCGACCGAGAGGTCAATCGACGGATTCAACTCAGCAGGGCAGCGTTCGGGAAGCTACGACACATCTTCTCGTCAGACATACCTCAAAACCTTAAAACGAAATTGTACAACCAGTGCGTGTTGCCAGTGATGACTTACGGAACTGAGACGTGGTCCTTCACTGCTGGCCGTATGAGGAAGCTCAAGGTCGCTCAACGAGCTATGGCGAGGGCTATGCTCGGGCTTTCTCTGCGTGGTAAACTTAGAAATGAGGATATCCGCAGTAGAACCAGAATAACCGACATTGCCCAACGGATTAGTAAGCTGAAGTGGCAGTGGGCCGGCCATATAGCTCGAAGAACCGACAACCGATCGGGAAGAAAGGTTCTCGAGTGGCAGCCTCGTACCGGTAGGCGAAGTGTAGGGCGTCCCCCCACGAGATGGAGTGACGACCTGGTAAGACATGCAGGAAGTCGATGGATGCAGGTGGCTCAGGACCGTGCTTTGTGGCATTCTTTGGGGGAGGCCTATGTTCAGCATTGGACTTGTGAAGGGCTGTAATGATGATGAAAATGATGATGATTTGTATGGTATGTAAGGCCACACACTTTCAAGAAGTAAAGTTGTAGTTAGTTATTGAGTACGCCAAAAGGAAAAGAACACCAAAGTTAAAGTTTAATAAAAGTAAAATAGTTATAAAGTTAGAGTGGCAAATCTTTCCTTGAGTAGTTGGTGTTTAGAAGGACGGTTGTTGACGTACTGACGATTGTGAGAATGCAATTAATTAAGTCAATTTAAAAGCACGCGACGCGCGGCTAATAGTAGGTTGCAGCGTTTACTAAAATAAAAATGTGTGGTGTAACCATACATATTGGCCACCCGAAAAGCAAAGAAACAAAAGTTAACCCTCAAGGAAATTTGTCAAAGTAGAATGTGATGTTGTACGCCGCCGCTGTCGTCGCAGTAGAGGGCGCGGCGTGCGGCTGCGGCGCGGGTACCTGCTGCGGCACTGCACGCGTCACTCGCCGCGTGGGTGACGCCATCCCTCGATGTTGTAGTTTGATGACCATGTCGTTTCTTTTTTCTCGTTTAATTTTTAGTTCTTGCTCGTTTTCCTTTTCGGATTTTTTATATACCAGTGGGAGCGGTGACAGTTTAGTTATGAGGCGCTTGATTACACCAGCTTGCGTTTTTACAGTAGTGACGCGCACTAAGCCGTCGGAACCCGGGTAGACTTCCTGTATGCGACCCAATGCCCATTTTCCCGGCGGCAAGTTGGTTTCCCGAACAAGGACAATATCTCCCCTTTCAATGTTCTTTCTTGGCTTGTTCCACTTGCAGCGGCTTTGAAGTTGAGTTAAGTATTCGTTAGACCAGATTTTCCAAAATTGTTGTAGCATGTTTTCAGTGAGTTGCCAGCGACGGCGCAAGTCTAGAGTTCTGACGTCACTGTAATCGGAGAGCGGGATTGAAAAATTTGGTCCGCCGGTGAGGAAGTGGCCCGGTGTTAGATAGTTGTAGAATTCCTCGGGATCCTCGGTAATAGGACACAAGGGTCGCAAGTTCATGCATGCTTCTATTTGGGCCAGCAGCGTTGAAAACTCTTCATAAGTGAGCTTTTGATCTCCCAAAACACGGCGAAGGTGGTATTTGAGTGATTTTACAGCCGCCTCCCAGAGGCCACTTGCAGTTGGCCACGCGGGGGCGTTGAAGTGCCATCCACTTCTAGTTTGCTGATCTCGTTAAAGAACTCTGGTGATAGAAGTTGCTTAAATTCTTCAAACTCCCTGCGCAACACTTTCGCGGTCCCAATGAAGTTAGTGCCGCAGTCGGAGTATACATGTTTGGGGGTGCCGCGGCGTGCGCACATACGTTGAAATGCTGCTATAAAGGTTTCGGTGCTTAGGTCCGATACAATTTCGATATGTACGGCCTTTGTTGCCATACATACGAAGATGGCTATATAGCCCTTCGAAGTTTTGACCCCTCCTCTCCCTTTGTTAAGTTTGATCTCCACATGCCCAGTGAAGTCTACTCCGGTATGCGTAAACGGTCGGGACGGGGTGGTTCTCTGCTGTGGCAAGTCGCTCATAAGTTGATAATTTTCAGTCGGCTTGTAGCGATGACACCTGAAGCAGTGACGTAGTTTGTCCTATTGGATTGTTGGCGGGAACCGGGTGGTCACCCGGTTCCCGCCAACAATCCAATAGCGCTGCCGTATATATAATAAATTTAATCGGGCGACTCCATGCAGTGTGGTCAAATGCGCTTGTTCTATAAGAAGTTGTGTATAGCGCCCATTGCGACATAAGATGATTGGATGTTTCATATCAATCGGTAAATTCATCCATATAAGGGTTAAGTTTGAAAATGGCGGCCTTGCTTGAAATTGTTTGTTTCTTTTGAAGTAGTTTGTATTCGTTTTCAAATTCATTCCGCTGCACATACTTTATTATAATTTCATTGGCCGCGCGGAGGTCGGCTGCACTGAGGCAATCGGTGTCCACTTTCGCATTGTTGCGTAAGTTTGTCGCGAAGCGCCGTACCCAGGCGATAACCCTTATCACACGTAACAATGAGCTGCAATTATTTAATAATTTAATTATTAAGTTGTTGTCTTCTTTCGCTAGGGTTGTCTCCGCCACCTTTTTAATTTCAGCGATAGTAGTGTTGTAGCAGGCTAAGTTTCTTGGGATGTCTTGTTGGTAAAATTTCCTTAGAAAATCAGGACCTTTCCACCAAAGGTTGAAGTTGATTAGCTTGGACGGATAGAGACCTCGGGAGGCGCAGTCTGTAGGGTTGAGCTTCGATTTTATATAGTCCCAGTTTGCTGCGGGGATGGCTTGTTTGATCTTTGTCACCCGGTTCGGGACGTATCTTTCCCAGCGTGACACGTCTCCCTGCAGCCACGCAAGTACCACTTGCGAGTCACTCCATGCTTGGACTATTAAGTTGTGCCCTCTGAACGCTTCCTTAGTTTTCTCAACCAGTTGTGCTAATACCCCGCAAAGCTCAAGCCGTGGCAAAGTGGTTTTGTCTGCCAAAGGCCCAAACCTAGTTTTTGCTGCAAGTAAAGTTACAGTTGGCGGGCCGCTCGCGTTTGTAATGCGGCTGTATATGACGCATGAGTAGGCTTTCTCGCTTGCGTCACAGAAACCTAATAGTTGAATGTTATCTTGGCTCCCCCCTAGCCATCTGTTCAGTTTGATGTTTTTGACCGGGGGTAGTTCAGCTCTCAGTTTCATCCAGTCGCTTAGTATATCGGCTGGTAAGGTCTCGTCCCATTGTAGCTTGTTCACCCATACTTGTTGAAATAGAAGTTTTGCTGTAACAGTGATCGGCGACAGCCAGCCCAGTGGGTCATAAAGTTTAGAGATATCGGACAATAGTTGCCTTTTAATAGGTTGAGGTATCAGTTTTTTCTTTAAGTCCCAGCTGAAAGTGAAAGTGTCACTTTGTGGATCCATCCAAGGCCGAGCGTTTTCATAGGCTCTTCATGTTTGATCCTCGGATAAGTTTTCTAGTAACGCAGGGTGATTCGCTGACCACTTGCGTAAGTTCATACCGCCGCCGCGCAGTAGGTTGATAAGTGATGTTTGAAGTTGTTTAGCAGAATCGATCAGGTTATGACCACTTACAAGGTCATCAACGTAGAACTGATTTTGAAGTATATGGGCCGCTTCGGGATGCTTGTGGCCGTGGTCTGTTGCGAGTTGTTTGAGGGTACGCATCGCTAACCAGGGAGCACACTTCATCCCATAGGTAATTGTGCATAGTTGGAAGGTTTGTAGTTCCTCAGCTGGAGAGTGGCGTCATATTATATTTTGCAATTTTTGCTGATCTTCAGTAATCCATATACAGCGGTACATTTTTTCAATGTATGCTGTGTAGGTATACCGGTAGGATCTCCATTTTAATATGAGGGCTTGTATATCCTTTTGTAGATTGGGACCCTTTTCTTGCAATTGGTTGAGACTGTAGCCGCTTGTAGTTTTTTGTGAGGCGTTAAAAACAACCCTCAGTTTAGTCGTAGTTGAATGTTCCCGCAGTACTCCCTGGTGAGGTAGGTAACATTCTTATTCTAATGACGATGACGTCAACGACGGTTTCATATGTCCCAGGTCGATGTATTCTCGAATGAAATCGGAATACATAGTAGCGAGTTTGTTGTTTCTTTGAAATCGTTTCTCGAGTTGTAGGTACTGAGAGATGGCGATAGGCTTAGTTTTTCCCAATTTTCCTTCGTAGTTAGGTACGTATAGCATCTCAACGATGTATTTTCCATCTGGTGCGCGTTTCACTGTTTCCTTGTAATGGTTGTCCTTGGGCATGTCCTTGTCGTCCTGAGTAATATCCTCATGTTCCCAGTATTTAGTCATCTCGTTGATATCGACGAGGGTGACGTAACAGTTGAAAGTTTTCAACTTGCCACAGAGTATCCTTCCTAAGTGCGTTTGTTGAGCAATAGGTGATTGTTTTTCTCCTTTCAGGACTCCATCCAGTATAATGTCGGAGTACACGTCGGCCCCGAGCAGCAGGTCCACGGGTCGTGACACGTTGAACTCCGGATCGGCCAGTTTTAAGTTTTTTAAGTGAGGCCAGTTATCCGCTTTGAATGTTGAGTTGGGTAATTTATTTATAAGTTTTCTCATGATCAGTGTTTGCACCTCGAACGAGTAATTAGAGTAGATAGACTTGCAGGTAAGTTGTAGGCTTCCTTACAGTCTCCCGATTCAGTTCCGACCCCAGAAACCGTTGCGGTAAGTCGTTTTCTGGGTAGTTTAAGCAGTTGGGCAGCGCCTTCCGTTATCAGGTTCACTTGCGAGCCTTGATCGAGGAGGGCCCGAAGTGTGACATAGTTGCCGTTGGCAGTTAGTACGTGCAGCTATACGGTAGTAAGTAGGATCTCGATGTTGTCGTTAGTTAAGTGGTTGCAGTTAACTTGAGTTGAAGTTGATGGGTGAGAAATGTTGTTGTTCCTCAGCCCGCTTGCAGTTTCAACAGTTGTAGGCGCATTTTTTTATATAGTTGTGCAATAGTGTGGTGTCTCTCTCTTTGCAAGTTTTAGTTGATGTGTACTTAGCATTTCCGTGGCTATACAGGCAATTTTCGCATACATGTAATATCGCAACTGTATTATGGCGTTGTATAGCATTCATGTCGATGAAGTCGGGGAATTGCATCAACACGTGACCTCCTTTGTAGTTAGGACATTGCCCAATAGTTGAAGTAGTAAAATAAGTTTTATTGTAAGGTTTTTTATTTTCGTAGAAATGTTTTTTAGTGGAAAAGTTCTTGTAGTCACTTGTGTTTTGTTGCCCTTGTTTTTGTACGTTAGGTATTTCTTTCTTTAAATTTTTCATGGTTTCGTATGCCATAAACTTGCTCTCAAGAAAGAAGAGAAAGTCGTTTAAGTTGGGTAGCTCTCTGTGATCTTGTTGTTCTCTCATGTAGTCCGCGTACGTGAAGGATCTAATTTTTGTGACATCAGATGGACGATGAGTGGGTCCCAAGTTGATGTTTCGATACCGATGTTGGCGAGCCCGTTCAGGCATTCAGTTATGACGTCATGCATCTTTTTTAAGTTGTAGTTGTCAGGGTGTTGTATTACAGGCAAGTTGAGCATGGTGTTGACGAAAGATGTAAACTGAAGACGCCGATTGTCGTAGTGCTGGGTGAGTATCTCCCAGCATGAGTCATAGTGCTTAGTGCCGATGCTGAGATGTTGTACTAGTTGCTTCTCCTCTCAACGTTGTCTTCAGATGTTCCATCTTTTGTGCCTTGTCGATCGTAGGATTATTATGAATTGCCTCCAAAAAAAGATCTTTGAAAGAAATCCATTGGATGCAGCTGCTTGAGAATTCAGGTACTTCTATTTTCGGCGCAGATTTTTCATAGTGATTATTTTACCAAATTTTTATGTTAAACTGACGTCGTAGCTCATCGTATTTCCCCTCCATAGTAATAAACAAGTTATAGTATTGAAGATTGGAGTCTTTGAGTTTTGCTTCCAACTCCCAATGCTGTTTATCGATAACTTCACACTTGGACTTCAAAATTGATAGATTGTCTTGTAATTCCCATCTCTCAGTTATAGCTTGAATGTCGATTTTAGACATGACGCGATCGAGAGCTTTAAAGTTGCATTCTTGCTGCTCTAAGAGCGTTTTGACGCTTGCGTCAGTGATGCTGTCCAGTATTCCGGTGAGATCGAAATGCACAGACTTGCTTTTGCGTAATTGTAGCAGTAAGTGCTGCATACTTTGTAAAGTAGTTTCATAACGCTCCTTACTTTTAGTAAAAACATTCCCTGTGAAATAGTCGATGTTTTTATCTTCAATAGTTTGCACAATAAATTTGTGTGATCTCCAAGGGATTGAATACGACTAAGTAAGTACTCCTCAGTTTTTCTACTCGCTCCATCCTTCTTGTAGTTTGAGCAGAGAGATTTGATGTTATTGAAGCATTGTAGTTGAAGATCCAACATTTTTGTGATGTAGTTTTTCTTCGTACACTAAGTTTGTAGTAAAGTTAGTGAAGTAGCTGACCCGTAGTTTACGGTGACGCTCGGTGACAGTCTTTTCGGGTTGACCCGATAGGCAACACCAGATAAGTTATAGTTATTATTAAGTTGTAGTTATTAGTTGGTAACTATCCCGTAGTTCACGGCAATAAGTAAGTTGAAGTAGATTATCTCTTGGATTGTCCAGCAGTTTGCGGCGACAGGTGAGTTAGTTAAGTTAGCTCGTAGACTGCTTGTACTTACACAGTCGTGGCGAGACGCGCTCAACAATTTTTTTTCACTGCCTCCTTGTATCCAATTTTCGATGACCGAAACTCAATAAGTAGTACCAGCTTCGAATTTCTCCGTCTTGGAAATGATCGTGGTGAGAGTACGAGTGTAATTGTCTCTGAGCGATATAATATACGCCTTCTCAATTCACCGGTGAGACCCGCTCCTGGGAGGCCGATGAATCGATCGTTACCACAAAGAGACAAATACCCTTTTCTCGAAGGCCCATAAAATGTATGGTTTGTAAGGCCACTTACTTTCAAGAAGTAGAGTTGTAGTTAGTTATTGAGTACGCCAAAAGGAAAAGAACATCAAAGTTAAAGTTTAATTTTGAACACCAAAGTTGATTGACCTGCAATTTTCCAAGATTGATGTCGACAAATGTCCTCTCTGCGAAAAAACTAGCCACCATTTTTTTTTTGCCGACGTTGCAAGGTCTTTACAGTTTTGTCGGTAACTGTCCTTCTGAGTAGACCCATACCGATTATTGCTTTTTATTTTTCGGATCATATTGATCACTTGGAAGGGAAGGAGGCCAAACTGGCCTCTAAAAAGCTTGGCGTTCTCAGCAGAGCGAGACAGTATATCATGCCGGCACATCGCTTGCAACTTTACAAAGCGCAAATCCGGACTGTATAAACCAAATAATATAAATGTAACTAAAAGTAGAAAATTAAAAAAATAATAGATATAAAGTGCGAAAAATTAAAAATAAAACCACTGACGCATTGTGTAGTATATTAATATAATACTCTAGATAATGATAAACTATTATTTAAAATTAATTTCTCAATCAACATTGTGTAACAAAAACCTCAGCCATGACTAGCGACATCTGGTGAGTGTAAAATTATTAGCCCTCATTGGTTTATGGAGTTCTATTTTTAAATAAATATGCTTTTTAGAAACATATAAAACGGGTGCGTTCCATTGTTAAATTTCGAGCATCTTAAAACTTATTGAGTGACCTAGTACGTAGGTCACTCAAGTTTTATGGCAAAAAATCAAAGGTACGATACGTCCTTGCTACATATTTATTCATCTATGGAAACGTCTACTATAGCGATCGCTATGCCGTCAAGCGCAACGCTTCAGGCAAATTTTCCTTTTCGATGGAGGGAGGGGGGATCCATGTTCAGCTGTGGGATTTAAGGGGCTGATGAAGATATTGGATATTATTATTTAAGAGCTCTATTAACTTAACATAAGATATTTTCTCTCGCTTTACTTTATTTATATTGATGCCAAAGTTAAATTCAACAACGTAGCTTGATCGTGCGTCAAGAATGTATAAAAAATTGAAAGCTATATATATGTATATGCTAAAGCTATATATTCATGAAGGGAAAACATTGTTCCCCTTTTTAAGAAGAATAAACGTACGGAGGATTGTGGATGAAGGGACACTGTGAATCCAGAGGCAACGACGCAGAAGATGAACTGGCCAGAAAAGGATCGGCTCTGGAAACTATAAGGTCGGAATCAATCACACCAATCGCCATTGGTAACTTTCGTTCACTGGTACGTAGCGACTTCACTAAAGAACACTCTCAGCTTTGGAAAAATCCAGTAGACTTTAGACAAGCTAAAAAGGAAATGCCTGAAAAAAAAACGGTCTGTTAATCGAAGTTATAATGAGACTGAACAAGCCACACATGACGATAGTAACAAATGCTATCACAGGACATGGCTCCTTTAACAAACATTTATTTACCATAGGTGTTCGGATAGTCTTCTGTGCATGGCATGTATGTATTTTTTACTTGGTAGAGCCATGCTGCAGCTATATTACTGTAATAGTTGTAGCACGACGGGTCGGCTCGACCGGGGAAGGACCACGCTCTCACAGAATACCAGCGTAAAATAGCAGCATAATGCTGCTGTGTTTCGTATGGTCAGTGTAGAGAACTGGGGACCCTTTTTTACTGGAAACGAGGCATTCCATCTTAGTCCTCACGGGTGACAACGCATCTGAATTTTGATTCGTAATCGAGGATAGATGTAGATGTCTATGGGCCACAGCAACCATTTACCATCAGGTAGACTGTGTGCTCGTTTGTCACCCTAATTCTATAAAAACATGGGGGAGGAAGAAACGGCGGCCCACGTGTTGCTGATATGTCCGGAGGTCGCTACATACAGGGCTAAACATTAGGACACGCTGGGATTACTCCCCCAAGTTGCTTGCTACATCAAAGGACTGTTGAACTTCTTCGAGGAGATTTCATGGCTCGAATAATTACATTATTCCAGCCCACACGCAAAATACGCGCTTAGACGCGGAGTTGCGGAAAGCAGCCTGCCATAAACTAACTAACTAACTAACTAAATGTCGACGGTGATGCATCTTTACTAGTGTAGAGGTCCTCTTCAAATTGTGTAAGACACATCACTGACTTTAACTAATTAATTTTGTTATATTTTATTAAATATATCAAAATTAATTAGCTATTATATTTAATGGATATCCGCAAAGTGTTACTATTAACTTCTATTCTTCCACAAAAATTAGCAGCAGATAGTTTAATCTAAGAAAACTTAATCACGTCGGATTTGTTCAGATTTGTTACATGTTGATTGTTTTTGTTGCCGATTGGCGCGCGGACAGAATTCTAACCGCCGCTTACGAGACTAGTTGTTACTTGTTCTATTAATGCTTTGTTTGTTTGGATCGTAAGCACGTGTAAACATTTTCGGAATATTAGATAAGTAAAATCTGTTTAATAGTTTTGTTAACTTGTTATTAATACGGCGTTTATTAAGGGTAATTGTAGTGGCGGTGTAAGAATAACTATTACCTCATATCATCCCGTGGGTGTCGAGGCGACAGAGGGAAACAAATCAGGGAATGGGCAGCAGCGTCTTCCTAATAACGACTAAAAATAAATATGTGCGGTTGCCAAGTCGCTTGCCAAGTGTGGCAACTATGGAAAATATACTCCCTATAAAGCAATCTGTTGAGGAGTCCTATGTTTAGCAGTAGACTTTAATATACTGTAACGGTAACGGTTATTGAGAGTCGTGTTAGTTGCACAATATTTTTGACCAAGCTTAGGCTTGGAAAGGGCTGTTGTGCAATAACAAAAGACAAGTAAAATATTATTTTACTTAATGTTTGCCGCCGTGTTAGTTCAGGAGCTAAGCGCTCGCTGATAATTTCGCAGTTCGTCAATCCATGTTAAATTCCTGCTAACTCCAAAGAAATTTTTATTGCAATTTTCAGTGCTGATAAGCTCGGCGTTGAAGGAAAACATTGGGAAGTAACATTAACATCTAAAAAAATTTGTAAACATATGAAGTCCGCAAACACGCACTGATGCAGTGCGGTGGACTAATTGTTTGAAAATCCTCACAGAAAAGAGATTAGGCCTGCGCCCACCTATTGGATTTATATACACTAAGTCTTTTTTGGCTTGTGGAATCTAGGATTTAAGCTGGGGCCAACATTTGGGCCAACTCCAAATTGTTGTCGTGCATTATACTTTAGCTTACCGCTAATCTTACAACATAAACGATGCTTCGAGTACAGGTAGGTTAGGAAGGGTGAGTCGTCAACATTATCATTATCATCAGCATCATTACAGCCCTTCGCAAGTCCACTGCTGAACGTTGGCCTTCTCCGAGTAATGTAATAAATCATTGTATATAGCCACTTGTATCTATGGATATCCTGCATGGATAACCAGGTTGTCAGGAAGTCTGAGTGCTTCGGTATGATTGCAGTACTATAGTAGTTTTGGGATATATAGAAAATTATTCTTAGTTTTTTTTTCTTTGTTTTATGTAAGTAAAGACAAATGTTCACGCAATCCATGATGATGTGGTGCACCTAGTACTCGATTAAATAGTAAAATGCAGATTAAATATCAATACTAAGGATAAAATCGAATGCTTCATTACCAGCAAAATGGTCGCCGGTTCTCTACACTCACCATACGAAATACAGCAGCATTAAGCTGCTATTTCACTGTAGTACTGATGCGATATTAACATTAAGTATAAAGATCGAATGCCTCATTACCAGCAAAAAGGGTCTTCGGTGTATTAGCACTGTTTACACCCGAACGCTGGTTTCAGAATCGACGTCAGAGGGCGCGCGGCTCGGTGCCATACCGGTTTGACGTTCGGACTAGCTTGGATGTGTCGAGGGCGCGCGAGCGACGAGTCGTCTGCCAGCTGTGCTAACGTCAGCACGCTGTCAATTTTTTATGCGGGAACCGCAGAATAGTTTAGGCGTCTAGTAAACATATTGTCTAGGATTTGTAACGCGCATTCATTGTTGGATAGCCTTTCCCGGGACTTATTGTGTCCGACTCAGAATCTGTATAAGTACATTCGACAATATTAGCTAGTGCGGCTTTTGGTATTCTAGAAAACTGTTGCCACGCGAAACTGTAGTGGCAACTGATCCGGACACTCCGTGTTCGTTTTGTGTGTGTTAAGCTTTACAACAAACGAGAGTTAGTGGCTTCTGTAAAATAGTTAATCGTACGATAGAGTTAATGGACAGTCATCGAGACGAACGAAGAAAGTGACGGTGGACGGCGCCGCGGAAGATTACCTCAATTTGGAGCGGTGCTGACGTCCGGGCTGCTGCCGACGGTAAAGGTCTAATAAGGTCAATCACCACCAGTCACACCCAGATACACATCACAGTACCTTATTTCCCTTGCACTACACAGCCACATGCGACCTGACCGAATCCTGAGGGACCAGTCGCCTTGGATATAGGTAAGTAAGCTCCGTTTAATATTCTCTCTGTGGAATGGCAGTAGTATAGAACGCTCCCCCATATAGTTTATTGTAATTAGAGATTTTCCACTTTGGCCTTAAGTGGCCCGACCTCGTAGCACGCACGTACAAATTTGATATGCAGTCATACTGACACATTAGATCAAATTTGTACATTTTATACTTGTTATATCCATCTATCAGTGCCCTATGGTTTTAAATATTAAACTAGTTTCCCTAATGCTTGAATAAATGGTCCTTCGAGCGGGTTAAATATCATATAAAAAGGAGAGGCCTGTGTCCATTTATTTGATTCATATAAGCTACGATTTTATGTTTTTTCATAATTTACAAACATAACACAACCTTCGAGAGATATTTATACGTGCCTAGTAGAAATATCTTTTGTATTTTGTATTTATTCCAACACATTAAATTTTTAGTTTAATCAGTTTTAATTTTCAGTAAAATCATATCTAGGGTAAACAAGTTCCTGAACTTATTTTTATAAAAATGGACCGGGTTTTTTGCAAGAAAATTTAAATGGAGCCGTAATTCGCCAGGACGTAGTCGAAATGATATTCATTGTACCTAAAAATGATCTCGTTGTTCTACGCCTAGATAAAAAACGACAGGAAAATTACTGAAGCTTTTAAACAGCAATTAACTGCAAGGAACCTCATAATATTTTTGGTCGTTAAAGTTGCAATGACGAAGCGACTTTAAATTTTAATTTTTTATTTGTTTCGCGAGCAACCTGGATTCTATTCAAGTTCACACCAAGTGATTTACCAAGTGCTCGAAGGTGAAGGAAAACATCGTGTGCAAACCTATTTTATAAAAATATTTTAAACACGCATCGGAGATGGGGAGGGAGGAGGGTGTGAGTATTGTATGTAACTTTCCTTTACTTTAAACTAGTATAAATTGTAGGATTATTTCTACTACGTGGTAGTAGTTTTTTTTTGTACTACCCTCTTAACTATATCTGCCGCAAAGCAAATGCTATGCATCAATACGTGCTGTACTCTGTTTCGGCATAAAGAGTGTGGCATATACCTTTAAAATAATATACTTTTAAACATTGTGACGATCTGTTAAGACATGCAGGATGTCGATGGATGCGGGTTGTTCAGGATTGTGCTTAGTGCCTTTCCCTGAGGGGGCCCTGTGTTCAGCAGTGGACTTGTGAAGAGTTGTAATGATGAAACATTGTACATGTGTGTTTCTTCTTTTTTAGTAATAATAATAATAAAGATTTGAATTTGTTTCAATTCACACATTTTATACAAGGGTTTTACACAATTCATTTATTATACAAGGTTGTTGAAAATGTAAGAAAAGATCATCACAAACTTAGCTAAGAAACATACCTATTTATAACAAAAGTAAGGAGACAAACTGGCCTGCGACTCAGCTATGTCGTGACTTGAGGTCATCGCTATATTCTGCCACAGCCTACTTTTAAATCTATATTATAAACCAAAGACGGTATCTTAACCTTATTTTGCTATTGACGTAAAACAACATAAATCATTTTCTGAATTATATACTCATATGTGCTATGTATCGTTACTGTGTAGTGGCGTGGTGTGCTGGCCACTACCCCATATCATCCCGTGCGTGTCGTAAAAGGCGACAGATGGTAACAAATCAGGGGATGGGTAGCAGCGTCTTCCTAATGACGACTAGAAATTAAAGAAATTCAGTTGCCAACCCGTCTGCCAAGCGTGGCAGCTATGGCAAATATCTTCAAGAAACGAGCTTATTCCTTTTTAAAAGGCCGACAATGCGCCTTCGATTCCCCTGGTGTAGCAGTTGTTCATGGGCGGCGGTCGACGCTTACCATAAGTGGCCACCAGACGTTCCGACAATGTATACGTAATTTAAATAAATATATTATTTATACTAGCTGACCAGGCAGACGTTGTTCTGCTCTTTCCAAAGACCGTTTGTCAAATAAATAAAAACCTTAATTCGCAATAAATAATATTGATGGTCACATAACGGGATAAAAACTATCCTATCTCCCAAGTTGGACCAAACTGCACACAGTATGCAATATTTCATAGATATCAGTTCAATAGTTTAGGAGTTCATCGCGGACAAACAATGTGACACGTAATTTTTATATATAAAGATAACTGACTTCAAAAAGATGGGTTCAAATATTCTATATTTATATGATCTCTACGGGGTTTGTTGGTGTATTTTGATGTATCAAATATTCTCTCTAGCGTAATAAATACAGAATATGTTTATGAATTTATTTGAGAGCAGCGAGAAAGTTATAAAATGTGAAACGATGTGGGACGTGATAAGTACCAGTCACCGTGTTTATTTTCTTTGCAAATTTGACTCTGTAAGGGGTTCTGTATTTATTGTATGTCAAAGTAGCTTTACCATTTTTTTAAACGTTTCCCTCACCCTATGGATTTCTCCTTTATCAAGTCGTTTTTAGCTAATATTCCACGTATTAGAAATAAACGGTTTACTTCGACTTTCGTAACACATAAAGCAAATTATTGGAATAATATGCCAGCGTCTGTCTTTCTGTCCGAATAAAAACTGAGCGTCTTCAAGGCAAGAGTAGATAGGCTTTTGTTACGCTAAGACAGTGCGATTTCCATCTAGAGCTTCATCACTACTTACCACCAGGTGGGATTGTGGTCAAGCACTGATTTATAATACGTAAAAAGAGACTTTAGGAAAAGGATGAGGAGGAAATTCTCAATACGACTGTATGGATTAAAGTATATGTGTGTACGGACTAGAAGAGACGCCGAGACTTGGTTATTTGCAACACGCGTTAGATCCCACTGCACTGGCTCAAACATACTTTGTCTGTGCCATATAAAGGAACCCTGGGGCTCAGACCACGCGTCCCGAACTACCGCACGGATTTTGTTCCAGGTGATCGTTTTAG
The DNA here is from genome assembly GCA_963668995.1 of Parnassius mnemosyne. Lineage (NCBI taxonomy): Eukaryota > Metazoa > Arthropoda > Insecta > Lepidoptera > Papilionidae > Parnassius > Parnassius mnemosyne. The sequence goes on from CAVLGL010000057.1 coordinate 6,735,010, forward strand.
CACCGAGATTTGGTGATTTTGCAACACGATTTAGGACTCACGGGTTCAAACTTACTTACTCTGTGCCACATAAAGATACATTTGCCTCCGACCATTGCGAGACTGCCTTCGCGGTGTCTGTTTTTGTACGCAATACATATTACTTACGTGTAAAGAAAAAATTTAAGATCTAATTTCAGAATGTTATATGTGTTATGTGCAAATTATTTTATCCTTTTTATTTTATTTAACTCGGCTTTTATTTTGTATACGTGGTAGTGCCATGCTGCAGCTATATTAGTAGTATAGTTATAGCACGAATAGGTCGGCTCGACCGGGAAAGGACCACACTCTCACAGAATACCAGCCTTAAATAGCAGCTTAATAATGCTGTGTTTCGTATGGTGAGTGTAGAGAACCGGAGACCCTTTTTACTGGAAAAGAGGCATTCCATCTTTAGTCCTCACGGGTGACAACGCATCTACATTTTGATTCGCAAACGAGGATAGATGTAGATGTCTATGGACCACAGCGACCACTTACCATCAGGTGGACTGTATGCTCGTTTGTCACCCTATCCTATAAAAAAATATTTTAACTTAATATAATTAATAGAATCAGGCGTTACTTTGCGGAAATCCATTATATAAAAGCTTTTACAAAAATTTACTTCGCAAATATCCGCGTTATAAAATATAATGATGTGTCTTACCTAGTATGAAGAAGCACCTCCCGCCCTCCCTCAATTGCGTGCACTATCCCCGTCACCACTAATCCCAGCACCGCTACTTCCAACACCACTACACTAGGCAAGACACACCACTGACGATAATACGACACGTGTTTCGCCTCTACACGAGGCATCCTCAGGTGATATAGACTCTACGGTGGCTAACCGCTAAGTGAGCGGCGAGCCAAAACAAGTGCCTTTTATACAAACCGATGATGCAACCGCTCTCTACCTAACGAGCGAGCGATTGCGTCATGCGATAAAACATGCGACCAATCACCGCTAGACTTACGCAGCCGTTTGTAAAATTAAAAACAAACCGCCGCGCAACGCCCACATTATTAGAGAGCAGGCTTGAAGATATTTAAGAGAGGTGAGTTAGTAACATTTGTTTGTTCATTCAGCAATGCAACGGTATTATTATTACTTTTTATTATCTCTAACTGTTCCAGCACACACAGCCGCAGCCCTTTATTACACGTATGTAAGACTTTAAAGGAGTGGTCGTTGGCTAGGTTGTGTCCAGTGTCCAAAAGATGTTTGGCAAAATGGGATTTATCGGGATTGCAATTCCTGTACGCGGCTAAATGCTCTTTATAACGTGTCTCGAAATTGCGACCAGTCTGACCCACGTAAACGGCGTGGCATTCGTCACAAACAAGTTTGTAAACACCTGACTTTTGACGAATATCTAACTTATCTTTACTATTACAGATATTTCTGAGAGAATTGTTTGTTTTGAACGCCACATGAACGCCGTTTTGTCGAAGAGTATTAGCTACTTTTTCAGATATGGGGCCTAAGTAGGTCAAACTGCTCACATATCGATGAACACTTTGAGGTTGAACCGCGTACAGAGAGTTGCGAATAACATGCTTTTGTTTCTTTTTAATTAAATTGTTAATGAGATTTTTTGAAAAACCGTTAGAGACCGCTATTTGATAAATTATATTAAGTTCTTTTAAATAATCTTCTTTACTTAATGGGACAGTGAACAAACGGTTAATGTAACAATAAAAAGCGGCTACTTTATGTTGCCATGGATGACATGATGACGCGGGGATGACCGTGTCGGTGTGAGTTGGCTTTCGATAAATTTGGAAAACATGTGACGATTCTTTTCTTGTTATTGTTAAGTCAAGAAAATTAAGGGAACAATCTTGTTCCAATTCAAGTTTAAATTTAATTTTGTCATGGACTCTATTTATTTTATTGAGGAAAACATCCAGTTGTCTCCTTGTGCCAGTCCAGCAAATAATTATGTCGTCTACATATCGATAGTAATATAAGATATTTTGATTGACAACTATATGTTGTTTTTCGAAATTATCCATGAAAATGTCCGCCATCAGGGGACTTAGAGGGGACCCCATAGCTAACCCTTCTTTTTGTAAATAGAAACGGTTATTAAACCGGAAATAGTTTTGTTTCATACAGAGAGAGGTTAAGTTAAGAAGATCATTTGTTTCCCCGGGATGTAGACGACGTTTTTCAAAGAGATCTGCGAGTATACGCAAACAGTCAGGAGATGGGACATTTGTGAAAAGACTATCAACGTCTAAAGATAACAATATGGATTTAGGAGGAATACGAATATCTTTAATTTTGGAAATGAGATCTAAGCCATTTTTTAGGCTGTAAGTGGGGTTGAATCCAGATTTCTCTCGAAGTTGAATCCAGACTGTTTTTTAGGCTTCCTTCCTTCAAAATTAAAAATTAAAAAAAAAAAAAAAAAAAAAAAATTACCAAAAATACATAAAGAACATGTTCCTATTCGTCCAGTTGTCTCATATATTGGTGCACCAGCTTATTTCCTTGCTAAAAAATTAAACTTCCTCCTTCGAGAGAAATCTGGATTCAACCCCACTTACAGCCTAAAAAATGGCTTAGATCTCATTTCCAAAATTAAAGATATTCGTATTCCTCCTAAATCCATATTGTTATCTTTAGACGTTGATAGTCTTTTCACAAATGTCCCATCTCCTGACTGTTTGCGTATACTCGCAGATCTCTTTGAAAAACGTCGTCTACATCCCGGGGAAACAAATGATCTTCTTAACTTAACCTCTCTCTGTATGAAACAAAACTATTTCCGGTTTAATAACCGTTTCTATTTACAAAAAGAAGGGTTAGCTATGGGGTCCCCTCTAAGTCCCCTGATGGCGGACATTTTCATGGATAATTTCGAAAAACAACATATAGTTGTCAATCAAAATATCTTATATTACTATCGATATGTAGACGACATAATTATTTGCTGGACTGGCACAAGGAGACAACTGGATGTTTTCCTCAATAAAATAAATAGAGTCCATGACAAAATTAAATTTAAACTTGAATTGGAACAAGATTGTTCCCTTAATTTTCTTGACTTAACAATAACAAGAAAAGAATCGTCACATGTTTTCCAAATTTATCGAAAGCCAACTCACACCGACACGGTCATCCCCGCGTCATCATGTCATCCATGGCAACATAAAGTAGCCGCTTTTTATTGTTACATTAACCGTTTGTTCACTGTCCCATTAAGTAAAGAAGATTATTTAAAAGAACTTAATATAATTTATCAAATAGCGGTCTCTAACGGTTTTTCAAAAAATCTCATTAACAATTTAATTAAAAAGAAACAAAAGCATGTTATTCGCAACTCTCTGTACGCGGTTCAACCTCAAAGTGTTCATCGATATGTGAGCAGTTTGACCTACTTAGGCCCCATATCTGAAAAAGTAGCTAATACTCTTCGACAAAACGGCGTTCATGTGGCGTTCAAAACAAACAATTCTCTCAGAAATATCTGTAATAGTAAAGATAAGTTAGATATTCGTCAAAAGTCAGGTGTTTACAAACTTGTTTGTGACGAATGCCACGCCGTTTACGTGGGTCAGACTGGTCGCAATTTCGAGACACGTTATAAAGAGCATTTAGCCGCGTACAGGAATTGCAATCCCGATAAATCCCATTTTGCCAAACATCTTTTGGACACTGGACACAACCTAGCCAACGACCACTCCTTTAAAGTCTTACATACGTGTAATAAAGGGCTGCGGCTGTGTGTGCTGGAACAGTTAGAGATAATAAAAAGTAATAATAATACCGTTGCATTGCTGAATGAACAAACAAATGTTACTAACTCACCTCTCTTAAATATCTTCAAGCCTGCTCTCTAATAATGTGGGCGTTGCGCGGCGGTTTGTTTTTAATTTTACAAACGGCTGCGTAAGTCTAGCGGTGATTGGTCGCATGTTTTATCGCATGACGCAATCGCTCGCTCGTTAGGTAGAGAGCGGTTGCATCATCGGTTTGTATAAAAGGCACTTGTTTTGGCTCGCCGCTCACTTAGCGGTTAGCCACCGTAGAGTCTATATCACCTGAGGATGCCTCGTGTAGAGGCGAAACACGTGTCGTATTATCGTCAGTGGTGTGTCTTGCCTAGTGTAGTGGTGTTGGAAGTAGCGGTGCTGGGATTAGTGGTGACGGGGATAGTGCACGCAATTGAGGGAGGGCGGGAGGTGCTTCTTCATACTAGGTAAGACACATCATTTTATTTTATAACGCGGATATTTGCGAAGTAAATTTTTGTAAAAGCTTTTATTTTAACTTAAATTTTTCTTAATATATTGATTGAAATATACACATGGACAAATATATACAATTTATTTAACCTTACGTTGTAGAATCTGTAATATGGTTGTAGCACAAATGGATCAGCTCGACCGGGTATAGGCCACGCTGTCACAGAATATTAGCGTCGAATAGCAGCTTATTGCTGCTGTGTATCGTATGGTGAGTGTAGAGAAGCGGAAAACCTTTTCACCGAAAACGAGGTATTCCATCATGACATCGCATCTGCAATTTGATTCTTCGTCGAGGATAGATGCCGATGTCTATGTTTCACAGCATCTTCTTACCATAAGGTGGAATGTATGCTCGTTAGTTATTCTTAATTTATAAAAAAAACAGACTCGGAACAATTGTTTGTAGGCTATACAAACACATGTTCCGTGTGGTATTCGTATCAATTTAGTAAATATAAAGACAATGTTACAGCCTACAGCTGCCCCTGCAAAGGTCGTCTTGGCTGGGGCCCACAGCAGCTTCCTCGACGGGCAGACGCAGGTCGGGCCCAATGACCATATGGAAGAATTTCGTAGAATACTAAGCTATATGGGAGAAGGCTAGGGAAATATAGTTGTACACGCCCCTAGCTGCCCCAACAAAGTTTGACGGGACTAGGGCCCTTGAGTAATGCCATCGACGGGCAGCAGAGGGACGGGGCCACGTGGCCACATGGAATTTCCTATCACAATAAACTATATGGGAGAAAGCTAGAAACACATCGTACTTACCGAAGCTAACTTCGCACCAAGGCTTGGGCAGGCCGTCAGTGTGTGTAATAGTGGATGGCGAGTAGTGTACAGTGAGGTGTGAATGTGTGGGGCCTTGGCAAGCATAGTTGACCAGCAGCGGCCGAGTTCCAGGCTGCTCCCAAATGCTGCATCGCTTCAGACTGCTTCGGCGCCGGACCACTTCTTTCTTCACTGTCACTGATTCAGTCTCTTAGCTTCATTGTACATTTAACTAACTTCAATTCGCCTAATTCCACACTCATCGCAGAATCATACACGTGATATCTGACACGGCAAGGACAGTAGCACAAAATTCTACATTGAATGTCCCGGATTCACTTATCACAAATTATAAATTCGGCACCAGAATAACACGTCGCGACAGAGTCAAAATACGCCTTTTTGACACGCAAATTAATCTAACTAGGCAATCCAAATACAAAAGGCACTAACGCGACGATTCAATTATAACGATATCGCAATTGGATGGCGTTCAAAAATGACCAAATTTGGGCATAAACAGACAATAATGGAGAATTTTATTATTTTATTTTACATAATATAATATAATGACAAATAAGTCCACGGGCGGTAAAGCTCATAGGCATACCTACAGTATGGGATAAAAAACTATACCCTTCTTTGATATGTAAATAAGCGTATACAATATGAAATTTATATGTGCGACTTGTGGTTGCGGCGTTAGAGAAACCCTCACTCTATTTAGTCCAGTTGCTAGAGGCGACTATTAGCATATTATATTCATCTCGTTCATCAATATATATATATATATATACAACGTGTCCCAAAATTCAACGATAAGCCAACACCGGAGGATAGACCTGCCCCGGACTAATCGGGTAAAAAAAGAAAAAAAAATATATCCCAATTATATTTTAAGTTATATAAAAAAAATGAAATTCTTCAGAAATTGATACCGTTTATGATATTTTTCACTACCATGACCACAATTTTTTAAATATTTTTTTTTTTTTTTATAGGCAACCTGAATAGTATTGCTATCTACCACAATTCTTAAAAACTCCAGAATAACTCTTGTTTTATCACGAAAATTAATGAAACTTATTTTATTCCCTAAATTTTTTGAAGACTTTTACTTTTAACCAAATTTAACTTATCGTGGTGTAAAAAAAAAGTATGAACACTAGTATGGCAAGTTTTTTTAAAAATTGACGCAACTAACCAATATTCCAAAATGGTATAATACTCTAGGAAAACAAGTTATAAAAAAATATGGGCCTATTATTTCTTAACAGGGGCCAAATGACGGTCGGGTGTAATAAAAGTATTATTTCTTGAAAAATGTTTAATATTTCAAAACAAATGGTACAAACAGTTTCACGTGTAATTTATTAAGTTATTAACATTATAGCAAATGTTCGAACTGTTTGCCACCAGCATTAATACATGCACGACATCGCCTTAAAAATGATCGTTTTATTTGTCTTGCATATCTTCTGCTATTAATGTAATCAGCAGCCTGAGTGATATTTCGACGAAGCTCGTCCAATGTCACAATGGGTTTTGAGTAGACCCTGTTTTTAAGACAACCCCAATAGAAGAAGTCCAGGGGGTTCAAATCGGGTGAACGGGGTGGCCATAAGATAGGACCAAGTCGCCCGATCCAACGCCCTGGATACTCTTGATTTAAATATTCTCGCACAGGACGGGCATAATGTGCTGGGCAACCATCATTTTGGAACCACATGTTTTGAAGATCACTTAAGGGCACGTCGTTTAACAATTCTTGCAAGTCATTTAGTAAAAAGTTTAAATAACTATTGCCATCTAAGTTTCCTTGTAACTCAAAGGGCCCAATTACTTTTCCATTTAATATGCCGGTCCATAGGTTAACCTTGAATTGATATTGGGATTTGTCTTGTCTCATCAAGTGTGGATTTTCATTACTCCAACTATGTAGATTGTGAAGATTTAAATACCCATCTTTCTTGCACGTTGTTTCATCCGACTATAGAATTTTGTCTAGGAAGTGGGGATCTTCACTGTGCCTTTGCAGCATTACACGGCAAAATGTGACCCGTAGCGGATAGTCCCGCGGTAATAACGTCTGCACACGCCTGTAGTGATATGGGTGAAGCTTGTGACGTTTTAAAAAGTTTTCATAAAAAGAAATAAAAAAAAACTAAGAGCAGAAGAGTACATTCATTTAAGAGATGCCGTGGTTAATGATGGCAATGTAGACGCTTCTAATGTTGGCCAGCACGTTATATTGCCATCGTCATTTACAGGATCTCCTAGATACATGAATGAAAAAAGTCAAGATGCCATGATCTATGTCAGGAAATTTGGAAGACCAGATCTCTTTATAACATTCACATGTAACTCCGAATGGCCAGAAATAAAAATTGAGTTACTACCCGATCAAAATTCTTACGACAGACATGATTTGATTTCTAGAGTATTTCATTTAAAACTAAAAAAAATGATAGACCTATTAACGAAGAAAAATATATTTGGACCATCGAAAGCCTTCGTTTATAGTGTAGAATGGCAAAAAAGAGGTTTACCTCACGCTAACATTTTGTTGTGGCTGGCTAACAAAGTGCAACCGGATTCCATAGATGCAATAATATCGGCTGAAATACCTGACAAACAACAAGACCCAATGCTTTATAACATTGTCATAAAAAATATGATACATGGTCCTTGCGGATTTCACAATCCTGCGTCACCATGTATGAAAGAAAACATTTGCTCTAAAAAATACCCCAGGCAGTTTATTTCTGAAACACAAACCGGGGATGACGGTTACCCAACCTACAAGCGCCGTTCACCAGATAATGGTGGAAACACCGCAATAATTCGTGTCAAAGGTACAGAAATGAGAGTGGATAATAGGTGGGTTGTTCCCTATAACCCTGTGCTATCACGAAGTTTCAATGCATACATTAACGTAGAGTTTTGCCAATCGGTCAAAGCCATTAAGTACATCTGTAAGTATATTCATAAAGGTTCTGATCAAGCCACATCTTCGTTACAAAATAATAACGATGAAGTAGAAAAATATTTAAATGGTCGCTATATAAGTTCCTCGGAAGCACTCTGGAGAATTTTCCAATTTCCGATTCATGAACGTTTTCCGGCAATAGTTCATTTAGTAGTTCATTTAGAAAATGGACAAAGAGTTTATTTTTATAATAATGAAAATCTTCAAGATCGCGTCAACAATCCTTCATCAACGACACTTACAGCGTTCTTTGATCTTTACAAAAGAGACGATTTTGCCAAAACCCTTTTATATCACGAAGTACCCCAGTATTACGTATGGGAAAGAAATTCATTTTCTAGAAGAAGACGTGGACAAGATGTTGAAGGATATCCCGGTATAAAAAAAGACTCAACTTTAGGTCGTGTCTACAACATTCATCCGACACAAACTGAATGTTACTATTTAAGAATGTTACTGCATCATGTTCGCGGTCCAATGTCATTTGAACATCTAAGGACAGCAAATGGTGTTATTTTCAATACTTATCAAGGAGCTTGCAAGGAATTAGGTTTACTGGAGGGAGATGAACATTGGCAAAATACTATGTCAGATGCTGTCATGTCTGAGCCGGCTCCAAAATTAAGAGAATTATTTACCATAATCCTCATATTTTGCCAACCATCTGACCCCTTGCAGCTATGGAACAAATTTCGGGAAGATTACATGACATACATATGTCATTACTATATGCTAATGTCATATCCTGGGTCTCATTACGCATTCTGTATAATATATCTTGACACAAATCTTCCCGAAATTTGTTCCATAGCTGCAAGGGGTCAGATGGTTGGCAAAATATGAGGATTATGGTAAATAATTCTCTTAATTTTGGAGCCGGCTCAGACATGACAGCATCTGACATAGTATTTTGCCAATGTTCATCTCCCTCCAGTAAACCTAATTCCTTGCAAGCTCCTTGATAAGTATTGAAAATAACACCATTTGCTGTCCTTAGATGTTCAAATGACATTGGACCGCGAACATGATGCAGTAACATTCTTAAATAGTAACATTCAGTTTGTGTCGGATGAATGTTGTAGACACGACCTAAAGTTGAGTCTTTTTTTATACCGGGATATCCTTCAACATCTTGTCCACGTCTTCTTCTAGAAAATGAATTTCTTTCCCATACGTAATACTGGGGTACTTCGTGATATAAAAGGGTTTTGGCAAAATCGTCTCTTTTGTAAAGATCAAAGAACGCTGTAAGTGTCGTTGATGAAGGATTGTTGACGCGATCTTGAAGATTTTCATTATTATAAAAATAAACTCTTTGTCCATTTTCTAAATGAACTACTAAATGAACTATTGCCGGAAAACGTTCATGAATCGGAAATTGGAAAATTCTCCAGAGTGCTTCCGAGGAACTTATATAGCGACCATTTAAATATTTTTCTACTTCATCGTTATTATTTTGTAACGAAGATGTGGCTTGATCAGAACCTTTATGAATATACTTACAGATGTACTTAATGGCTTTGACCGATTGGCAAAACTCTACGTTAATGTATGCATTGAAACTTCGTGATAGCACAGGGTTATAGGGAACAACCCACCTATTATCCACTCTCATTTCTGTACCTTTGACACGAATTATTGCGGTGTTTCCACCATTATCTGGTGAACGGCGCTTGTAGGTTGGGTAACCGTCATCCCCGGTTTGTGTTTCAGAAATAAACTGCCTGGGGTATTTTTTAGAGCAAATGTTTTCTTTCATACATGGTGACGCAGGATTGTGAAATCCGCAAGGACCATGTATCATATTTTTTATGACAATGTTATAAAGCATTGGGTCTTGTTGTTTGTCAGGTATTTCAGCCGATATTATTGCATCTATGGAATCCGGTTGCACTTTGTTAGCCAGCCACAACAAAATGTTAGCGTGAGGTAAACCTCTTTTTTGCCATTCTACACTATAAACGAAGGCTTTCGATGGTCCAAATATATTTTTCTTCGTTAATAGGTCTATCATTTTTTTTAGTTTTAAATGAAATACTCTAGAAATCAAATCATGTCTGTCGTAAGAATTTTGATCGGGTAGTAACTCAATTTTTATTTCTGGCCATTCGGAGTTACATGTGAATGTTATAAAGAGATCTGGTCTTCCAAATTTCCTGACATAGATCATGGCATCTTGACTTTTTTCATTCATGTATCTAGGAGATCCTGTAAATGACGATGGCAATATAACGTGCTGGCCAACATTAGAAGCGTCTACATTGCCATCATTAACCACGGCATCTCTTAAATGAATGTACTCTTCTGCTCTTAGTTTTTTTTGATTTCTTTTTATGAAAACTTTTTAAAACGTCACAAGCTTCACCCATATCACTACAGGCGTGTGCAGACGTTATTACCGCGGGACTATCCGCTACGGGTCACATTTTGCCGTGTAATGCTGCAAAGGCACAGTGAAGATCCCCACTTCCTAGACAAAATTCTATAGTCGGATGAAACAACGTGCAAGAAAGATGGGTATTTAAATCTTCACAATCTACATAGTTGGAGTAATGAAAATCCACACTTGATGAGACAAGACAAATCCCAATATCAATTCAAGGTTAACCTATGGACCGGCATATTAAATGGAAAAGTAATTGGGCCCTTTGAGTTACAAGGAAACTTAGATGGCAATAGTTATTTAAACTTTTTACTAAATGACTTGCAAGAATTGTTAAACGACGTGCCCTTAAGTGATCTTCAAAACATGTGGTTCCAAAATGATGGTTGCCCAGCACATTATGCCCGTCCTGTGCGAGAATATTTAAATCAAGAGTATCCAGGGCGTTGGATCGGGCGACTTGGTCCTATCTTATGGCCACCCCGTTCACCCGATTTGAACCCCCTGGACTTCTTCTATTGGGGTTGTCTTAAAAACAGGGTCTACTCAAAACCCATTGTGACATTGGACGAGCTTCGTCGAAATATCACTCAGGCTGCTGATTACATTAATAGCAGAAGATATGCAAGACAAATAAAACGATCATTTTTAAGGCGATGTCGTGCATGTATTAATGCTGGTGGCAAACAGTTCGAACATTTGCTATAATGTTAATAACTTAATAAATTACACGTGAAACTGTTTGTACCATTTGTTTTGAAATATTAAACATTTTTCAAGAAATAATACTTTTATTACACCCGACCGTCATTTGGCCCCTGTTAAGAAATAATAGGCCCATATTTTTTTATAACTTGTTTTCCTAGAGTATTATACCATTTTGGAATATTGGTTAGTTGCGTCAATTTTTAAAAAAACTTGCCATACTAGTGTTCATACTTTTTTTTTACACCACGATAAGTTAAATTTGGTTAAAAGTAAAAGTCTTCAAAAAATTTAGGGAATAAAATAAGTTTCATTAATTTTCGTGATAAAACAAGAGTTATTCTGGAGTTTTTAAGAATTGTGGTAGATAGCAGTACTATTCAGGTTGCCTATAAAAAAAAAAGAAAAAAATATTTAAAAAATTGTGGTCATGGTAGTGAAAAATATCATAAACGGTCTCAATTTCTGAAGAATTTCATTTTTTTTATATAACTTAAAATATAATTGGGATATACTTTTTTTTCTTTTTTTACCCGATTAGTCCGGGGCAGGTCTATCCTCCGGTGTTGGCTTATCGTTGAATTTTGGGACACGTTGTATATATATATATAAATATATATATAATTAAATATATATACACACACACATATATATATATATATATATATATATATATATATATATATAGTGACCTTCTATATAGCGACTAGTAATTTGTACGCCCTCCAATGGCGTTCGAGCTATCGCCTCACCTGATTTGGTATGTAGGTGAGAAAAACGCCGAGGTAGGGCAGTCTGTCGCTCGACGCGTGTTCGAGGGGTCGGTGCCCTGCTGGCCATGAGGGCCGTCAGGCCTCTTACGTAAATTCGCGGCCCGTCGTGGATCTAGATAGCTAGATGAAGATATCGTTATAATTCAATCGATTTCGATGAAATTTTGCACACTGTGTGCAGCTTAGTCCAACTTGAGAGATAGGATACTTTCAATCTCGATAAGTGACCTTCAATATTTTTTTTGGAAGGGTCGTCGGAAAGGGCTGAACAATATATGGATGCCAACATATATATATATATATATATTTATGTTGGCAACCGCAGTTTTCATTTTAAGTCGTTATTAGGGAGACGCTGATGCCCATCAGTAGTGTAGTTGTACCACTTCTAGACCACCTGAGTCAGACGTGGTTCAACGACGTTCGTCGACGCCCGATCCTAAAAAAAAAAAAAAAAAAAAAAAAAAAAAAAAAAAAAAAAAAAAAAGTTTTGGCATGCTCTGATCACGAATCCGCGGTCCATTTTTGTGTAGACTGCACGGTTCCGGAGATGTGTAGATCAATTAGCTAATATCTAATTGATATCCGGTAAGGGCCTCCACCGTCATTAGCGTCCCATTGTTGTTCCTATTTCTATTGTTCTATTGTTCCTTAATCACCTTCATTGCAGCGTGTGCGTCGACTATATCAGTGCTATTGTTTATTATAATTCTTTGTTTATACAACGCTAATCTGAATCATCAATAAAACACATTACATAATTTTGTTACAATTTTTATTTATAAAATACAAAATCTTATTAATTATTATCTATAAAATAGGAGCGAAACATCTCATCCACTAAAATATCGTTGTACAATGTGTTCCTTGTAAATATACTCGTAAAACTATGTATTGAACATCCTTGAAACTTATATAGTAAATACATTAAGCAATATTCGCCACAAACTGAAGTCCACTCATTCTGAATCCTATCAACATTCCAGTCCCATCTTTTACAATTCCTTTTTAAAAACTCTAGATGATATCGTACAGGTGATCGTCCATATGAATCAAAATATTGACCGACGTCATTCGTATCGATATATAAAGCTATCCAATGTGACCATGGTTTATCATCTGTATCCAAATTACATATTATATACGTTGGTACGTGGGTATACACAGGCAGTCTATTAGCTGCATAAACATTATTTTCTAGACTGGGGTGAATCTTTTTCAGATGTTGTTGTACATCTAGTGTATCCATGATATTACTGCTATTAGTAGATTATTACAGTACCTAGCTACTCAATGAATAACATAGGAATGGTCAATTATAGTGATTTCTACATATTAAATTACATTTTTGTGTTATACAAATCGTACTTGAGTCATTGATCACCAAACAAAACACAATACGAAGAAATGTTGAGATAGGCAACGGAAATGTGAGATAAACTGATATGTTTCTAAATATTAAATTGCATTTTTGTGTTATACAAATCGTACTTGAGTCATTGATCACCAAACAAAACACAATACGAAGAAATGTTGAGATAGGCAACGGAAATGTGAGATAAACTGGTTGACGCATAAAGTAATTATCAACTCATTACGGAAATACTTTAGATTAGAATTTTTACGTACTGGTGGTATATAAGACCAACAAACGCAGTCATCGAATTAGTGTACGGTCGTTTGGCTACAGTGGATCTATCAATAGTACATTTGTGTTACTTCAATACACCAAAGGCTATGGATGTAAGTGTTTATTCTATTGACTAAATTACTTTTTTTCTGTTATTTTCATGTGTGTGTATTATTTTATTTAAATATTGTGTATGTATATGATTAAGCCGTGGTAACTCAGATGGTTAGCGCTAGCTGTAAATTTCACAGTACGCGACCCGGGTTCGATCCCCGCCAGCACCAATTAAATTGTTAATAGCAATTTTAAGTGCTTATTACCACGTGCTTGGTGGTGAAGGAAAACATCGTGAGGAAACCTGCATGTCTGAGAAAATTTCGAAGGCATGTGAAGTTCGCCAACACACATTGAGGGAGCGCGGCGGACATTTCCTTGCTCTAAAACCCTCTCAGAAATGAGAGGAGGCCTATGTTCAGCAGTGGACTTTAATAGGCTGTAACTTTAACTTTTTTAACTTTTATGATTAAGTGTTAACAAATTGATATTAACATGATAACTGTGTTGTTGCAGAAATCATTGAGCTTCGATGAAGATACCTATAAACAGTATTACTACTCGCCACTCTCCCCTCAAGAAGAGAGTGATAACCTCGTCATTAATAATAACACATGCGATGGTGGAAAAAGAAAATCGCAATCGATTGATCATTTTTTTGAAGCTGAATCAAAAATAAAAAAGAGGAAGCTGTTATCATCAACCGTAGCACGAGCCGCTAGAGATGGTGTATCATACATTTCTACTAATTCTGACGACGGAGACCAAGCGACGCATCTCATCAAAATTGAAATGTACGATATGAAGAAGCTATCCAAGATTCCAACTACTGATCATTGGAAACATGCCTCCACGAGAATTAAATATTACGTAAAGACTAATAAGGATAGCATCTACGACAATACAAACGCCCTCGTATACAATATAACAAAGACAATAGCAGAAAGTGAAAAAGTTAAAAAATACTTTTTTAACAATGACAGTCATTAGCTGATCATTAGTGAATGTGATTCTGTTTACTTCAATTACAGGAAGACAAGAGCGGAAGGAAGAGATGAGTGTGGCATACGTGTACAAAACACATCATTGAATAACAAAACTACAACACTGAGTGGAGAAGAAAACGAGAAGAGTATGCAGTACTCAAGAGCTGAATATCCATTCTTCAGTTCAAAATCTAGCCGTTTGCTTAGTTTCGAAAACTGGCCTCTAGTTATGCGACAGAAACCTGAAGATCTTGCCGAAGCTGGTTTCTTTTATACTGGCCATGCAGACGGGACCAAGTGTTTCCATTGTGGTGGTGGTTTAAAAGATTGGGAAGATGATGATGATCCTTGGCAGCAGCATGTTCAGTGGTTTAGTCAGTGTGCTTATGTAAAATTTCAACTCGAACAGTGTTTTGTATTAGATTAAATAGAAGATTTATAAAGAAATAAAAAAATATATTGCATACAATTTGTTTTATTTAATTTTATAACGTTTCACATAGTTACATACACACAAAATGCATTACACATAACACATAAAATCTAACACACAACACATATTATAACCTTAACTACTATAGTCTACAGTAACATTTCTGTTTTTATCTATCTCAATAATATTATCAAACTCAGCATAAACTATACAGTTAATTGTTTGTATTAATGAGGATTCAAATCGTACTTCTATTCTTACACTACCATGCTTTATGAGATTCCAATGAGTTGATGAGTTAGCTGATAAATCAGGAGTTAAGTCAAATGCTAATAGACAGTAACCTTTGCCATACTGTTCACAAGAGATTCCATTTCCTTCATTAAGAAAGTGAATACCAGTTCCCGAGAATAGAG
Organism: Parnassius mnemosyne; assembly: GCA_963668995.1. Taxonomy (NCBI): domain Eukaryota; kingdom Metazoa; phylum Arthropoda; class Insecta; order Lepidoptera; family Papilionidae; genus Parnassius; species Parnassius mnemosyne. Next base: position 6,750,434 of record CAVLGL010000057.1, read on the forward strand.
TATGATATGCTGATGTAAATATGCTATTATTAAAAGATGGTTGCAAAGCTTTTGAAGGTATTTGTTGACCATCAATATATAAGCTGAAAGAATTAATACCATAGTTTTCAAAGTTAAATGGATTTTTAGTAAGGGAACCATTAAATGCAGAATTGTTCACAAATCCAATTATACATCTTTTCGGTACCTGTCCTAAAAATATATTATCAAGAGTTTTTCCTTGAACGCCTGAAGGAATTGTTAAAACTTTTACTTCAGCTCGAGTAATAGGATATTTAGCAGTGGTAGAAGCTAAAACTTTTTGATGTGCGAGTAATACACTTGGATTAATTCGTGCTCGTCGCACAATAAGAGTTGCGTCCGTAATGCAAACTTTAAACTTTACATCGTTTGATCCAACAATTAAATTAAAACTCTCTCTTGATCGAACCAATTTAACACTCATTTCAACACCATTAATTAAAAATTTATCTTGGTTAAAAATGTCACCGTGAAGATGACCAATCATTTCTATTTCCTTACTTTCACTAATCAATTCCTGTCTTTTAACAAATCCTATGTTTTTACCATCTGTAGAATCCATTTTTCCTGCTGTATCCTCATACCAAAGACTACAAGTAAGATGAGATTGTTTAGCAGCAGGGGCATAGTTTAAAAGGGTTTCCATGTATGCTCGATATGCATAGGTATTATTAGGTGGTGATACAAGTTTTTGGTTTAAATAAACATCAAGTTGACTAAAAAGTGAATGCAGCCAATTATTTACAGGTGCTACTATTGTAGTAGATACCAAGTTAGTTGAATCTTGATTTAATACTTTTGCCTTTATGTGGAGTAATGTATGAGACAAATCTATGTAGTCATCGCCGGTCCCAGGAACTTGAAACTCGATAGGTCCATCATCACCAAGAGATGAAATTGGTTTATAATGAATCCACAATCCATTTTCAATGCTAGTTTGTGTAGACGGTAGTGCAAACAAATCCAATTCTGACTTAACGCACTCGCAAGAATGATTATGAAGGAAAGACATATTTAGTTTGAAAATATATCTTTGATATTTTTTGATTTTAGACTAAGTTTTTTCGCAGCTTTCACTTTAGCAGTTAATGGTGGAATGAACGATGTCAATCGTTTTCTTTTAGTTTTATACCCAGATCCAGTCATGTTAAATTGATCAATTTTCTCATCAGCCTTTCGTTTTAAATTCGTACTAACTTGCTTTAGACGATCTTTTATTGAGGCTTCCATAGGACGGGCTTGAACCATATCCGATAAAAGTCCTACTCCAGCGCTTAATGCCTCCTTACCAATCACTCGAGCACCACTTGAAAGTAAAGGTAAAACTGATCTGAATAACCCCCCTAAGAAGCTCCCAATACCATGACCGCGTTGATATGGTGAACCCTTATAAATTACTCCAACTCCTGATCCAGCTTGATGTGTATAATAATTTTCATATGGACATTTATGATGATCACGAAGAGAATTCATTATTATAATTTTCGGAAATGTAGTTTAATACACACGGTTCCAAACTGGAATGGTATTTTTTGTCCTGTACTCGATCTTATAACTATTTCCAACGTATCGAACTCTCTTCGCATAACAGGTAAGTAGTGAGGTTGAGAGAAAACGTGCATTTTATTTGCACCATAAATGTATTTTGTAGGATCTAATGAAATGACTCTTAATAAAGGAGTCATAACATCACCCACAATCTGAGGATCGATAATGTCGCAATATAGAAATAGTTGAGATGGTAACCCTAAGTGTAAATTAGCAGGACACTTTCCAAAATTTCTCTCTAGGAGATTTTTATTTGGTTCATAACCTAGCTGTAAACTTAATTTGGGTGATAATGTTACGGATGTTATATTTTTATCCAATACCGAAATAGACACAAATTTTGTTATTTCATCATAGCGAAATTTCAAGTTCTCTCCGATACCATTTAACACTCTTAAAATATGCTCAACGTTATCATAGTTGGTAGCTGGAATATGTTTTTTGTAGTACACTGTGGATGGCTTATCTTCATTAGGCATTAACATAGATTTTGTAATGTATATAACATTTTCATGGTCTTGAACAGTAAACATGGTACATGGATATTGAAACTCGACAACTCCAACCGACCATTCACCTTCTAATTTTATAGCTTTTGGTAATTTCGTTGAAAAATTTGTGGTCTTGTTATCAGGAAAGTATTCAATTGAACTATTGCTGAGCAAAGTTAAATAGAAACTTTCTTTATTCATATTTCTTTTAAACTAGAAGCTAAAATCCAACTGTTAAATTTATCTGGATAACCTTTCCACTTCACTAATACTTCTTTTCTGTTACCTGAATAACGAGTGTCAATTATTTTATCTATTTTATGTTGTGAGGTGGGGTTGTAAGTGATTTTCTGTAATTCTCTTTCATAAAAAGTACCAATTATTGGTTCATTTTGTAAATCTGTTATTGTATAAACAACCCATGGAGATCTATCAATTATTGAAGATATAATAAATATTTCATCACTCCAATTTGATTCATATCCTTTTTGGAATACATGTTTATATTTAGTTATTCGAACATAATCACCCACATTGAAATTTGGTTTAGGATTTTCTAAAGAAAGTTTTTTTGACCGTCTGTCATAAAGATTAGTCCAAACTGTCATAATATTGTTGGAATTTACATCACATGGGCACATCTTAATACTAGAGTGAAAGCTGTGATTATAAGAGTATATTAAATCTTGTAAAACATCTATATATCTATAAGTATTATTATGAGTGAAATAACGCCACATTTTCATTTTTAGTGTTCTTTGAAATCGTTCAACAATACTGGCCTTAATGTCAGGATTGTTAGTGGTATAGTAATTAATCTTTTTGGATTTAAAGTATTTTTGTACATCTTTTGAAACAAATTCTGTACCTTTATCGGATTGTATGTGAGTAGGTGTTAAATTACTTTCAGTAAATATACTTTCAAAACATTCTTTAGTTGTTTCTGAGTTTTTCTTTTTCATTGGTCTTGCAAAAGCATATTTACTAAATACATCAATAATACAAAGTATATACTTGAAACCATCATTATATTGAGAATAAGTTCGCATATCACTTAAATCAGCTTGCCACAGTTCATTAATATTTGATAGAATGTACCTATTACGCGGGAATTTTTTTCGAATGGGTTTATGTAATGTGTATGTTTCTTGTGATTTTAACCATTCCTTTACTTGCTTTTTATTCATTTTACCCTTCATGGCTTTTGATAATTTATCAATACTACCAAAACCAGCGGGATTAGATGGATCATAATAAATCCTGTTAATTTCTTCTAGTACGGAGTCCATTTTTCCCACTCAAGTCCTTTACGTATTTTAGTTGTAGACTTTTTATCTCTACTGCACGGTGTAGAAAACTCTTGAACTTCAATCTCAGAGGGTTTGTTCAGATCTTTTGCTTGAAGTTGGTTAATAAACTCACATCTCCTTGGATTTCCAATATAAGTAAGTGGTACTTTAATATCTTTTAATGCTTCAGCAAATCTAACCCACCCTACCGGATCACTTCTTTTTAGGGGTCTTAGTGAATCATTTATTAAATCAACAATATTACTTCCAGGAATTTTTTCACTATCAATTATGACTGTACCTTCGTTATCCCAATGTATTTTACTTTTACTTGTTTCAACTAAGTTTAATAATAACTGCCCTTTTTTATGATAAGTTTTTGGTATTAAACTGAGTATTTGAGTTGGTGTGTAAAGTGGATTTTCATCATTTTCTTTACTTTTAATGGATCGATTCTCCTCCAGCAAAGATTCAATATCAACTGAAGTTTTTAGATCTCTATCTTTATTTTTAAAACCAATTTTTGACTCATTTGAATCTTCATTAGATGTATCAGAATAAATTGGTAATTTGAGTGGTTGACGATCCTCTTCGGTAAAATGAAGGTATCTTTGCAGTGTTTGTAAATATAATATCCATTTCTTTCGGTCTTCCGTCTTACTATTCATAATATTTTGCATTTCAATATCTAATCGAGATAAATTACTATTAACCTTATTTTCTTGTTTTAATTTTTCAATCAATCCAGGTTCGATAAGTATCATTTTCTTTGCATTTTCCATGTTAACTGGCTAGTCCACTCACTAATCCACTCAATATTGCACCTAATATTGTTGGTAAGAAAGCCCCTCCTTTTTGTATAATTATATTTTTTCTTAGTTTATGTTTACACTTACGTACTAGTTTACGGAGTATGTTTTTATGTTTATTCAATTTTTGTTTATCCTGATCTTTAAGAGGTACTTTTCCTTGTAAAACGTTATGAATACACTCACAAATACAGTTAATTTCTTCTTCATCACACGTTTTAAGTAATGCTCTTTGATATTTTGGTTTAAGCGTATGCAAAGCGGTTAGCAAATGTTTATACGTTGTGAGTCGACGATGCATCATTTAGCAATGATTTCAATTGTTTGATTCTTGGTGTATTTAAACTCTTTTGTGGGGACGTAGACTGTACAGAAACCATTAAATGGAAAGACATTTGTCTTGATACGACAAAAATCATTGGTATTCTGTTTTAAATCTACCATTAAATATCCATGCGCCTCTAGAGTTGCATCCCTGTAGGCATTTTCAATGAATTTTGGGTTATCTGGTGATACTTGTCTTGCTAAATATCTTATTTGAGTTTTATCTCGAGGGTTTTTAAAATATATTATATAACTTGAGTTTAAAGATATGTCTCTTTGTCCTTTACCCTGATGAAATAAATTTTGTGTTAGATAAAATACACTAAGATTCCTGTGATGACTACCTTTTGTAAATATATCCACAATTCTTCCATCGGACTCTCTCATTAGATCATCAATAATAACAAGATGTGGGTTTTCACCATCAAACATATTAAGATTTGGAATTCCTTGATGATAGTTAACATTTGGTAAATTATATAATGGTTGCATTTCATCAAAGCACCATGTGATCTGATTAAAATCACAATTACATACTTCTGTAACTGATTTTATGAAATTTGTTACAAAATTTGACTTCCCACACCCACTTGGTCCTGCCACAATAGCAGTGAACGGATGGATAAAGTGAAACATAACACACGTCTAAAGTTCAAAGGGGTGAAATAAAAAATGAAAGTGTTGGTGTAAACAATTAATATATATTCCAAAAATTATATAAAACAGAATTATCTGTATACTATTTCTAACACAATTAGTACATCATAATTTTACAATTAACTCAACCTCAAATAAATAGAAACAACAATTAGTACATCATAATTTTACAATTAACTCAACCTCAAATAAATAGAAACAACAATTAACTTAAATTATTTACAATAAAACAATGTTTAAATATGTAATAAACTACGTCATATTATAGTATTATCATAATTTTACAATCAATATAAATTTTTCTTAAACGCAGACATAAAAGTAAAAACTATCAACACTTAACGCAGTTTATAATGACCCCAAGCTAATGTTTCAATATTATTATCTAAAATATGTCTCTTTGTGTCATTATATGATAAACCTATCTTATTTAATTTTTGTGTGAAAATTGTGTGTTTAATTGATTTAAATCTAAGCATGCTATAATATTGCACTTTTTTATTAAATAGAGAAGACTTATAACTATTCATTGTCATCTTTTTAGTGATACATTTATTTACCCCTTTTGCCTTGGCTATAGTCTTATTCTCTAAGTTAAAAGCGTACATTTTGGATCGTAAACCCACAAATTCTTTCATGATTTTACCATTATTTTCATCTTTAAAAAAACCTAATTTCTTTTTATTTAATTTTGGATATTCAAAAATATTATTTGTATCATAATCTGAGGTATCAAAGTATGATGAAAGGTCAGGTTTTATATCAGTGTAAAAATCATTTGTAAATATATGATATATTAAACTATCCGTATCTGTATACAATAATTTGATTTTACTAAACTTTTTAATCATATAGTTATAATGAAAATCATACATTAATGTTTTTGAAATATCTAAAATGCAAAACCCTAAATAAATTGGTTTGTTATATATTAACTTCGTTTTTCGCAACTGAACCGCAACTAGGTTTTCCGAAAATATTGAAAGGCTATGAAATTGTGGTTTAGCGATTAGATCTTGAGCACCTAAAGCTTTACCCTGGTTCTCCCAGTGCGTAACTAATTTTATGTTAACCCTTTTTTCAATATTCTCCATAGTCTTACCGAAGACTGAATTATTCATTAATTTATAAAAATCTTTTTCGAAATCTGATTTTGCTAAAGTTCTTAATTTTGTGTTTAGATCTATGTACATCTTCAACCAGGGAAACTGTTTAAATTTTAAAACTCTATGAATTTTAGTTAATTTAACCCCCATTTCTATGCACTGCTTTAAATTTCTGTAATGAATTACATATTTATCTTTATTATTTAAATTTGGGACTAGTTTATTCTCATTAATATTGCCTACACAAATGTTTTCTGGACATAAAGGAAAGTCCGAATGTAAATCATGAAGTTCATCTGGATATTCCAAATCAACTTCTAAAATAAAACCGAAGTCTGATGTCTTAGACACATTAAATTCTGTATTTGGATTTACCCATTCGAATCCACCAGTAGGAAGATATTGAGACATAGCCCAACCATATAAATTGTTGGCATCAAAATATGTGATATATGAATTTGGTTTCCCTGTATCATAATCCTCCATGTATTTGTTATTAGCTCTAGCATAACGATTACTACATTGAAATACACCACCTCTGATACCTGATCTAATAAATGCAATTTTCTCATAATCTGTTAAAAGTTCTAATTCTATTTTTGTATATTTTAACATTGCATCCCAACTTAAACCGGGTGCTGTGTAATAATGGGCAGGGTCTAAATCATATGTATTAATACATAACTTTCTAAAGTTTTCAAATACATCGGATAAAAGTAAAACGTCTGTTTTTAAATATAGGTTTGAATAATCTAGCATATTACAACACCCAAAATGTTCCCAAACATCTTTAGCATGATTGTAATCATCATTTGAAATATGTGAATCTGTGAGTGAACTATAAAAACATTTTTGTTCAGGGAGCGATGTTAGACTTAAACTATCATATTTAGTCATAAGTTCATATGGATAAACACCTTTCCGTTTTAAACGAAAGAAATCTTCATCATTAGGGTAATTTCTACGTAATTCTTGAAATTGATCATTACTGAGATTTTTGGCCAATTCTTCTAATTTACACGATAAAAACTTAAATGAATCTAAGAATCTCAATATAATTTCGTGGTTATTCACTTTTAATTTTTTGGAAAAGGATATATATTTTTCTTTATTTTGAGGGATAACTTCGACTTCACCATCACAAAAGTTTAACGCGTGAACAATAAAATGAGCATCATAGTGACTAAGGTTGTGTAAAAATATTGGTATATAACTAGGTGTTCTGATCTTCGAACAACATGATTCATGAGCAACACCTATAAAACTACCAGTGTACCAATCAAAATCATAAAAATGTTTTGCCAACTCAGTTTCACAAATATGACAAATGGTTGCATTTGAAATTTGGTTTTTGTCTTCATTTGTTAGCGGAAGTGGTGGATATTTTTGAAGTCTATTTTTTTCTTTTAGATTGTTAGATAAACTTTCCATAAACACTTGTGCACAGTTGGGTCCGCAATATGTTACATATTTTGATAATTTATCATCATATGAACATTTTATATAATATCCAAAACTATGTACTTCATGTTTCTGAATATTATGAGTGAAAGGTTTGGAAGGATCGTTAGAACATGATTCTATTGGTTTTAAAAATGCTTCAAAATCAGCATAAACTACGAATGGTATCTTTAACTTTTTTTCATAACTATCAAATTTAATTTTATCATTTGAAATAGGTTGACCAAACCAATTCTTTTTTTTTAAAGTTTCACTGTTTGGTAATACTGTACAAATGTGAGCACAATCGTATTGTTCATGGTTATTTAACCTTTCCTGAGATGGAAAACGAAGTAGACATGCTTCACAAATGTACATGATGTGACCGTCTTTTGAAATTTGTTTACTAACTAACCGCGATAAATTTTTTATATAGCAATAATGATTTTTTGTATCCTTGGAAAAAAATAATAAATTGATATGTCTATCTATACGACACTTTGTTAAAAATAATGGACCTACTATAGAATTACATCGTTTTTCTTTATTATATTCTAACCCAAAAACATTAATACTAATATCATTTAATTTCTCTACTTTTGCTATGTCAGAAATTTTAACCGGAAAGGAAATACCATCAAATTTAAGTTTATTTGCATGTTTAACGTACGATGATACCCGATCGGTGTGTTTGTTTACAGGATATAACGCCGAGAGTAACGCCCATTTAAAACAAAAATAATCCTTGTTTTTTACATTTATAACAGCCTTTTTTAATTTTATGTCACGAGGAAGATCTATGTATGAAGTACCGCGTAGGGGGTTAAATCTATTAACATTCATGTCTATAGATTTTATGTTTTTTAGACTCCATCCACTATCTTTTTTTTCGAAAGCACTAATTTTAGTAGTAATTGTATCATTTAAAGATGAAAGAAAAATATTTAAGTCATCTCCTTGACAAATAATATAGTTAAGCGTTTGAAAATCGAACGTATCATGAATATCTTTAGTTTGTTGAACAAAATCAGCATGCAATATGAAGTTTACCTTAAAAATTATGTGTTGATGAATACACTCTTGTAATAAAAATAAAATATCATCTTTAATAGAATTTAAAAATAGTTCAGGAGTTTCAAAATTTACCCATGTCGAACGATCTACTCTACTCTTGATTTTATAAGTTAAAATCCTATTTCCAAAAGCAGATTCAATAACACTAACGTTTGATAAAGAATTATGTGAATTTAAAAGATTATTTTTATGAACATTACTTTTAAAATGATTAGCTAAATACCGTTTCTTGATAAATATATGGCACGTTGGACATTCCACTTGATCATCGTTACTGATACTGTTCCCTGCAGAGGTATGCGCTTCTGCTTCCGTTGTTGGTTTTTTGATGATCTTGGATTCTTTGCTGCACGTTCGCTTCGTTCCTCTTCCAAGTTGTAGTGGTTGACTGCTAAAATGTTTAAATTTATTAAAAACTGTATAAGACAATATGTAAATTATGATCGAAATGAATGTTTATTTTACATACTTAAACTGTGTTTCAACCATCGCACAGTGATGATACAACTCAACATCGTATGACGAATCGAACAGTTGACCCCTCTCCATTTCTTCACAAACTTTAGACAACTCCTGATTTAATTCGCTATTGAATAGTTCCGTATTCTCTTCCATGATTGTGGAGAAAAAAGCACTGGTGCACACTTCACTGAAGTTTTCCCTTCCTCTTTTTTATTTTTGATTCAGCTTCAAAAAAATGATCAATCGATTGCGATTTTCTTTTTCCACCATCGCATGTGTTATTATTAATGACGAGGTTATCACTCTCTTCTTGAGGGGAGAGTGGCGAGTAGTAATACTGTTTATAGGTATCTTCATCGAAGCTCAATGATTTCTGCAACAACACAGTTATCATGTTAATATCAATTTGTTAACACTTAATCATAAAAGTTAAAAAAGTTAAAGTTACAGCCTATTAAAGTCCACTGCTGAACATAGGCCTCCTCTCATTTCTGAGAGGGTTTTAGAGCAAGGAAATGTCCGCCGCGCTCCCTCAATGTGTGTTGGTGAACTTCACATGCCTTCGAAATTTTCTCAGACATGCAGGTTTCCTCACGATGTTTTCCTTCACCACCAAGCACGTGGTAATAAGCACTTAAAATTGCTATTAACAATTTAATTGGTGCTGGCGGGGATCGAACCCGGGTCGCGTACTGTGAAATTTACAGCTAGCGCTAACCATCTGGGTTACCACGGCTTAATCATATACATACACAATATTTAAATAAAATAATACACACACACATGAAAATAACAGAAAAAAAGTAATTTAGCCAATAGAATAAACACTTACATCCATAGCCTTTGGTGTATTGAAGTAACACAAATGTACTATTGATAGATCCACTGTAGCCAAACGACCGTACACTAATTCGATGACTGCGTTTGTTGGTCTTATATACCACCAGTACGTAAAAATTCTAATCTAAAGTATTTCCGTAATGAGTTGATAATTACTTTATGCGTCAACCAGTTTATCTCACATTTCCGTTGCCTATCTCAACATTTCTTCGTATTGTGTTTTGTTTGGTGATCAATGACTCAAGTACGATTTGTATAACACAAAAATGCAATTTAATATTTAGAAACATATCAGTTTATCTCACATTTCCGTTGCCTATCTCAACATTTCTTCGTATTGTGTTTTGTTTGGTGATCAATGACTCAAGTACGATTTGTATAACACAAAAATGTAATTTAATATGTAGAAATCACTATAATTGACCATTCCTATGTTATTCATTGAGTAGCTAGGTACTGTAATAATCTACTAATAGCAGTAATATCATGGATACACTAGATGTACAACAACATCTGAAAAAGATTCACCCCAGTCTAGAAAATAATGTTTATGCAGCTAATAGACTGCCTATGTATACCCACGTACCAACGTATATAATATGTAATTTGGATACAGATGATAAACCAGGGTCACATTGGGTAGCTTTATATATCGATACGAATGACGTCGGTCAATATTTTGATTCATATGGACGATCACCTGTACGATATCATCTAGAGTTTTTAAAAAGGAATTGTAAAAGATGGAACTGGAATGTTGATAGGATTCAGAATGAGTGGACTTCAGTTTGTGGCGAATATTGCTTAATGTATTTACTATATAAGTTTCAAGGATGTTCAATACATAGTTTTACGAGTATATTTACAAGGAACACATTGTACAACGATATTTTAGTGGATGAGATGTTTCGCTCCTATTTTGTAGATAATAATTAATAAGATTTTGTATTTTATAAATAAAAATTGTAACAAAATTATGTAATGTGTTTTATTGATGATTCAGATTAGCGTTGTATAAACAAAGAATTATAATAAACAATAGCACTGATATAGTCGACGCACACGCTGCAATGAAGGTGATTAAGGAACAATAGAACAATAGAAATAGGAACAATGGGACGCTAATGACGGTGGAGGCCCTTACCGGATATCAATTAGATATGAGCTAATTGATCTACACATCTCTGGAACCGTGCATTCTACACAAAAATGGACCGCGGATTCGTGATCAGAGCATGCCAAAACGCATGCAGATCGCAACTGTGATGGGAGCGTGAGTGGCATCGTACTCCGGATCAGACAATGGTCCGAAGAGCACAGAGGGGCATCGACGGAGACCTGATATCCGTCCGGATGAGAGGTCAGCAAAAGGTCCAACAGGGAAGGTACATGATCCTCCACATCTGGGATCCACGTAGGTAAAGTAACCAGTTGTGTTAGACCATATGCCAAGGCAAAGTCATAGACAGATCTACTCGCATGATCGGTTAAACGTGAACCAAGCCAATCAGTGTGTTGGGCGTTAAAATCACCGAGTATCACGATCTCTGCGGATGGGACCTGTTGTAGCACGGAGTCTGCAGCCATTTGGACGTGGTCGATGAGTCGGTCTGTGTCGGCATTACCGCTATGGGGCCTATAGAGGCACCCGTAGATGCGGGGATGGTCGTCGCTGTCTTCGCGCAGCCATAGGATGAACAGGTCCGTACCTTCAAGACTGCCGAGGCGTCGAAAACAGAGTTCCTCTCTGACGTATACGAAAAACTCCAGCCCGAGGCACAAAGGAGTGTTCTAATTTGTACCCCGGGTAGGAGAGATATGAAGTATCAGCCGGAGAGGACACCTGAGTCTCGGTTAAAAAGAGCAAGGCCGGCTTCGCCGTCTCTAGAAGGTAATGGGCAGCGTTAAGGTTGGAGTGTAGTCCCCTGATGTTGCAAAAATTCACGGATAGCGTGACAGGGGTCGCCTTGGTCTTATTGCCTACGCTTGCCCTGAGCAGTTTTAGTCGCGAACGGAATTTTGTCCCCCCCCCCCCCAGAATACGCGGGGCAGCCTTAGCACCCACGCTCAGGAGTCAAGTAGTTTGGTCGTGGATGGTCAGCGAGGGATTCTCCAGGGGTGCTGGTACCCTCCTGGGGTAGTCTTTTCTTTAATTCCGCTACCATGTTGATGGGGGGAGGGGGGGGGGGGAATTGGACCTCCGGCTGCCTGCACTCACCAAGCGCAACGCAGAGGTAAACCTTAACTTCACGCTGTTATTCTGTGAGGTCGTGGTACCAACCCGGTTCGAGCCGGCCCACCCGTGCGACAGCAGAAGCTGCCGCGTGGCTCTACCACTGTTCGTGTTTTATAATGATAGGCAATTGACATCTAAAACCAAAAATTGGTAACTAATTTACATGACAATTTTGGTGAAATGTTACAAAAATAATTATATGAATATAATAAATTTTATTTTAATTTCTAATAATTACATAATAATTGAAAATCATAATATGCTATACACAAACGCACTAAGTGAACAACTCAGTAACAAAATAATAATCAATATTATTAAGTGAATGTAATGTTTCATCTTACTGAGTATTTTCCAGTACTTTTATAGTTTAGAACAATTCTTTTAAATTAATTGTATATCAGATAAAATACCCTAACTAAGAGCAAAAGTATAATAATAAAAGATACGTTACATTACTAAGCTTTACATACTAACTGGCCAAACTTTAAAATTATTTAAACTGCTCTCCTGCAATATTAAAATCTCTGTAATTAATACACTCGTCTCCTAGGCCATCGATATATACATTTCATAATCAACATCCAATAAAATTTTAACGTGCAGCATTTTGACTGTAAAAAATATATAGAACCCTTACGTGGGTGTGTGTTTCCACATGAATTAAGTATATTTCATTTTTATGCCTACTTTATGGTATTACAAACCCTTTGATTCAACTGCGTTTGCTTTTACTGTTTCTTCAATAATCCTTTCAAACTGATTCCAACACATAAAAAAGCTTTCACTACATTTTAATACTCTGTAAATGTGTGTTTTTTATCACGGTCTAAGTTTAACAAATAAAGAAGAATTACTAGTGTACTATACTAGCAATATACATCACAACATTTTTATTCTACTGTGTAGACTACTGGTACTCGATATCGTCCCGTGAGTGTCGCATGAGGCGATGGAGAGCAATAAACCAGGAGATGGGCAGCAGCGCCTTTCTAATAACAACTAGAAAATAAAAAGCTGCGGTTGCCTACCCACCTGCCATGCGTGGCAACTATAGCAACTATCCCATTTATGATATGATTTGGGGAGGCCTATGTGGACTTTGATAGGCTCTAAAGATGATGATTGACTGCCTCGTTGGTCTAGTGGCTGTAGGAGTGCGACTGCTGATCATGAGGTCCGGGTTCGAATCCCGTGTCGGGCCAAAAAAAATAGTTATTGAGTTTTTTCATCAAGAAATTCTCAGTAGCTGCCTGGAGTCAGGGAGTTGGCGGTTTCTCACTCCCCGTGCCTCGGAAAGCACGTAAAGCCGTTGGACCTGCGCCTGATCTCTCTCCGGTCGTGTCAGTTTACCGTCCTATCGGACTATGTGAGTGAGGGAATAGAGAGTGCACCTGTGCTTGCGCATACACTTGGTCACTAAAATCCTGTCCTGCACCAATGGTTAGTCTCTGTTGATACTGGCCTCCAGACCGTAATTCGGTCTGGAGGACATTAAGATGAAGATGAGAAGAAGAAATTTCAGTTATCAGTAAAACTTTTGAAAGCATAAGCTCCATAAACAATGAAGAAATAGATATTCTATTTATTTCTTCATTATCATTTAATAGAAGAAATAATAATCAACTGCGACCGAGTGGTTAATCGACGGATGCAACTAGGCTGGGTAGTGTTAACATAATGGATCTAAGACGAGATTCTTTACTGCTGGCCGTGTGAGAAGCTCTAGGTATTTATTGATTGGACTGTGTCTGGAGTTTCTATGCGTGACAGAATTCGGCATTTTTGTTTCTTGAGTAACAGCCACGTACCGGTAGCGAAGTTTTTACGTGGACATGCTTCAACTATATTATGGTTGTAGCGTCTATGGGTCAAGAGTACAGGAGATCCTTTTTAATGGAAACAAGGCTTTCCATCTTTGAACTCAGGGGTGACAACGCATCTGCATTTTGATTCCTAATCGACAATATATGTAGTAGATGCCTTTGGATAATATCATCCACTAACATTATTTTAGATTTAGGTAGACTGTGTGCACTTTTGCTACCGTTGCTTTATTTAAAAAGTGAAGTGTAGGACGGCCCTCCACTAGACGGAGTGATGATGAGTGGTAAGACGTGAAGGAAGTCATTGGTTACACGTGGTTCCGAACAATATTTTTTAACACGCATTGACGCATTGGGGGAGGTCTATGTTCAGTTGTAGATTTGTAAAAAGCTGTAATGATGACGATAGTCATGATGTTTATAACAGCACGCTGGTGTTGATGGCGTGAACAATTTTTTATTTTTCTAAAAATACAAAAACTGAAAAATTAAAACACTTATTTTTAGACGTGCTAGAGTCACGCTGCAGCTATAGGCTGCGCTACGAATGGATCGGCTCGCCAGGGTTTGAACAACACTCTCACAGAATACCAGTTTGAAACAGTAGAATAATGCTGCTGTGTTTCGTATAGTGTAGAGTAGGTATGGGCAACTTTTGACATGTTGAGGGCCAAACTTTAGCGTGCAAATACGTTCGCGGGCCGCGTTTAAAAGTACTGAGTGCATTTTAAAGTAGTGATAATACTTTTTGCGATAGATATTAGACATGAAATAACAAATGACAATGTTATTACAGTACAATTTATTAAAATAACAAAATTAAATTTAATAAAATCGTACATCATCATCATCATCATCATTACAGCCCTTCACAAGTCCACTGCTGAACATAGGCCTCCCCCAAAGAATGCCACAAAGTACGGTCCTGAGCCACCTGCATCCATCGACTTCCTGCATGTCTTACCAGGTCGTCACTCCATCTCGTGGGGAGACGCCCTACACTTCGCCTACCGGTACGAGGCTGCCACTCGAGAACCTTTCTTCCCTATCGGTTGTCGGTTCTTCGAGCTATATGGCCGGCCCACTGCCACTTCAGCTTACTAATCCGTTGGGCTATGTCGGTCACTCTGGTTCTACTGCGGATATCCTCATTCCTAAGTTTATCACGCAGAGAAACTCCGAGCATAGCCCTCTCCATAGCTCGCTGAGCGACCTTGAGCTTCCTCATACGGCCAGCAGTGAAGGACCACGTCTCAGTTCCGTAAGTCATCACTGGCAACACGCACTGGTTGTACAATTTCGTTTTAAGGTTTTGAGGTATGTCTGACGAGAAGATGTGTCGTAGCTTCCCGAACGCTGCCCAGCCGAGTTGAATCCGTCGATTGACCTCTCGGTCGAAGTTGGACTTACCCAGTCGGACTATTTGTCCCAGGTAAACATACTCGTCAACAACTTCGAGCTTAGTGCTCCCAACAACTACCGGCATAGGTGTGACATGGATATTAAACATGATCTTTGTTTGGTCCATGTTCATCTTAAGACCTATCCGTTGGGAAACACTATTGAGGTCATTGAGCATAGTGCTTAGGCCCTCCAGCGATTCTGCCATAAGGACTATATCGTCGGCAAATCGAAGGTGAGTGATGTACTCGCCATTGATGTTGATACCGTATCCTTTTCAGTCCAGAAGCTTGAAAACGTCTGCCAATGCAGCGGTGAATAGTTTCGGGGATATGACGTCACCCTGTCTTACACCTCTCTGAAATTGGATAGGTTTCGTACTCTGGTTCTGTACTCGGATAGCCATCGTAGCTCTACTGTACAAGCACTTCAACACTTTGATATAACGACAGATAACTTGGAACCGCTGAAGGGACTGCAGCACCTCCCAAATTTCGACGGAATCAAAGGCTTTCTCATAGTCCACATACGCCAGACATAGTGGCAAGTTGTACTCTTCGGACTTCTGTACAACTTGCCGAAGGGTATGTATGTGGTCTATGGTGCTAAAGCCCTTTCGGAAACCGGCTTGTTCGGGAGGCTGGAAGTCGTCAAGTCTGCGCGCGAGACGATTCGTAATGACTCTCGAAAACAGCACGTAGACGCGGCTCAGAAGGGAAATCAGTCTGTAGTTCTTCAAGACAGCGTTGTCACCTTTCTAGAAGAACAAGACCACCGCACTTCTGCTCCACGCCTCCGGTGTAATGCCACCATGGAGGACGGAATTAAAGAGCTTCTGAAGGACTTCGAGTACCGGTATTCCACCCGCTTTCAGAAGCTCCGTTGTAATTCCATCCTCGCCTAGGGCCTTACCGTTTTTAATGTTCTGGAGAGCCATTCTAATCTCGCTCAGACTGACGTCCGGGATATCTTCGGAATAGTGTCGGATGAGACTCGCTCTTGGATCGTTACTCACACTTGCGTGTGGCTCCAACGATGACGTGTACAGCTGCCCATAGAACCTCTCAATCTCACTCAAAATCTCAGGTGTCCCGGAAATGATGCTGCCACATTCCGTCTTCAGCTTTGACAGTTGGCTCTTTCTGGCAGACAGATCTCTGGCAAAGACTTTGGAGCCTTGGTTCCGCTCGATCGCTTCTTCAATACGAGCTGTATTGAAGTTGCGTAAGTCCCGCCACATGCATTTGGAGATCTGTCTGTTCAGATGTCTGTATGCTGTCAAGTCTGTTGAAGAATGTAGCTTCATCTCCTGTCTAACAGCCATGAGATTAAGAGTGTGATCGGAGAGTTTTTGTGTTCTTCTGCGGCGGTTCTTGCAGAACTTAGCTCCGACCGCATGGACAGTTTCCACGAGCATGTCATTCATATCGTCCACTTCATTGCAGTCTTCTAGGCACTAAAAACGGTTTTGTAGCTCGAGCTAAAAGGTTTCGGGACTTTGGAACAGAGCACGAGGGGGACGGAGCGTTGACTTTATTTGACGAGACCTCTCCAACTTAACGTTTAGGTTCAGTGTGATTCTAACCATTCAGTGATCGCTGCCGGTTTTCACCCTCGCGATCACTGAGACATCACTGAACAGTTGTCGTCTGGTCGTCATAATGAAGTCAATCTCATTTTTTGTCGAACCGTCGGAGCTAGACCAGGTCCACTTCCTGTGGGGCCGCTTCTGGAAGAAAGAGTTCATCACAAAGAGTCCCTCTTTCTCCATGAAGTCGGCCAGCTGCTAGCCCCTTGGATTCCGTTGCCCTATTCCAAATTCCCCTACTTTCAGCTCACCGTTCTCTCTTGTGCCTAGTTTTGCATTGATGTCTCCCATTAACACCGTATATTGGGTTTTGGAGGAATGCATGGTTTTAGAGATATCCTCATACATTTCCTCCACCTCCTCATCGGGGTGTGCCGAGGTTGGTGTGTAAACCTGTATGACCTTCAGCGAATACCGTTTGGTGATTCTGAGTAGGAGGTACGCAACCCTCGTCGACACACTTTCAATATTTACAACGTTGTTAACGAGAGACTTGTGGACGATAAATCCGACACCTCCTTGGGACAGATGGTCGCCCTCCCGGTGATAGAGCAAGTTGCCGGATTCGAGGATTACCGTGTCCTCCCCCTCTCTTCGGACTTCTGATAATCCTATAATATGCCAGCGCAACTTGTCTATCTCTTCTTCCAGCTCCACGATCTTCTCTCCAGTCCTCAGGGTGCGTGCGTTGTACGTTGCCAGGTCGAGTCGTCTAAGGTGGCAACCGAACCTCCACCGGAGATTCTTAGCACCCCCTGCCCCGCCGTTACCATGGTCACCACCGTAGCCAGGAATAGCGGGGCCGCCGGGGACTGGGGGCCGTCTGTTTGTTGCTTTAGTCATTGGGGCGTATTTGCCATAGTTGCCACGCTTGGCGAGCGGGTTGGCTCTGCTGCTCGTCGATGGGGTTACTCATGGGCCCTAATCCCGTGATCCTTGGTTGGGGCAGCTAGGGGCGCGTACAGTGGTTTATCTTTTATTTTCTTAATATCTCATTTCTAAGCTCGTAAAACCGTTTCAAAATTTTTCTTTCAGTTGATATTTCATCCAAAAACGCATTGAACTGGCGATGGTTAAACCCTTGGAATCGAATAAAGTTGATGGTTTTTACTACCACATTCATTACATTCTGGAGTCGAATGTACTTAGAACACAAGTTCTGTTGGTGGATAATGCAATGAAGGACTATCAAGTCATTTTTTTGTACATTTAAATCTGTTGCTTTTTCATTCAAAATTCCGATGAAACCTTTACGTAAACCATAGAAGGTGCATCATCAGTGCATACTCCAATTAATTATGACCATGGCAAGCCAAAACTTGTGAATACCTTTTGAACTTCAATAAAAATATCCTCTCCTGTAGTGGTCCCTTTTAGCGGCTGTAAAGCAAGCAATTCCTCAGTAACAGTGAACTCCTTATCAACACCTCGAATAAATATAGCAAGTTGAGCTGTGTCAGACAAATCGGTGTTTCTATCGGCTTTTGTCAAATGCTATGGCAAATGATTCGAAACCAGCCATAAGGTTAGTGAATGTTGTTTTTATATCATTATCCATCATTTCTATATGTCGGACAACAGTTCGTCTTGACAAACTAATTTTTTCAAATTCATTTTTCTTTTCAGGACACAAAATACCGCAAACTTCTAACATACACTCCTTGATAAATTCTCCTTCGGCAAATAGTTTTAATGCCTTTACCAATTTTGAGCTAAGTATAAATCTAGCTTTCACAATATTATCATGTTGTGTTCTTTGTTTGTGAAACATTTGTTGCTGTTTTTCCAAATTTGCGGTAAGCTTCTGAAATAAGTATAGAATCTGAAATAGTAGTAAGTAAGCGTAAGCTATTGAATTCTTTCATTACTGAAATGGATTCATTACACAGCAAACAAATAGGCTTACCATTGTGCAAAATAAAAAAGAATTCGTCAGTCCATTTTTTTTGAAACTGGCGACGTTCTGTATCTACTTTTCGTTTCTTTCCACCAGACATCATTTTTGTTTACTTTTCGTTCAATAAACTTAATAAAAAACTATAGTTAGTAACCACTCAAGATGCACACAATGTTACAAAGCAAGTTGACGGCTCGAGCAGTTCGCTAGGATATCGTTTGTCTAAGTTATCACCTCGGTAGCTCAAATAGAACTGACGTAACGTTCGGGCATCCACCCGCTTATATAGGCAAAATGAAGGAATAATCTGAAACAAACTAGTTTAGAATAATTGAGAAGCAATAAATCTTTTGATGTGTCGCTCGTTAGGTGGCAAATCTCAAAGAATTTGATCGAGCAAGCCGAGTGGCGGCGATTATCAGTGTGAGGCGGCAAACATCAACGGATTTGATGTTTGCCGCCTCACTGTCACTCCCGTGAGTATAAGTACCTAATGTAATATTTTTTAATTGGGTTTTTTCAAAACGTTTCGCGGGCCGGATCATATCTTACAGCGGGCCGGATCCGGTCCGCGGGCTTTTTGTTGCCCATATAAGGTGTAGAATGTAGAGAACCGAATACCCTTTGTACTGGTAACGAGGCATTCCATCTTAATTTGTAAGGATGACAACGCATCTGCATTTTGATGTAGATGTCTATGGGTTACAGCATCCACTGTAACTGTATGCTCGCTAGCACCCTTTTTCTATAAAATAAAAATAATCTCATAATCTTTGATTATGGTATAATATACAAAATAAGTAGTCTCTTCGTGTTTTTTTCCATTTTCATTGAGTGAAAGAACAACTTTAAACATTTCTTGAATTGATGTTGCTTTTTCATGATTAAGACCGTTATGCGAGTAACTTAAAATAAATGACAGAATTATAATAGAAATTGGTTTCGTTTTTAATCAAGATAAGAAAGGAACATAACAATAGCGGTTTCGGTACTCTTTGAATTTAGAAGCTCTTTGAAAACTCGTGAAATAAAGTGGCCATAAATTCTTCGCCGTCGAGGTGATAGCGGTTCTTTCCAGTGTAATATTATTTATACGGTCTTCGTTGTGTGCGTATTTTTAGAAGCTTGGTGTCGAGGCTTGAAGTCAGTCCGATTCGTGATTATTATTATTATTATTAATAATATTCGTGCTTTTGAGTGTGATTCTGTTTATGTAATCCTATTTAGAGAAGAAATAAAAAATTCCCTCGCAAAAAATTAAATAAATATTAAATTAAACGGGGAAATAATACATGGTCGCCGCAAACTAACATATTATTATGATGCGGCGTGGATGACCGTCAAGTAACAATACCGCGAGACGTTCAAAGATACTCGTACCGGTGTTGCCAGATTTAAAAACATACATATTGTTTAAATACAAAAAATATATATTTATTATTAGTAATTATAAATTAAAAAAAATGTAACTACTAAATTTACTGAAATTATAATTGTTACTTTTTGGTATTGTCATTGCAGTGGGTACCTACAAACCTCTTTCAAAGTAACATTATAATATTCATTAATATTGTTATTTTTTCTACCGACTTCAAAAAGGAGTCGGTCTCTCGGACTCAATACGAATGTATGTTTTTTTGTGTGTTACCTCATGACTTTTTACTGGGTGGACTGTTGCTTCACGTATGGTCCCATGTACATTTGATCAAGGTCTGACCAATAGTTATTGAGTTATTCTTAATAATTTATATTGAAGTTGGTGGTACAAAATTTTTAATTTTAAATTATAGGTAATGTCATTGCAGTAGATACATACGTGCTTATTGTGGGTCGGACAAAGTGTTTATATATAACAAACGAAGATAGATATGTAGATGTCTATGGTCCACAGCAACCACTTACCATCAGGTGGACTGTGTGCTCGTTTGTCACCCTAATTCTACAAAAAAAGCAATTAAACTTTTAATTGTAATTTTGAAAACAAGCACTTAGTATTGAGAGAATGCCTATTCCCTAAAGCGGGACGTACTCTTGTACATATAGGCTATAACGTTAAGTAAAATATTTGTACGGGCAAGCCATCGTACATTCATCTTTATTTTGCGCTCACGTTTGCGACCTACTTTCGGGGCGCATGTTTAATTAGTAATAATTTTATTATATTTAACTTCAAATCATTACGTCAAAAATCGTCCTACTAAACACCATCTACTTAAGGAAAAATTTGCCACAATAACCTTGTAACTACTTTACTTTTTAATAAATCTTTTAAACTTTGGTGATCGTTTCCTTTCGACGTGCTCATCAACTAACTTCAACTCTACCACTTGAAAGTGTATGGCCCTGCAAACCATACATTTTTTGGTCTTTAGAGTAAAAATTCAAAAGTGAAGTGTAACAGTGTGTGATCAGTGGTAAATCTGCGGTAGCGAATCGATTGACTGGCCTCCTGGAAGAGAACCAGAACCACCAGAACAATTGAGAGTGCGCACATATCGCAGAGGAATCCTATCACGTACTACACAACAACTAAGACGAACCAACACCAAACTCTACATCTACTACCGTCAACTACGTGCCAGGACACCGAGCTACGAACTTCGCATTCTCTTCTTCTAACTTTGTACTACAATCAACTAACTACTTCAACTACAACATCATGCTGCAACTTCAACAACAGTGTTTTAATAATATCAAAACTCTTTGCTCTATCTACAAGAAAGAGAGAGTCAAGACAGAATAATTTAAAATTAAAAATTTTGTACAACTGACTTTAATATAAATTATAAAATATAACTCAAAAACTATTTGTCAGACCTTGATCTACATATGGGACTATATGGGGAGCACCAGCTTTCAAATAAAAAAAGAATCATCGAAATCGGCAGTAAAAAGTTATGAGGTAACAGACATAAAAAAAACATACAGACGAATTGAGTACCGGCTCCTTTTTGAAGTCGGTAGAAAAATCAAGAATACTTGTTTAAATGACTGGAGTCTCTCGAGGCGCAGTGGAGCGACTACAGTGAACGACACAAAGAACTACTAGAAACTTATTGCTGGTAAAGTCACTAAATGGGCCACTAGCTAATTTATTTCAATAAATTAATTGCGGGATTCAAACCACAAATTTTGTAAGAATCTGCATCTCGAGAAAAATACCAAGAGAGGTATGCGTGGTGACCAGAAAAACTTAGTCTAGGCGGGAGGTGTGGCCCATAAATGCGTCCACGCGGTGGGTGGCTGTTAAACAATTTCTTGCGATAGTTCAGCTGCGCTAGAACGGGGTTGTTTGCTGACCACTTTCTTAGGTTCCTGCCGTCAAGTTTTAACAGTTCAATTAGTAACTGTTGAAGTTCGATTGCTTCTTGAATAAAGTTGTGTCCGCTCACAAGGTCGTCCACGTAAAACTCATCTTGAAGTAGGTACGCGAGCCGATTCTGGGTACTTGTGGCCATCGTCCATTGCAAGTTGTTTGAGAGTTCTCATTGCAAGCCATGGTGCACATTTCATCCCATAAGTTACGGTGCATAGTTCATACTCTCGGAGTTTTTCAATTGGTGATTCACGCCATATTATTTTTTGTAGTTTTTGTTGACCTTGAGTGCTTGCTATGAAGCGGCACAATTTCTCAATGTCGGCGGTGTATTCATTTTTGTACGATCTTCATTTTAAGATGAGTGCTTGAATATATTTTTGTAGATTGGGACACTTTTCTTGTAGTTGGTTAACCACCGGTCACCACTAATCCCAGCACCGCTACTCCCAACACCACTCCACTAGGCAAGACACGAGGCTCTACACGAGGCATCCTCAGGTGATGTAGACTCTACGGTGGCTGAACGTTAGCTAACGGTCTAACGTTAATTGAGGTAGGGCGGGAGGTGTTCTTCATACTAGGTAAAACACATCATTTTATTTTATAGCGTGGATGTTTGCGAAGTAAATTTTTTAAAAGCTTTTATATAATGAATTTCCGCAAAGTAACGCCTGATTCTATTAACTATTAACCCTGTATATAATAAAATATAAATTATTTGATCTCCTTGGTTCTTTAAAGTCAGTTTTTACCTTTTATATAAAATTTAATTTCAGGAGGTGCGTGACGATATTTCTTAATCTTTAAATTCATAGATACTCGTAAATCACTTGGGTTGATGGCTTAATAAGCGGATTAGCGAATCCAATCGTCTCGCACTTGTTGCTGCTTTGTTTTGGTGTCAGAAGCTATCTGTGTCACAATTTTTTTCGTTTTTTATGCTGTGTGATGGCGCCAAATGAGGGCCGACTATGGGATATACCAAAAAGATAGAAGAAGAAGAAAAAACTAAGGCTAATATTTTGTTAGTATGATGTATAACTGGGTTAGTAGGTAAGGTTTATTATCATCATTCATCATTACAACCCTTCACAAGTCCATTGCTGTACAAAGACCTCCCCCAAATAATGCCACAAAGCACGGTCCTAAGCCACCTGCATCCATCGACTAATGTCGTACCAGGTCGTCACTCCATCTAGTAGGGGGCCGCCCCACACTTCGCCTACCGGTACGAGACTGCCACTCGAGAACATTGCTTCTCCATCGGTTTTCGAGCTATATGGCCGACAAATAGCCACTTCAACAAATTAATTTTGGGCTATGTTGGTTACTCTGGATCTAAAGCGGATATCTTCATTTGCAAGTTTATTACTCTGAGAAACACGCTGAGGAACATTACATACGAAGGTACATCATTCATTACAATATATAAAAAAAATATTACTACATTTATACTACACTTACTCACTATTCCTCCGATATGGAACAACAGTCCAGTCTACTCGCGATTATTTTCAGAATGCTCTTGTTGCTTCCCGCACCCTGCGCATATTAGCTTCCGATAGATGGCGGTGTATCCATCTTGTTTACAAATGTAAAATATTCAGTCTATGGCAAGAAATCAAAGATATGAAACGTCTACTACAGCGATCGCTAAACCGTCAAGCGCAACACTTTAGGCAAATTTTCCCTACGATGGAGGGAGGGGGGATCCATGTCCAGCTGTGGCATTTTACGGGCTGACGAAGAAAATTGTTATTTGAGAGCTCTATTAGCTTAACGTTACATGTTTTCTCTCTCTTTACTTTATTTATATTGATGTAAACGTTAAGTTCAACAACGTAGTTTGATCGTGAGTCAAGAATCTATAAAAAAAATTACATTTATGTATATATTAATTCATGAAGGGAAAACATTGTTCCCTTTTTTAAGAATAATGCACGTACGGAGGATTGTGGATAAAGGGATACAGTAGATCCAGAGGCAACAATACAGCAGACGAACTGAACAGAAAAGGATCAGCTCTGGAAACTATAGGGCCGGAACCAGTCATACCAATCCCCTTTGGTAACGTTCGTTCACTGGTACGTAGACACTTCACTAATCAACACGCTCAGATTTTGAAAATTCTAGTAGACTGTAGACAAGCTAGGGAGGCAATTCCTGAAAAAAACAGTCGGTTAACCAAGGTTATAGTGAGACTGAACAAGCCACATATCAGGATAGTAACAAGTGCTATCACATGACGTGACTTCTTTAACAAACATTTATTTACCATAGGTGTTCGGATAGTCCTCTGTGAATGGCATGTATGGGGGAGGAAAAAATGGCGGCCCACGTGTTGCTGATATCTCCGGAGGTCGCTTCATACAGGGCTAAACATCACGGCATGCTGGGATCATTCCCCGAAGTTGCTTGCAACATCAAGGGACAGTTGAACTTCTTCGGGGAGATTGCATGGCTCGAATAATTACATTATTCCAGCCCACACGCAAAATACGCGCTTAGACGCGGAGTTGCTGAAAGCAGCCCGCCATAAACTAACTAACTAAATGTCGACGGTGATGCATCTTTACTAGTGTAGAGGTCCTCTTCAAATTGTGTAAGACACATCACGGATTTTAACTAATTAATTTTGTTATATTTCATTAAATATATCAAAATTAATTAGCTATTATATTTAATGGATATCCGCAAAGTGTTACTATTAACTTCTATTCTTCCACAAAAATTAGCAGCAATTAGTTTTATCTGAGAAAACTTAATCACGTCGGTTTTGTTCCAATTTGTTACATGTTGATTGTTTTTGTTGCCGATTGGCGCGCGGACAGAATTCTAACCGCCGCTTACGAGATTAGTTGTACTTGTTCTATTAATGCTTTGTTTGTTTGGATCGTAAGCATATGTAAACATTTTCGGAATATTAGATAAGTAAAACCTGTTTAATAGTTTTGTTGACTTGTTATTAATACGGCATTTATTAAGGGTACATGTAGTGGCGGTGTAAGAATATCTAATACCTCATATCATCCCGTGGGTGTCGAGGCGACAGAGGGAAACAAATCAGGGAATGGGCAGCAGCGTCTTCCTAATAACGACTAAAAATAAATATGTGCGGTTGCCAAGTCGCTTGCCAAGTGTGGCAACTATGGAAAATATACTCCCTATAAAGCAATCTGTTGGGGAGTCCTATGTTCAGCAGTAGAATTTAATATACTGTAACGGTAATGGTTATTGAGAGTCGTGTCAGTTGCACAATATTCTTGACCAAGCTTAGGCTTGGAAAGGGCTGTTGTGCAATAACAAAAGACAAGTAAAATATTATTTTACTTAATGTTTGCCGCCGTGTTAGTTCAGGAGCTAAGCGCTCGCTGTTAATTTCACAGTTCGTCAACCCGTGTTAAATTCCTGCTAACTCCAAAGAAATTTTTATTGCAATTTTCAGTGCTGATAAGCTCGGCGTTGAAGGAAAATATTGGTAAGTAACATTCACGTCTAAAAAAATTTGTAAACATGTGAAGTCCGCAAACACGCACTGATGGAGTGCGGTGGACTAATTGTTTGAAAACCCTCACAGAAAAGAGATTAGACCTGCGCCCACCTATTGGATTTATATACACTATGCCTTTTTTGGCTTGTGGACTCTACGATTTAAGCTGGGGTCAACATTTGGGCCAACTCCAATTGTTGGCGTGCATTATACTCTAGCTTTCCGCTGATCTTACAACATAAACAATGCTTCGAGTACAGTTATGTTAGGAAGGGTGAGTCGTCAACATTATCATTATCATCAGCATCATTACAGCCCTTCGCAAGTCCACTGCTGAACGTTGGCCTTCTCCGAGTAATAATCATTGTATATAGCCACTTGTATCTATCGATATCCTGCATGGATAACCAGGTTGTCAGGAAGTCTGAGTGCTTCGGTATGATTGCAGTACTATAGTAATTTTTGGGATATATACAAAATTATTCTTAGTTTTTTTTTCTTTGTTTTATGGAAGTAAGAGTGACAAATGTTCACGCAATCCATCTTATAGTATGTGGATGATGTGGTGCACCTAGAACTCGATTAAATAGTAAAATGCAGATTCAATTTCAATACTAAGGATAAAAATCGAATGCTTCATTACCAGCAAAATGGTCGCCGGTTCTCTACACTCACCATACGAAATACAGCAGCATTAAGCTACTATTTCATTGTAGTGCTGATGCAATATCAACCCTAGGGATAAGGATCGAATGCTTCATTACCAGCATAAAGGGTCTTCGATGTATTAGCACTATACAAAATACATCACTATGTCGCTATTTCACGCTGGAATTCTGAGAGAAAAAGGTAATATCAATAATACTAAACACATGAAAAAATATCCAAGTCGGGTTTGGTTCCAGCTTGCACTAATGAAATTGTTCAATATAAATTTCCCATTTATCACATACTCGGTGATGAAGAAAAACATCTTGAGAAACCTATATGTCGCCATCACATCGTCGACAACCCCCGTAGCACGCACTTACAAATTTGATATGACTGCATACTGACACATTAGATCAAATTTGTACATTTTATACTTGTTATATCCATCTATCAGTGCCCTATGATTTTAATGGTGTAAATGGCTTGAACAAATGGTCCTTCGAGCGGGATAAATATCATATAAAAAGGGGAGGCCTGTGTCCAGTTATATGATTCATATAAGCTACGATTTTATGTTTTTCATAATTTACAAACATAACACAAGCTTCGAGAGATATTTCTACGTACCTAGAAGAAATATCTTTAGTATTTTGTATTTATTCCAACACAATAAATTTTTAGTTTAATCAGTTTTATTTTTCAGTCAAATCATATCTAGGGTAAACAAGTCCCTGAAGTTATTTCTATAAAACCGAACCGGGTTTTTTGCAAGAAAATTTAAATGGAGCCGTAATTCGCCAGAACGTAGTCGAAATGATATTCATTGTACCTAAAATTATCTCGTTGTTCTACGCCTAGATAAAACACGACAGGAAAATTACTGAAGCTTTAAAACAGCAATTAACTGCAAGGAACCTCATAATATTTTTGGTCGTTAAAGTTGCAATGACTAAGCGAATCTAAATTTTTATTTTTTATTTGTTTCGCGAGTAACCTGGATTCTATGCAAGTTGACACCAAGTGATTTACCAAGTGCTCGAAAGTGAAGGAAAACATCGTGTGCAAACTTATTTTATAAAAATATTTTAAACACGAATCGGATATGGGAAGGGGGGAGGGTGTGAGTATTGTATGTAACTTTCCTTTACTTTAAACTAGTATAAATTGTAGGACTATTTCTACTACGTGGTAGTGGTTCTTTTTTTGTACTACCCTCTTAAATATATCTGCCGCAAAGCAAATGTTATGCATCAATACGTGCTGTACTCTGTTTCGGTATAAAGAGTGTGGCATATTTATTAAAGGTATTAAAATAATATACTCTTAAACATTGTGACGACCTGTTAAGACATGCAGGATGTCGATAAATGCGGGTTGTTCAGGATTGTGCTTAGTGCCTTTCCTTGAGGGAGCCCTGTGTTCAGCAGTGGACTTGTGAAGAGATGTAATGATGAAACATTGTACATGTGTGTTTCTTCTTTTTTAGTAATAATGATATTAAAGCTTTGTATTTGTTTCAATTCACACATTTTGTACAAGGGTTTTACACAATTCATATTATACAAGGTTGTTGAAAATGTAAGAAAAGATCATCACAAACTTAGCTAAGAAACATACCTATTTATTTTTATGGGTATATACCGCTCCCCCTCTTTTCTAAACGCCGATAGTTTTACTAGCTCTCTAGATTTACATCTGGAAACTATTAGTCATCATAAAAATGTGTCTGTCATAGGTGACATAAACATTAACCTGCTTCCCATAGCTACAGAGAAGCCTCAGTATCGCCGTAATAGACTCAGCTACTTAGACGCACTATCCCTGCATGGCTTATTGCCTGGTCACACTCTATCTACGAGAAGGAGATCCTGCCTCGACCACGTAATGATAAAACTTGAATTCAACCTCATTGCAGCTTTTATTGCCGTCCTTAACATGACGATCACAGACCACAATCTTGTGTTGCTTCAGTTATCTAAAACATCTACCCACAAATCTCCAACTAAGTCAAAGCTAATTATAGATTTTGATGGGGCGTATAATACTCTCATATCGACGAGTATCCCCTTTTCGGAAATGCCGAATAGCCCTGAAGAATTTGCCAACTCTTTTATTAATATAATTAAGTCAGCTATCCAACAAAACTCTAAATTATCCTATTTTTCTAACAATAAAAGGATATTAAAACCCTGGATAACCCCCGGAGCTCTGAGGTGCATAAGGCTAAGAAATAATTTGCAACAAAAGGTAGAAAAAGACCCCCATAATACAATTATAATAATAACTTATAAACGTTTTCGAAATTTCTGTTCCAACCTCATCAAAAAACTTAAACGACAGCATTATGGCAAACTTCTTAATAAATCTGCTAATAACCCCCGTAAATTTTGGAATACAGTAAATGAGATCACTCGATACAAACCACCCAAATCTAATAATGTAGCCCTAATTAACTTTAAACCGCTACCACTAGAATCGGTTAACTATGTCAATAATTATTTTGCTTGTATAGGAAATAATTTAGCTGAAATAATTGCTACAAATTCGGGTACTAGAAATCGCGTACTAGTAGCCCTTATCTCTAACTATACACAGACCTCATCCTTCGTCCTCCTAAACACTGACAAAAAAGAAGTCGAGAGCATCTTGATGAGTCTGGACTCTGGGAGCTCACCTGGATGGGATGGTATCAGCACTAGTTTTCTAAAGCATGCTAGAGCCTTTGTTGTACCGTACATATGTAACCTCGCAAACCTTTGCTTTAGTACTGGTGTTTTCCCCAGCGTCTTAAAGAGGTCTATGGTAACCCCTGTGCATAAGAGTGGGGACAGAGAGGATGTAAGCAATTACAGGCCTATCTCTGTCCTTACCTCCATCTCCAAAATAATTGAAAAGCTGCTTAACAATAGATTAGTTAATTTCCTAAATAAATTTAAATTACTAGCAAATTCCCAATATGGTTTTAGAAAGGGTCTTTCAACTCAAGATGCGATTCTTGATCTCACTTCTACTATAGTTCGTGAAGTAGACAATGGCAGCAAATGTCTTACAGTCCTTTTGGACTTAAAAAAGGCCTTCGACACCGTCTCTGTGCCTATTCTTTTACACAGGCTAGAATGCATAGGTATTAGAGATACTCCACTCATGCTTTTTAAAAGTTACCTGCAAGACCGAACTCAGCAAGTAAAAATAAATAATATACTCAGTGATAAAGCCACGCCTAGTTTTGGAGTTCCGCAGGGTAGTGTCCTGGGCCCGACTCTCTTTTTAATATACATAAATGATCTATGTAATCTACGGGATGTCGGGGGCAGCATATACTCCTACGCGGACGACACTGCTCTTGTTTTTACTGGTAGCACATGGAATACTGTCCAAGCAGGTACTGAAAAGGGTTTAATCAATGTATATAATTGGCTCAGTTCTTACCTTGAACACCCAGAAAACCAACTACATCTGCTTCACTCCTTCTAACAAATCCCAACCTGACCATAACTTTGCCATAAAAATCCACACTTGCTCTAACCGTGGTAACCTGATTTGTGACTGCCCTACTATTGAAAAAGTCAGCCAAACTAAATATCTAGGTATAATGTTGGACCAACGACTTAGCTGGCACTCACATTTGGAACTCTTAACAAACCGCACTAGGAAACTAATATGGGTATTCAAATCATTACGGCAGGTTATGTGCAACGAACTTAAAAACCGAATCTATGTAGCCCTGGCCCAATCCGTGCTCACCTACTGTATCTCGATTTGGGGAGGAGCTGACAAAACTCACTTCCTTGCACTTGAAAGAGCTCAGAGATCGCTTATAAAAGTCATTTACTCCAAACCTTATCGTTTTCCCACTGATACACTATATAGAATGAGTGGTCTACTTACAGTACGAAAACTCTATGTTCTGAATCTCATTTTAACGTGCCACAAATCTTTGCCTTATGTCAACCTAAGTCATAAAAGAAAGAAGGATGTTGTTGCCGACGTCACTGCTGTATGTACTGCTTTTGCCAGAAGACAATATAGAGGTCAATCCGCCCATATATACAACAAAGTAAATAAAATACTTAAAATATACCCCATGTTATCTTACACTTGCAAGAAAACTTTAATAGAATGGTTGGACTCAGTTAGTTATGAAGATGTTGAAAAACTTTTTATAAGAATTAATTAAATCTCCGGTTAAACTTAATGTCGGTACCTGTATGCGGAATACCCATACCGATCCCAAGGAACCTCATTCGTAGGGCTTACAGGTGACCGACATACACACGCACACATAAACACACACACACACACACACACACACACACACACACAAACACACACTCACACACACACACACACACGCACACACACACACACACACACACACACACACACACACACTCACTCACACACACACACACACACACACACACACACACACACACACTCACACACACACTAAAATATATACACAATAAATAACCCACATTTCTATAATTCTAAGCTTCTAGATATAATATAGTTTAATAGTCTTATTGAGGATACCGTAAGGGAAGTAGCGAGTTATTCCCAACACAAGTGTCTATGACTACTTAAAGGGAAAACTCGACAAATCTTTGTTATAAGACTTTTGAAAATAAAGGAATTTTTTTTTTTTTTTATTTATAACAAAAGTAAGGAGATAAACTGGCCTGTGACTCAGCTATGTCGTGAGTTGAGTTCACCGCTGTATTCTGCCATAGCCTACTTTTAAATTTATATTATAAACCAAAGACGGTATCTTAACCTTATTTTGCTATTGACGTAAAATAACATAAATCATTTTCTGAAATATATACTCATATGTGCTATGTATCGTTACTGTGTAGTGGCGTGGTGTGGTGGCCACTACCCCATATCATCCCGTGCGTGTCATAAAAGGCGACAGACGGTAACAAATCAGGGGATGGCTAGCAGCGTCTTCCTAATAACGACTAGAAATTAAAGAAATGCAGTTGCCAACCCGCCTGCCAAGCGTGTCAGCTATGGTATATCTTCAAAAAACGAGTTTATTATAAGAAAGTAAGGCATACGTGGCCACCAGACGTTCCGACAATGTATAAGTAATTTAAATAAATATATTATTTATACTAGCTGACCAGGCAGACATTGTTCTGCTCTTTGCAAAGACCCTTTGTCTAATAAATAAAAACATTAATTCGCAATAAATAATATTGATGGTCACTTACCGGGATAAAAACTATCCTATCTCTCAAGGTGGACCAAACTGCACACAGTATGCAAAATTTCATGGATATCAGTTCAAAAGTTTAGGAGTTCATCGCGGACTAACAATGTGACACGTATTTTTTATATATAAAGATAACTGACTTCAAAAAGATGGCTCCAAATATTCTATATTTATATGATCTCTACGGGGTTTGTTGGTGTATTTTGATGTATCAAATATTCTCTCTAGCGTAATAAATACAGAATATGTTTACGAATTTATTTGAGAGCAGCGAGAAAGTTATTAAATGTGAAACGATGTGGGACGTGATAAGTACCAGTCACCGTGTTTATTTTCTTTGCAAATTTGACTCAGTAAGTGGTTATGTATTTATTGTATGTCAAAGTAGCTTTACCATTTTTTTAAACGTTTCCCTCACCCTATGGATTTCTCCTTTATCAAGTCGTTTTTAGCGAATATTTCACGTATTAGAAATAAACGGTTTACTTCGACTTTCGTAACACATAAAGCAAATTATTGGAATAATATGACAGCGTCTGTCTTTCTGTCCGAATAAAACCTGAGCGTCTTCAAGGCAAGAGTGGATAGGCTTTTGTTACGCTAAGACAGTGCGATTTACCATATAGGGCTTCATCACTACTTACCACCAGGTGGGATTGTGGTCAAGCACTGATTTATAATAAGTATTAAAAAAAACTTTAGAAAAAGGATGAGGAGGAAATTTTCAATACGACTGTATGAATTAAAGTATATGTGTGTACGGACTAGAAGAGATGCCGAGACTTGGTTATTTGCAATACGCGTTAGATCCCATTGCACTGGCTCAAACATAATTAGTCTGTGCCATATGAAGTTACCCCGGGGCTCAAACCACGCGTCCCGTACTACCGCACGGATTTTGTTTCAGGTGATCGTTCTTTTTTTTATAGGATAAGGGTGACAAACGAGCACACAGTCCACCTGATGGTAAGTGGTTGCTGCGGCCCATAGACATCTACATCTATCCTCGTTTGCGAATCAAAATGCAGATGCGTTGCCAACCGTGAGGACTAAGATGGAATGCCTCATTTCCAGTAAAAAGGGCCTCCGGCCACCTGCACTCACCAAGCGAAACGCAGAGATAAACCTCTACTTCACGCTGGTATTCTGTGAGGTCGTGGTACCACCCCGGTTCGAGCCAGCTCATCCGAGCGACAGCAAAAGCTGCCGCGTGGCTCTACCACTGTGATAAAGAAATATAAAGATAGATTATCACCGAGGTTTTGTTTCTTTGCAACAGGAGTTAGAACTCACGGGTTCAAACTTAATTACTCTGTGCCACATGAAGATACTCTGGGCTTCCGACCACGTGCCTCGAACTGCCTTCGCGATGTCTGTTCTTGTATGCAGAACATATTACTTCAATGACTGTATGTTATTTTTTTGTATGTAGGTACCTATGAAACGGGATGTATTCGTCAATTGTGAACCGATTTGAATGATTATTTTCTATTAAAAATTTAACTGCAGGAGTGGTATCATACAAATCTTGAGAAAAAATTTCACCCAGAAGGAAAGAAAGGGAATAAAGTTTTTAATGTAGCTATTTAGACCATATTCTAGTAGTTATCTTAAGCTTGTGATATTACGAAGTTAAAATTTAAAAATGTTGAACTTTCAATAAAAAGTAAAAATTGACAATGAATTCAAATGGTGTGTTAAGGCATCACCATTACAGCCCTTCACAAGTCCACTGCTGAACATAGGCCTCCCCCAAGTAATGCCACATAGCACGGTCCTGAGCCACTTGCATCCATCGACTTCCTGCATATCTTACCAGGTTGTCACTCCATCTAGTGGGGCGACGCCCTACACTTTGTCCGCCGGTACGAGGCCGCCACTCCAGAACCTTTTTCCCCATCGGTTGGCGGTTCTTCGTACTATATAGCCGGCCCGTTGCCACTTCAGCTTACTAATCCTTTGGGCAATGTCGGTCACTCTGGTTCTACTGCAGATATCCTCATTTCTAAGTTTATAACTCCGAGCATAGTCCTCTCCATAGCTCGCTGAGCGACCTTGAGCTTCCTCATCCAGCCAGCAGTGAAGGACCACGTATCACTTCCATAGGTCATCACTGGCAACACGCACTGGTTGTACAATCTCGTTTTCATGTTTTGAGGTATACCTGACGAGAAGATGTGCCGTAATTTCCCGAACGCTGCCCAACCGAGTTGAATCCGTCGATTGACCTCTCGATCGAAGTTGGACTTACCTAGTCGGACTATTTGTTCTAGGTAAATATAGTCGTCAACAACTTCGAGCTTAGTGCTCCCAACAACTACGGGCATAGGTGTGACATGCCATTAAACATGATTTTTGTTTTGTCCATGTTCATCTTAAGACCTATCCGTTGGGAAAGACTATTGAGGTCATTGAGCACAGTGCTTAGATCCTCCAGTGATTCTGCCATAAGGACTATATCATCGGCAAATCGAAGGTGAGTGATGTACTCGGCATTGATGTTAATACTGCGTATCCTTTCCAGTCCAGAAGCTTGAAAACGTCTTCCAATGCAGCGGTGAATAGTTTCGGAGATATAACGTTAACCTGTCTTACACCTCTCTGCAATTGGATTGGTTTCGTACTCTGGTTCTGTACTCGGAAATCCATCATAGCCCTACTGTACAAACACTTCAGCACTTCGATATACCGACAGTCAGCTTGGCATCGCTGAAGGGACTGCAGCACTGCCCAAATTTTGACGGAATCAAAGGATTTCTCATAGTCCACATACGCCAGACATAGTGGCAAATTGTACTCCTCGGACTTCTGAACAATGTGCGGAAGGATATGTATGTGGTTTATGGTGCTAAAAATTTTTCTAAAATCGACTTGTTCAGGAGGCTGGAAGTCATCAAGACTGCGCGCGAGACGATTCGTAATGACTCTCGAAAATAGCACGAGGAAGTCGGTCTGTAGTTCGTCAAGAGAGCGTTGTCACCTTTCTTGAAGAACAGGACCACCGCACTTCTGCTCCACGCCTCCGGTCTAATACCACCATGGAGGACGGAATTAAAGAGCTTCTGAGGGACATCAAGAATCGGTTTTCCACCCACTTTCAGAAGCTCCGCTGTAATTTCTTCCTCGCATGGGGCCTTGCCGTTTTTAAGGTACTGGAGAGCTATTCTAATCTCGCTCAGACTGACATCCGAGATATCTTCGGAATAGTGTCGAATAAGACTCGCTCTTGGATAGTTACTCACACTTGCGTGTGGCTTCAACGATGACGTGTACAGCTGCCCATAGAACCTCTCAATCTCGCTCAAAATCTCAGGTGTCCCGGAAATGGCGCTGCCAAACTCGGTTTTCAGTTTCAACAGTTGGCTCTTTCTGGCAGACAGATCTCTAGCAAAGACTTTGGAGCCCTGGTTCCGCTCGATCGCTTCTTCAATACGAGCAGTATGAAAGTTGGGTAAGTTCTGCCATATGCATTTGGAGATCTGTCTGTTCAGTTGCCTGTATGCTGTCAAATCTACTGAAGACTGCAGCTTCATTTCCCGTCTAACAGCCATGAGATTAGGAGGGTGATCGGAGAGTTTTTGTGTTCTTCTGCGGCTCGTCTTGCAGAAATTAGCTCCAACCGCATGGACAGTTTCCACGAGTTTGTCATTCATATCGTCCACTGCCTTGCAATCTTCTGGTCACTCAAAACGGTTTCGTAGCTCGAGCTGAAAGGTTTCTGCACGAAGCGTTGACTTCAATAGACGTGACCTCTCCAACTTAACCTTTAGGTTCAGTGTGCCTCTCACCATTCGATGATCGCTGCCGGTTTTCACCCTCGCAATCACTGAGACATCAGTGAACAGTGGTGGTCTGGTCGTCATAATGAAGTCAATCTTATTTTTTGTCTAACCGTCGGGGCTTGATCAGGCCCACTTCCTGTGGGGCCGCTTCTGGAAGAAAGAGTTCATCATAAAGAGTCCCTCATTCTCCATGAAGTCGGTCAGCTGCTGGCCCCTTCGGTTCCGTTGCCCTTTTCCGAATTTCCCTACTTTCAGCTCACTGTTCCCTCTTGTACCTAGTTTTGCGTTGAAGTCTCCCATTAACATCGTATAGTGGGTTTCGGAGGAATGCATGGCTCTAGAGATATCCTCATACATTTCTTTCACCTCCTCATCGGGGTGTGCCGAGGTTGGTGCGTAAACCTGTATGACCTTCAGCGAATACCGTTTGGTGATTGTGAGTATATGGTACACAACCCTCGTCGACACACTCCCAATCTTAACAACGTTGTTAACGAGAGACTTGCGGACGATAAACAACGACGGTTTTAAGGCATAATGTAAAGGAATTCAAGATCTAATTTTAGAATGTTATATTATGTTATGATGTGTTATGTGCAAGTTATTTTATCTTTTTTATTTTATTTAACTCAGCTTTTATTATTTATTATAACTTTAAACGGACAAACATATACAATTTATTTAACCTTACGTGGTCAATACTTATAATATTATGGTTGTAGCACAAATGGATCGGCTCGACCAGGGATAGACCACGCTCTTCCAGAATATCAATGTTATATAGCAGCTTATTGCTGCTGTGTATCGTATGGTGGGTGTAGAGAACCGGAAAACCCTTTTTACCGAAAACGAGATATTCCATCACGACAACGCATCTGCAATTTGATCCTTCATCGGGGATAGATGCTGATATTTATAGGTTATAGCATCTTCTTACCATCAGGTCGAATGTTTGCTCATTTGTTATAAAATTATATCTATAAAAAACAGACTCGGAACAATTGTTTGTAGTCTGTCTATACAAACACATGTTTCGTGTGGTGTTGGTATTAATTTAGTATACAATATAAAGAAATTTATTATTTTATTTTATTATAATATAATACAATGGCAAATAAGTCCACGGGTGGTAAAGCTCAATGCTCATAGGAAAACCTACAGAACGGGATAAGAAACTATACCCTTCTTTGTTATGTAAATAAGCGTATACAATATGAAATTCATGTGTGCGACGTGTGGTTGTGGTTGTAATTGCGGCGTTAGAGAAACCCTCACTCTATTTAGTTCAGTTGCTAGAGGCGACTATTAACATACATTCATCTCGTTTAAGCCATAAAATACCCAAATCGGCAAACGTCAAAGGCTCGATTCGAGCACGAGAGAGACAAATTTTTCGATTATCCATCCATCATCATCATCATCATTACAGCCCTTCACAAGTCCACTGCTGAACATAGGCCTCCCCCAAAGAATGCCACAAAGCACGGTCCTGAGCCACCTGCATCCATCGACTTCCTGCATGTCTTACCAGGTCGTCACTCCATCTCGTGGGGGGACGCCCTATACTTCGCCTACCGGTACGAGGCTGCCACTCGAGAACCTTTCTTCCCCATCGGTTGTCGGTTCTTCGAGCTATATGGCCGGCCCACTGCCACTTCAGCTTACTAATTCGTTGGGCTATATCGGTTATTCTGGTTCTACTGCGGATATCCTCATTCCTAAGTTTATCACGCAGAGAAACTCCGAGCATAGCCCTCTCCATAGCTCGCTGAGCGACCTTGAGCTTCCTCATACGGCCAGCAGTGAAGGACCACGTCTCAGTTCCGTAAGTCATCACTGGCAACACGCACTGGTTGTACAATTTCGTTTTAAGGTTTTGAGGTATGTCTGACGAGAAGATGTGTCGTAGCTTCCCGAACGCTGCCCAGCCGAGTTGGATCCATCGATTGACCTCTCGGTCGAAGTTGGACTTACCTAGTCGGACTATTTGTCCCAGGTAAACATACTCGTCAACAACTTCGAGCTTAGTGCTCCCAACAACTACCGGCATAGGTGTGACATGGACATTAAACATAATCTTTGTTTTGTCCATGTTCATCTTAAGACCTATCCGTTGGGAAACACTATTGAGGTCATTGAGCATAGTGCTTAGGCCCTCCAGCGATTCTGCCATAAGGACTATATCGTCGGCAAATCGAAGGTGAGTGATGTACTCGCCATTGATGTTGATACCGTACCCTTTCCAGTCCAGAAGCTTGAAAACGTCTTCCAATGCAGCGGTGAAGAGTTTCGGGGATATGACGTCACCCTGTCTTACACCTCTCTGCAATTGGATAGGTTTCGTACTCTGGTTCTGTACTCGGATAGCCATCGTAGCCCTACTGTACAAGCACTTCAACACTTCGATATACCGACAGTCAACTTGGCACCGCTGAAGGGACTGCAGCACCGCCCAAATTTCGACGGAATCAAAGGCTTTCTCATAGTCCACATACGCCAGACATAGTGGCAAATTGTACTCTTCGGACTTCTGTACAACTTGCCGAAGGGTATGTATGTGGTCTATGGTGCTAAAGCCCTTTCGGAAACCGGCTTGTTCGGGAGGCTGGAAGTCGTCAAGTCTGCGCGCGAGACGATTCGTAATGACTCTCGAAAACAGCACGTAGACGCGGCTCAGAAGGGAAATCGGTCTGTAGTTCTTCAAGAGAGCGTTGTCACCTTTCTTGAAGAACAAGACCACCGCACTTCTGCTCCACGCCTCCGGTGTAATGCCACCATGGAGGACGGAATTAAAGAGCTTCTGAAGGACTTCAAGTACCGGTCTTCCACCCGCTTTCAGAAGCTCCGCTGTAATTCCATCCTCGCCTGGGGCCTTACCGTTTTTAAGGTGTCCATCCGCCTGTCAATAAATATTTGTAATTAATTTTTGTAGGTGTATGCGTGTATGTATATTTGTATTATATATTAAGTAACGTAACCGTAACCGTTACAGCCTATTAAAGTCCATTGCTAAACATTCCTCCCCCATAGATTGTCTCATAGTGGAGATATTTGCCATGTTGCCACACTTGACAAGCGTGTAGGCAACCGCAGTTTTTATTTTTAATCGTTATTAGGGAGACGCTGCCCATATCCTGATTTGCTTCCCTCTGCCCCCTCTACATGTGGATGATATAGGATAGTGGATATTCTTAAACCGCCACTACACGGTAATATTTTATTATTATTATATAATATTATATGATAATGATAAAATATTATAAAACATATTATGATATATTTAGTAATTTTAAGTAATTTATATTATTTAGTATTTTTTATTTAATGCGTTTTTAGTGTTCATAAAATATATGGACTTAATTTATATAAAAATAACTAATGTTAATACCGGCAGACTAACACGCGCGTTGCTTACCTTCTGATTTGCGCATTGCCTTACTATCTGAGGTGACTTAGTGGCAAACATTATTTAGTCTGTGTTACTGGTAAGCTTTGTTATCGGTGCCCTTGAGTGAAATATGCTTAGTGAGGGGCCACAGGTAAACAAATAAACGATTGTTTAGTCTGAAAATGATAAATCGAGACTACTACAAAAATTGTTTACCCTGCATTTGGAAATTAATCATTTTTATATTATGTTGTTGATTAAAGTATATCAGGTAAATCCCTTTATCTACATTATATAGTGAAAAATGTGTGTGAACTCACACTTTTTTCTACCACTAGATTCTTACTCTCAGTTGGACATGTTTTGCCAAATAATACAAATGTTTAACAAAACTTACCCAATTTCTTTAACTCTAATTACCTCACGTGGCAATTAGTAGTCATTTGTATAATCTTATAAGGCTCAGCCACAGTCTTATTTGTTTGTTGTTAATTGTATTCATGCCAAATAAAGGGTGAACTTGCGTCATTTGGCGGCACTTTGCCAGGTGGGTGGTGAATTATACTAGTGGTCGTTTAGTCGTCGAAATACCGACCGTAATTCAAAAAAAAAAAAATTTTGTATAATAAGCAAGATGTATTTTACTTTCAACTGTACATTAAAACACATATCTCATATTATAAAATATAAAATTAACGCTTTTTTGCCATGAAAATATTCCTTTTTTGATTCTCAATTTGAGTGTATGTTTTTTTTTGTATGTATGTTACGCGATATTTTCGCAGATTGCGAAACAATTTTGATGATTCATTTTTTATACAATAGGTCATTCTCGAGTGGTCCAGTATAAATTTGGAGAAAAACTTTCACCCCAAAGTGTAGCAAATAAATAACTTCTTTTTTAGCAATTTGAAGTCGGTTTTCACTTTTTGTTAACAGTTGTAATTATCAATAATCTGTAGAGAATGTCCACAGACCATTGAAAAAAGGAATATTTTATTTCTCACAAAAGTATTTTAAAGGAATTTGCTGATTGTAACATTATTTTGTCCAATCCTCATTCCGATGAAACAAAATTATTGGCTAAATTATATAACATAATATTTTCCTCAGATCAGTCAATTAGATAGTAATTGTTTTCATTTTTGTTTGATTTTATAGGATAGGGTGACAAACGAGCGCACAGTCCACCTGATGTTAAGTGGTTGCTGCAGCCCATAGACGTCTACATCTATCCTCAATAAAGACTCAAGATGCAGATGCGTTGTCACCCGAGAGGACTAAGATGGAATGCCTCTTTGCCAGTAAAAAGGGTCTCCGGTTCTCTACACTCACCATACGAAACACAGCAGCGTTAAGCAGCTATTTTACGCTGGTTTTCTGTGAGAGCGTTGTTCTTCCTCGGTCGAGCCGACCCATTCGTACTACAACTATTCTACTAATATTAGCTGCAGCATGACTCTACCACGTAAAAATGGTTAAATAGATTTTTTAAGTTGTAAAATTGTTAAGTTGATTGTTAAATAGAATGTTATTTAGTCCTAAATGATGTCAAATAGAGCGACATAATCGCATTTTGATTAAGCTCTTAAATGAAGATTAAAAATAAATCTCTCACAAAAGTAAAGCAGTAATTATTTTTTGCTAACATTATAAAATTCTTTGGCTACAATTTCTACTGTGTGCGATTGTTTGACCACAGACTATTAGGTATTTGATATTAGCCGTATGTTAACAACGAATGTTTTATTCATTGAATGCTATATTTTTAACACACATTATATATCATTATACGTGGTAGAGCCATGCTGCAGCTATATTAATAGTGTAGTTGTAGCACGAATGGGTTGGCTAGACCGGGGAAGGACCACGCTCTCACAGAATACCAGCGTTAAATAGCAGGTTAATGCTGCGGAGTTTCGTATGGTGAGTGTACAGAGCCGAATACCGATTTTACTTGCAAAGAGGCGTTCTATCTTAGTCCTCACGCTGATAACGCATCTGCATTGTAATTCGCAAACGAAGATAGATGTAGATGTCTATGGATGACAGCAACCGCTTACCATCAGGTAGACTGTGTGCTCGTTTGTCACCCTTATTCTATAAAAAAACATATACATTTAAACTTTCTGCACTCTTTCTCGATAAAACTTAAACTATGGCAAATCTCACAATCCTTCGTGTGCGCAATGTTTTTAAAAGGTGATATCAGTTTTCTCTTCACGTATTAATATATACATTTTTTTTTAGAAAGAAACTAGCAATTCATTTATTAAAATAGAAATAATATTTTTACTTCTAATTTTTCATAAGAAACAATGTATTGACACGTCTTGAGAAATATAATCAGCTCACGCACTGATTACGAGTAATATCAGCGGGGCAACTTTTAATTCCGTAAACCTTTCAATGCTTTAGCTTTATTAAATATACTATAAAACTGTCTTCTTATTTTCATTTCAATGAAAATAAGGTTAAGATTTATTTGAAACGGCTTTACTCGAATCACCTTTGTAAGGGTTGTGTAGTTGTGATGGAAAAACTTTCATTTTTAATTTTTGTTTTCGAGGTCCAGCTTTGGTACGGAATATTGAATCGCCATGAATTGATCGACAATTATATTATTTATTTTTAATATTTATATCTCAACGATTTAAATTCTCTCAACCCTTTCCACCATTGGATAACCAGGCGATTTGCGGGACTCTACTACCTTTGCTGTAGATATTTCACGCATTTGAACCAAATGGTATGCTTCGCCTTTCGTGATGCATTCAGCATAGGAGTAGAAAACTTTGCTTTATCAGATAAAGTTAAAACCTGTCCTTAGAATAGACAGTATTTCAACCACATACCTCTAAAAACACGTCAAGATGTTGGTTCTGACCCTGACCTCTCTCCGAACGTGTGGTCGAGCGATTTTTAATCAAAGATAGATAATATAATATGTCTAACATAGAATTCACTTAATATAGGGGGACTATGTAATCGCTTGTCACCCTAATTCTATAAAAAAAGAAAAAGCATTTAAAAAAACACCAGCAGCTAGCATTCGATATTATAAATACTCTCGTTAGACAGTTTATAGCCTGGCTATAAAGAAACATGTAAATCATTAAGCGTTTTGCGAAATTTAAAAGTTGCCCTTTTTACATAAATCAGTGCGGTTCTTCATAATTAAGCGCCATTTTTATATATCTACAT
Source organism: Parnassius mnemosyne (assembly GCA_963668995.1). Classification (NCBI taxonomy): domain Eukaryota; kingdom Metazoa; phylum Arthropoda; class Insecta; order Lepidoptera; family Papilionidae; genus Parnassius; species Parnassius mnemosyne. The sequence continues at coordinate 6,792,498 of CAVLGL010000057.1, forward strand.
CTATGTCATAATTTAAAATTTGGAAATTCTAACTGTTTACATTAACTTAAAATACAGGGAAATTGAGTATCGATATATTTTTTTGAGATGAAACTCCACGAGAGTCTTAGTGATCGCTGGAACACCTACAATACTAGATCAAGATTAATCTTCCTAATAACGGCTGAAAACAAAAAAAAAAAACTATGGCAAATAACCCTCCTTAGATGCAATCTATGAAGGAGACCTAATTTCAGCAGTGGACTTTAATAAACTGTTACTGTAATGGTAAATTTAACGATAGAAAATTTCTGGTAATTTAAAATTTGTTCCAAATACGCCTAATGTAACCTTACGAAATTAATTGAAATGCAAAGGCGCAACTTGTTGACTGGGCTTAGGTGATATTGAGTTTAAAGTTTAAATAAAATATTTTGACCAAGGATACTAGGAAGTTAAACTATTAGCTATTTAATTATATTTTTTAATATTATATATGTTTCAATTACATGTAAATAAAATTTAAATTTAAATAAAAAATACTGTCAGGAGTAAAATTATGTCAATTAGAAAGTAATTTTAAGGAACAGTAACCAAATTATTGTTAATACAACGTGAGTGTTTAAATCCAACATTCGATAATTATTGTCCTGAACTTCTGTAACAAGTATTTTAAGCAAACGTTTTCACTGAAAGTGAGACGAATATTTCGGCTATGGAATTTCGATGGACGCGAATTTCAACAGTTTAACACTCGAAATTAAATTCATTGTTATATCCAAACGAACCTTTTTGTTCTTCGGCGAGATGAAGCAAAGCAGTAAATTACTTCGCAGGGCGTGATCAATGTTGGCCATCAAATAAATGTCGTTACATAGATTTGTCAGGCTTTTTACGCTATTATGGAGATAACTGTCACTTAATCACCTACCCTAATTAACGTGGATATTTAGTTCAGACATTTATAGAATTTCCGGCAGTTAATATTACCGCCAACATGAAATTTAATTCATTTTACTAATTTTTCATTTAATTCATATTAATCATTTAACAATTATACGTGGTAGAGGTACGCTGCAGCTTTATTATAAATAAGCACCAAAGGATCGGCCCAACCGGGGTAGGACCACGGTCTCACAGAATACCATCGTAAAATAGCAGCTTAATGCAGCTGTTTCCTATGGCGAGTATAGAGAGCCGGAGACTCTTTTTACTAGAAACGAATTTTTCCATCTTATTCCTCAGGGGTGACAACGCATCTGCATTTTAATTCTTAATTAAGGATAGATGTGGATGTCTATGAGAAACAGCATTCACTGACCACCAGTGGACTGTATGCTCGTTTATAACACTTATTATATAAAAAAACGTTGTTCACGGCTAGTTGTCATCACGGGACACAAGAGACACTCGGTTCACACACACACTGGTTCTTTTCTCGCTCAAAGGCTAAGTATAGTCTTCCAGCGAGGAAACGCAGCCAGTGATTTTGGCTCTTGTCACTATATCGCTTGGACTTCTGTATGATAATTTTATTTTATTTACTTTTTCAATTGTAACAAATACAGTGTATTATATTATGATATTAAATTAAATTAGATTGTGCAGTAATCGAGTATAAAAAAAGAAGTCACTATTACACTGTTCTTTCTTTCTCTTTACAAACTCTGTAGCTATTAGACCTTTTGCTCTTTGGGCTCGCTTTGAGGTCATAAATTTAGTGATGCCTTTCATAAGTAACAAAAGGATGTGTTTGGGAAAAAGACAAATTGTACTGACTGCGCTCGTGACCCGTGTCACTCTGCTGCGTGATTCCATTCAATACACTAATTTCACTAACCTTTTCATGTTTTCGTATCCGAAATAACTGATGTATTATATTGGAATATAATTTGAAATACTATTTTATTAATATTTAACAGAACTGACCGTGTAGTATCGGTTTAACAATATACACTACCCTATGTCGTCCCGAGAATGCGCTAAGAGGTGACAGAGGGAAAATGAGACAGGAGATGGGCAGCACCATCTTTCTGATAACAAATTAAAATAATAAAAGAACTACGGTTTGCAATGCTTTCTCGACAAGCATGGCAACTATGGCAAAATCCCCCCATGAAGCAATCTATAAGGGAAACGTATATTTAACATTGAGATTTTATAGGCTGTAATGAATGGATGGATGTAGCAAAATTGATAAATAAAACTGACCATAAGCAGAATAATGAAAATAACTGTGTTCCAGTCGTGTAGTGGCGGTGTAAGTATATCCACTAGCCTCTATCGTCCCGCGAGTGCCATAAGAGGCAACAGAAGGAAACAAATCCGGAGATGGGCAGCGGCGTCTAGCTAATAACTAATGAAAAAAAAACATGTGTGCAGTTCACACACGATAGAAGTGAAATATTAATAAAAACACTGTATACTGTATTCTATCTTATTTTCTCTCAGGCTAAATCCTATAGATGTGTATGTTTGTACCTTTTTAGTGTCGCTTTTTCGTTTTATCGAGTTTTAAATCACAACGATTCTAAAGATTTCACTTCAAGAATAATGCTGTGATTGCCAACGCGCCTCTCAAGCGTGGCAACTGTAGAAAATATCCCCCTTAAGAGTCAATTGATGGGGAGATCTCCCCATATTTAGCAGTGGACTTTAAAAGGCTATGATGGATAATGGATGATCTGCCGTACGAGGATTCTTAGTCTCTAAGTGAGCTGTAGAAAGGGCTAGCTCGGAGTTTCTCTGAGTAATAGAACCCTTCACCAATCTGCAGTAGAACTATAGTAATCAATATAGCCTTTGTTTTGTCATTGACTACTAATGACCCATTACCAAACATCAAACGCCATTGCTTTAAAATACCTAGCAATTTTTTTGTTGGAGCCCTTTTGCGTAAATACGTCCAAATGATTTTCAACGTCGCCTTTCTCGATGGAGCGCAGCAGGAAAATTAACAGGCTTCCCATTCCAACAGCTGCGTCGTCCATTCAATAAAGACTGTGATGCTGGCAGTATTAACGGCTTTTAGGCGGGACAATAATGTGGGAAAATGTACAGCATTTTGATCGCTATTTTGTCATGGCCAGTTTAAGTTTTAATAATTAATAATAATATACAATTCACGGTTGTTTCGATTAGATAATAAATATAGGGTACATGCGTCCTACTGCTGAGAATTGTTCTCCTCTCATTTATTAGAGATTAAATCACATAAAATTTCTATATCGCCTGGCACTCAGCATCAATATTTTCATTAGATTTATCAAAAAAAAATTGCTAACTTTGCTAGAATTTATAACACCCAGATTTAAAGTAATATTTTTATACCAATACTTTTGTAAACGAATACTCACCGTGTTGTGCAAGGCGTAACAATATTTACTACCACATACCGTCCCGTGGGTGTCGTAAGAGGCGACAGAGGGAATCTGAAACGGAATACTGATATCAACTGAGAAAAAAACATTGTTAGGCTCGGTAGCGGTTGCTAACACGCCTATTAAGCATAGCAATTATAGCAAAATCCTTTGCCATAGTAGCTACATACCTATATCATATTATGTATTGTTCAATAGACTTACATATTAGCAATTATATAATACGATATATGTATGTAGCTACTATACTGTACACCAAAAATTGTTAGTAAGGTAATTAAGTTGACAACGAATAGTAAGTTGACTGCTTGAAAAATGAAATTAAAAATTTATATTATTTAAATTTCATCAATCCTCAGACAAAATTTATTCATGTGATAACACAATATCATATGAATACATTTTAATGAATGAATAAAATAGTTAAATTGTTTCACTTTTATATTCAGTCAGGTTGTAATATATTTCATCATTAATTTCTATCTCAAGATTGAAAAAATCAGCCTCCAGTCATTTAGAAAAGTGCTCGAAAATTAACATCCATTCAACGTTCATTTTTCTTAAAAGATCGTTAGTAACTTTTCACGTCACTAGAAATAAAGTGTTCTTTGGGGCTACTTTTACACCGCTAAATCAATGGGAAAGTCACACCTGGTCAATGACAAACATTTCCGAGTAAACAATAAGGGCCATTACAGATAGACTTTAAAAGCAAGTAACTGGTGCTTAAAATGTTGCAAAACATTTATTACAATGTAGGTGGAAATTAAAGTGTTATAATTTATACTTGCGATTGTTGTCACTTAGTGAAACTATCTTAATTTTTGTGACTTGGTTAAGCAAGTCTTTTTTTCTTTTTTACACCCAGTGCTGGACGACAATCATACCTGGTAGTGATTGGTGAGCTAATGAGCCTTAGATGGTAAATCGCTCTGCCTAAGCGTGACAAAATCCTATTCACTGTAGCCTTGATGACGCCCAGATTGTATTCAGACGGATACACAGACGCCGGCAAATTATTCCACTCATTTGCTGTACGCATTACAAAATATCATAATAAATTTCTTATTTAATTCTTCATCAGCCTATAATAGTCTAGTGCAGTAAATAGTCCTCTCCCGTTAAAGAAAACGCCCGTTTTTAGGATTGCGTAGTTACATAACAAAGAACTCTTATAGTTTCGCTATATCCGTCCGTCCGTCCGTGGCTTTGCTCAGAGCACCTAGGGTAGGTGCTACAAATCTGTAATATGGCATAGTTAGAAAACTGTGAATTAAATTCTTATTCTGATTCTTCATTTTTATTCTGATTACTTGCCATCTTTTCTGCCGACTTCCAAAAAGGAGACGGTACTCAATTCGACGCGTATGTTTTCTTTTATGTGTGTTACCTCATAACTTTTTACTGGGGTAACCGATTTGGATGATTCATTTTTATATGAAAGCTGATACTTTTCCTGTGGTCCCATATGAATTTGATCAAGATCAAAGGTTCAACCAATAGTTTTTGAGTTATTTGAGTTATTCGGCTGTACAAAATTTTTAATTTTTAATTATTTACCCATCTGTTCCATTATGTTGGATATGTCTTTAAAAACATTGGAGGTGTACAACAACATCTTTTCGATTAAGGGGTCCGTTTGCGAAATGTTTAGCTTTAAATTGGTATTTTTCATTCCAGTCATGTTTCCTCCACTCTACCAACTAAAACGCTGTTTCAGGAAATGTGAAAGTATACACAATAGTAGTATATATAATGTAATTAAAAAGAAATCTATCACAATTAAATAGAAATAAGAGGTTAACGAGTAATAGTTGACCAACTTATAAAATGCACTTGGATTAGTAAAAGTTTTGTTACAACTCCATAGAAAATGACCTAAAATTAGCTGCATTAAACACGTTGTTATGTTATTCTAAACTGTTATTTTGTGAAGAAAACGACTTATATGCATTACTAGCCTAAGCTTTACTTTTTCATTTGCGGAATTGGTAGCGATTATAATCAAAATCTAAAAGTTTTTTGAATCTTTTTATACATATGTCTGATTTGAAAATAACTCTTTCAGTTACAATCTACCTCATTTTATTCGTTATAGCGGTCAAACCGTGAACTCACTTATTATGCTCATTATCAAGGAAGCCCACATATTGTGACGGACAACTACGGAATCCTACCTCTACATTGTGCGTGACCCGACACGCACTTGGCAAGTTTTTTATTTTTCATAAAACTGAAGTGACAAACGTACTTACAAGCCAACTGATGGTAAGTGGCTACTGCACACGGACACCTGCAGCTAAATTGAGACAAAGAAGACTGCAGGAACGTTGTCACCTTTAAGGACTAAGCTAGTGGAAATAAATTGCGTCACAGCCTGTATTTATCGGATTTGTCGCAATCGTCATGCTTGGTGGCCAGATTCATCAAAGTACCGGACGTGAACACTTTGGATGCTACTGCCCGTTGATGCCTTGTGATATATTTGTATATGAATTCAAAACGCATTGGAATCTGTGAAGGACACTCGATGATGTTGTAACATTTGATTCTACATTGATGATATATTATGCCTTTTACCATAAGGTAGCAGTAGATTGTCCGGTTGTTTAGAACCTTCACTTGCATTAAAAATGAGAAACTTTTAGAAATAAAATATTTTAAAAGCGCCATTTTACGTGCCAAAGCCGGTTTTAGCGGTGAAAAGGAAAGTGTTTAATCTTGTAGGGTTCTAAATGAGTTTCTTTTTACTTTAATTCACATAAATAATGTGAAAGTCGGTCTACTTTTGTTTTTTTTGTGTCAAACGCGCGAATAACTAAAATTAAACGCGATAAAATTTTAATTCCTTATTTAGTCACACTTAGGGGTGGAAGTTTTATGCCCAATTTATTTTACACCACTCCTGTAGTAAAACCTATTTCATAAAAACGAATCAACAAAATCGGTTTATGTTGACAAAAATATCGCGTTACAATGATACTAAAAAAAAAGCATACAGTCGAATTGTAAGCCTCCACCTTTCATTGAAGTCGGCTACAAATGTTTCTATTTCTGTTTCTGAAATAATTCTATTTCTGTTTTTTGAAAAATGTTTCTTGATATTTCTTTATAAAGTAATTTTAAAGGCAACAAAACAGTAAAACATTTTTAAAAACGATTTCCTTTTGGCGACAGCGGTAGCAGCGGCCAGCGGACATAAATTTAACTGCGCCTTTCATATGTAGCATTTGTGTGTGTACTAAATACAATTTATACAAAACGCGCTGGTTTTGTCTTTGATTCAGCACAAGTCTACTAATGTTTTGCTTCTCGTAATATTTACGAATAAATAAAATTGAAGTATCTGTTTGTAATGTCTAATTAATAGCTTTTACTAAATTAATATGAAAGTTATGTATAACTTTCAAAAAGTTATGAAACCTGATATATATTATGTATATATGTGAGGTCGCAAATTTCGTTCGAAATAACCGAACTTATTTTGAAATGAATACTGCCGGAAGTCGTCGTGAAAGCACATTGAAAGTTAATCACAAATGCAAAACCCTTCTTCGAAAAATGTATGTAAATTGCATGGCACCAAAAATCTATAATAAAATCCCGTTAAGTATCTGATTATTTATGATGTCAAAAGATTTAAACTGCGCCCATTGGCTTCCTTGTTGAAAAAGTGTGCTATGACATAAGAATATTTTTTGATGACAAAATGTAAAAATTTCTTCCATTATGTTCATGTACCTCTAAGGTGCAATATGGCTGTACCTAATAATAATTTTGTATGGGACATCCTGTAATACCCATGCTTATGAATTAATAAATGATTGATTGATTGATTGAAGTATATACGCGACTTCAAAAAAAATATTTACAAAATATTTGTCTGTCTGTCTGTTTGTTCCGGCTAGTCTCGGAGATGGTTGGACCGATTTTGACGAAACTTTCACTGGCAGATAGCTAGTGTTGTAAGGAGTAATTTAAGTAAATAAAGAGTAAATCAGTCAGAAAACTGGTGACCAATCGGATTACTAGTTTTCTGGCTGGCACAATTTCTCGGAAAGCCCAGAGGAAGGAAGCTTCAAAAGAAGCGCTTTGTACCAAACCCGATCAAAGACCTTCGCTATGTTTAAACTAACGCCAATTCCTCCTCCTTGGACTCTATCGCCTGCTCTCATCTATGTTTTAGGTAAACAAGAAGATTACCAGCTGAGCGACCCCGACGGAAACCGTACTGGCGGTCACTAATCAGCTGGTGCTTCTCAAGGTACCGCATAAGCTGGCAGTTAATAATGGACTCCATTATATTCGAGAACAAGGAGGTAATGGCGGTAGGCCTGTAGTTGGTCGGATCAGAGCGGTTATCTTTTTTAGGGATCGGGTGCACAAAAGTTGTTTTCCATGAATTCAGGACATCACTTAGGGAGTAAGAGTACCGGAAAAGATGCATTAGAACCGGTGCCACTTCAGGAGCATGCGACCTCAGCACAACTGGCGGGATTCTGTCAGGCCCACTCTACTTGTGTTTGTCCAGGGAGAGGATTGCTTTGCGTACTGAGCACTGTGTGAATCACACATCAGGCATAGAGGACTTACGATGCGGGGTGGTCGGCGGTGTGTTGCCATCTTCACCGAGAGTCGATTTGGACGTAAAAAGGGAGCACAAAAAGTCGGGTTTCTCTTTTGCGGCGTGGGCCGTGGTAGTGATGGCTTTCAGAAATTCCCTTGGACAGTCTTTTCGAAAGACTAGAATGCACGGGTTCCCGATGGAAGGTGAACAAATTTTTCACCAGTTCTGTCAATGTGCTCATATTTTGCCTTTGCAATAACTCTTCTGAAGTACCTGGAGGCGAAATTATATTTCTTTTTAAGCATGCTGGTGTTTATATCTCGAGCCGCCGAAGCTTCAGCCCAGACCTGATAACACTTCTGCTTACCAGCGACCAAACCAAGGTTGAGATTTGCCTCCGATAGGTACCACACTCCGGATCAGACAATGGTCCGAAGAGCCAAGAGGGGCATCGACGGAAACCTGACATCCGTCCGGATGAGAGGTCAGCAGAAGGTCCAACCGGTAAGGTGTATGATCCTCAACATCTGGAATCCGCGTAGGCGATGTAACCTGTTGTGTCAGACCATATGCTAAGGCAAAGTCATAAACAGATCTCCGCGCACGATCGGTTAAACGTGAACGGAGCCATTCGGCGTGGTGGGCGTTAAAATCGCCAAGGATCACGATCTCTGCGGATGGGACCTGTTGTAGCAAGGAATCTGTAGCCATTTGGACGTGGTCGATGAGTCGGTCTGTTTCGGTATTACCGCTATGGGACCTATAGAGGCACCCGTAGATGCGCGGATGGTCGTCGCTGTCTACGCGTAGCCAAAGGATGGACAGGTTCGAACCTTCAAGACTGTCGAGGCGTCGAGAACAGATGTCCTCTCTGATGTATACGCAAACTCCAGCCCGAGGCACAAAGGAGTGCTCCAATTTGTACCCCGGGTAGGAGAGATACGAAGATCAGCCGGAGAGGACACCTGCGTCTCAGTCAGAAAGAGCAAGGCCGGCTTTGCCGTCTCGAGGTGATAGTGGACAGCGTTTAGGTTCAAATGAAGTCCCCTAATGTTGCAGAAATTCACGAATAGCGTGGCTGGGGTCGCCTTGGTCTTGTTGCTCAGTTTGCCCCGAGCAGTTATTCTGTTGAGCAGAATTCTCCCCCCCCCCCCCTCCCCCCAGAATACGCGGGGCAGCCTGAGCACCCACGCTCAGGAGTGGATGCTCAGCGAGGGATTCTCCAGGGGCGCTTGTACCCTTCTGGGGTAGTGTATGATGTAATTCCGCTACCATGTTGATGGTGGGGGGGGGGGGGGGGAATTGGGCACTCACCAGACGAAACGCCGAAGCAGAGCTTCCACTTCACACCGGTATTCTGTGAGGTCGTGGTACTAACCCGGCTCGAGCCGGCCCATACGTGCAACAGCAAAAGCTGCTGCGTGGCTCTACCACCGTTAAAAAGTCGCCAAGATTACGATCTCTACGGATAGGATCTCTTGTAGCAAGAAATCTGTAGCCATTTGGACGTGGTGGTTGAGTCGGTATGTGTCGGCATTACCGCTATTACAGGCACCTGTAGACGCGGGATGGTCTTCACTGTCTACGCGCAGCCAAAGGATGGACAGATCCGTACCTTTAAGACTGCCGTGGCGTCGAAAACAGTATCCTCTCTGACGTGTACGCAAACTCCAGCCCGGGGCACAAAGAAGTATCCTAATTTGTAACCCAAGTACGAATTATCAGCCGGAGAGAACACCTGCGTCTCGATCAAAAATAACAAGGTCTGCTTCGCCTTCTCTAGACGGCAGTGGACGGCGTTAAGGTTCGAGTAAAGTCTCCTGATGTTGCAGAGGTCCACTGATAGATTGGCAGGGGTCGCCATGGTTTTATCGCTCTGTTTGCCCCATGCAGTGTGCGGGATTTAGATCCGCTCCCCCCGCAGAATAAGCGGAGCAGCCTGAGGCTCCAGGCACCTAGGAAGACTAGGGTAGCTTGACCGTGAATGATCAGTGAGGTATTTTCCATTACCAAGGGTGCTGGTACCCAACTGGAGTAGTATTTTCTTTTTGAATTCCGCTACCATGTTGTGTATCTATGTGTGTGGGGGGAGGGGGTGGGGCTGTTTGGGCTTCTGGCCACCTGCACAAGGCAGGCAAATCTTCTATTTTACGTTGGTATTCCGTGAGGTCGTTGTACTGCCCCGGTTCGAGGCGGCTCATCCATGCTACAGCAGAAGGTGTAGCGTGGCTATACCAGTGCCAACTCGCCTGCTAAGCATGGTAACTTTGGCAAATATCTCCTTTATGATGCAATCTCTATTAAAGCCATGCTGCAGCTATTAGTAGTATAGTTGTAGCACGAATGGGTCGGTTCGATCGGGGAAGGACCACGCTCTCACAGAATACCAGCGTCAAATAGCAGCTTAACACTGCTGTGTTTCGTTTGGTGAGTGTAGAGAACCGGAGACCCTTTTTACTGGAAACGACGCATTCCATCTTAGTCCTCACGGGTGACAAAGCATCTGCATTTTGATTCGTAATCGAAGATAGATGTAGATGTCTATGGGCAACAGTAACCACTTACCATCAGGTGCACTGTGTGCTCGTTTGTCACCCATATCCTATAATAAAGAGGCATATGTTCAGCAGTAAACTTTTGATAGGGTGTAACGTTATGGGAAATTAATGTTATTATACGGCTCATTAGCGCAGCTTTTAAGTGTTTGGTTAAGGCCGGTTTTTCAATACGGATGGTTGAATTCCCGCATTAAACGACTATATATAGAGGCTTTATATAGTTCCTGTAATGTCATAGGTAGCTCCTGTGGGAATCCAGTTCAGCTTAGTTTTGACTATTTACATTTATTTTCGTTGTATTGTGTAAATATATTAGTATCGATAACAAGCCTATGTCGTTTTTAAATTAATTTCTCACTTTTGAAAACATAATATAACGAAAAAATATATCGCAGTAGCGAAGTGACTCTCACAGGCAAACGATTAACAATAGTTACATAATCGCGTTTATGTTTTTGCTGTTTGTTGAAGTAAAATTACTGTATTTAAGATGCCTCAACGATAAAGAAGATACGCCTAATAAGGTGTAATATTTTTTTTCAAATTTACATTTTTTCTAAATATAAAACAACTAAAACATAAACAAGCTACTTACTTTTCGGTAGTGCAGTGGATACCACTTGGCTGTGGTGCTGCAGGACCGTATGTTCGATCGCGAATGAACTACAAATAATTGTTCTGGGTCTGAATGCTTGTACATTGCCATTTATGAGTGCACAATGCTTCCACAATACAGGAGAATATCCTGTTATATTCCTATTATATATAACGTTTACAAATCAAACAAACTATTAATTTTATATGAAACCACAAAAATAAATTGATTAAAACTTTTTTTTTATTTGTTTATTTAACTGTTTATGTTACAATGTAAAAAATAAAATATTATTATTATTATTATTAAGCCTTTATATTACCATGCAATTTACATACATACAAGAAAAAAAATCCAAATTGTTATTGTTTAAGACATGGCCCCGCTCCGGGTATAGGCCTCCTCCAACTGTTTCCATTTGATCCTGTTTTGCGCTTTCAACATCCAATCTCTACCAGCTATTCTTTGGATTTCATCCATCCAGCCATCTCTAGGTCTTCCTTTACTCCTTGTTCCGCTTGGGCCCGTCCATTCGGTGACTCGTTTCGTCCATCTTCCGTCTGTAATCCGGGATATTTGTCCCGCCCAACTCCACTTAAGCTGTTGTGCGTGTTGTCCTGCGTCTATTAATTTAGTTTTGCTGCGAATATCATCGCTCTTACGTTTGTCAAGGAGCTTAATGCCTAGGATACTTCGTTCCATAGCGCGCTGGCACGATCGTATTTTATTTTTTATTTTCTTTTGAAATATCCAAGTTTGTGCTCCATATGTCAGACAAGGCAGCAAACAAGAGTCTATTACCTTTTTTTTGAGCTTTAGTGGGAGTTTTGCTTTTAAGATTTCTTTGAAGCTCCAGTATTTCCTCCATGTCATGTTGATACAGCGCTCTAGTTCGTCTTCGTGTCTTGATTTCTTGAATGAAATTTGTTTCCCAAGATATACATAGCTGTCCACATACTCTATCGTTGTTTCATTTACTATTATTGGTCTTTGTATACTGTTTGTAGTAACTTTTGTTTTTAACGTATTCAATTGTAAGTCTATTTTTCTGCTGGCGTTATTTAGTTCTACCATCATTGTTTCCAGCTCCTTCGATGTTTTGGCAAATATGACGATATCATCTGCAAATCTTAGGTTACTTAGGAACTCTGTATCTATTCTAATTCCTTTTCTACTCCAATTTAGCTCTTTCATAATGTTCTGTAGCACGGCTATAAATATCTTTGGAGCCAACGGATCTCCTTGTTTCACTCCTCTTTTAATGTAAATTTTTGGTCCTAGTCTGTCCAACTTCACCCTGCTTGTACTGTTCTTGTATATATCTTTGATTATATTTATGTAGGTTTCTGGAATGTCTTGGCGTGAAAGCGCTTGCCATATGCTCTCGTGTGAAATTGAATCAAATGCTTTCACATAATCGATATATGCAAGGTAGAGCGGCTGATTAAATTCTTGATATTTTTCTACTATTTGGTCTAGCGTGTGGATGTGGTCGATAGTAGAAAAGCCCGACCGGAATCCAGCTTGCTCTACTGGTTGGTTTGTCTCTATTCTTAGTGCTATTCTTTTTTCCAGACACATTGCAAATAATTTGTACATTGTTGGCAACAGGCTGATAGGTCGATAGTTATTAATATCTGAAGGATCTCCCTTTTTATATAATAAAATTATTCGAGATTCTCCCCAGTTTTTGGGGATTTTTTGGACTTCTAGTATTTTATTAAACAGAGTCGTTATAGGACCTATTAGAGTTTTCTTTCCGATTTTTATGGCTTCATTGGGATTATTATCAGGACCTGGGCTTTTTTTTAATTTTTCTATATTTTCCAATATATCTCTGTAGTCAAAAGGCGCGATAGGTGTATTTAATTGTATTTCATATTTTTTGTGCTCATTTTCTTCGCATTGTTCATCCTGGTAGAGATTCCTGTAAAAGTCCGTAGCAATATTTAAAATAAAATATATTATGTACAAATAAACTATTTTATATTGAAATTTCTTGTAGATTTATATTATTATTATTATAAAATACACGATATAAAATAAAGATTATAAATACATATACATTCATCCATCCATACATACATTCATACACATATACCTAAATATATATACATACAAATACATATATTCACAAGTCATGCATGAAATGATTGAGACGACAAAGAGAGATAGTTCTCTTTAACTCGCCTTTTAAACACTGACACTGTTTCTTATGATTCTACAACAAAGTCCTAGAAAATATCAGCAGACCTTTTCTATTAAAAGGTTTAAATTATTTATTAAACAAAAATTGTCTAGTAAGGTTTATTATACTACTAAAGAGTACATGGCTGATAATAACCCCTGGGAATGAGGTGATCGCTACCATGCTGTTTCTAAATGTTGTCATAACAATTGTATAAAATATTATATTGAAAATTGTGCTTTTCAAAAAAAAAGTCCCGCTGGGTTTCTTCCTGGTTCTTCCCAGGAAATAGGTATTTTGCGAACCAGTGGTAAAAATAAAAAATGACTTTCAATAAATATTATGTATTCTTTATTGAATAAAAATGATTTTATTCTATTCTATACATCCATCTGTCCATTACAGCCTGTTTGTCTACTGTTGAACATAGGCCTCCCTAATAGATTGCTTCATGGTGAAATTTTGCCATAGTTGCCACGCTACACAAGCGGGTTGGCAACCGCAGTTTTTTTATTATTATTTTGGGTTGTTATCAGGAAGATGCTGCTGCCCATCTCCTGTTTCATTTTTACTCTTTCGCCTCTTATGACACCGTCGCGGCGATATGGGGTAGTAGATATTCTTACACAGACACTACACTGTTTGAGTCTCACGAATTACAGCAGAAAGAGAATTCCGTAACCTAATGCATGTTAATGAGTGAGAATAGAACTAATTTTACGGATTACATCGGATTATATTTTATTTATTTTAACTTATTTGAATTCCGAACTTTTCGCGTTCTTTACAGCACACAAAAATATATATTTAAATTGCAGCAAAACAACCATCTCTTTACTATCAACGCCTCACAGTCTAATTGTTCCAAACAATACGTAGCGTCATTTCGCCGTTGTGTAACAATAAACAATATTAATGATCAGAAATTTATCATCAAGAATCCAAAGTATATCATAAATCATATACATAAGCCGATAATGGCTGAGTGTTCAATTTATTTGTAAATCGCGATATGTTCATCAACTGATCGAAGGCCCCTTTTACTGGAGACGAAGCATTCCGTCTTAGTCTTCAGGGATGACAACGCATCTGCATTTCGATTTTTAATCGACTATTAATGTATGGGCCACAGCATCCACTTACTATCAGATGGATTGTCGTTTGTCATCCTTATTCTATAAAAAAAAAACTTTCTCAAAAAGTTAACGTGATATACTCTGCAATGTGGTGGTGACGTAAGAGAATCCACTATCCTAGATCATCCCGTGGATGTAGTTAGAAACGATAGAAGGAAACAAACATGGAAATAGGCAATAGTACCTTCCTTCAAAACAACTATATAACTATATATATATATTATATATTGTGCACGCCCCTAGCTGCCCCAACAAGGTTGACGGGACTAGGGCCCATGAGTAATCCCATCGACGGGCAGTAGAGGGACGGGGACACGTGGCCACATGGAATTTGCTATCACAATAAACTCTATGGGAGAAAGCTATAAACACATAGTACTTACCATTATCTGGAGCTAACTTCGCACCAAAGCTTGGGCAGGCCGTGAGTGTGTGTAATAGTGGATGGCGAGTAGTGTACAGTGAGGTGTGAATGTGTGGGGCCTTGGCAAGCATAGGCGACCAGCAGCGGCCGAGTTCCAGGCTGCTCCAAAATGAGGTAATCTTCCGCGGCGCCGTCCACAGTCACTTTCTTCGTTCGTCACGATGACAGTCCATTAACTCTATCGTACGATTAACTAACTTACAGAAGCCACTAACTCTAATTTGTTATAAATCGTAACACCCAAAAGAAATACAGAATGTCGGTCTATACGAAATCCCGTTACTATAAGCAAAAACGTAACACACCACACGAGCAAATAATATTGTCAAACCACTTATATGCGCTATCAAATTAGAATAACCAAATTCGCGGTAAATTAGGCGCGCCTAACACGCAATTCAGAATTTGATCGCAGTCAATGTTAATTTCCTAACAATTTGTCAGCCCGGCGTCGAATTCTAGACTTAACAAAGAAACCTTCGTCGTGGCAACGTCTGCTAACAAAACCGACTTCAAAAATGGAGGTTTCCCGGGTGTCCTTAAACGTGCTCTCGCTAGCACAGTATTATAGCAACTGTTCGACTCGACCCCGCCGCCGCTTGGAAATAACTCTCTCGCGCGAACGTCAAACCGGTAAGAATGCACCGCGCCGAGCGCCCCCTGGCGTTAGTTCCTGAAATTAGCGTTTGGCATGTATATAAACTTAAAAGACCTATTTTACAGGAGAAGGGGCTACTTAGTCCTTATATTTAGAGTGACAACACATCCGCGTTTAGATTCTTAACCGATTTTAGATGTAGATGTCTATGGGCCACAGTATCCACTTACCATCAGTTGGACTATCCTAATCTAACCTAACCCGTTTTTTGTTTTACATGGGGAAATACCTACGCATACCAGCCTCGCGAAGGCAAGGACGGGTTATGTCGAAACAGCCCCTTCTCTGGGGAGGACTTCTCCTCCCCATTCTCCTTCCCAGGCTAGGTGCACCAGGAACACAAGGCACGCCTTTCTCCACGACCTCCAACTGTACCTACATAACGCCCCCCCCCCCCCAAGCCTATACTCCTCACAATACTGTTATCCTATGACCTTGTCAGAGTCGTGGAGGATAGGGCTAGTGGTGCAGCGCCATACCAACACTCCTTCTCTCTCGCGACTCTACCTCGGCTGCAGCGGTAGGGGTAGGTGACACCACACTCGCCGCAGCCCACCGACACACATCCGTAGTGGGTTCGCCAAATCCGCTCGGAGTGGCCACCTCGGGCCGGCCCTACACCACGGGCTAGGCGAGGGGTTCCTCTTTGTTCACCGCAAGTAGTGACCACGCCACGGCTACTAAGCCCCCCCGCCACGACAAGGCGGGAAACCGTTCGGGGGAGAGCGAGAGCAGTGCCTAACCTAACCTTACCTAACATTATGGAATTAAACATTATTATCTTGGGAAGCCTATGCTCCAGAGTGAGCAGCGGCATCTTGCTGATGTAAATTAAAAAAAAAACTGACTTCAAAAATTAATTATTTTGCAAATAATAACTTCTGAAGTCGGTGCTAAGTGTCAGTGCGATAAAGAATAAAAGCACCGAATTCATAAACATGTGCATTGTTTATTTTTGTTAAGTTATTTTTAAAGGTAACGAACTTAAATATATAGATGAATTATAAATCCTCATCCTTTTTTGAAGTCAGTTAAAAAAAACTGCGGTTGCCTACCTGCCTACCCATGTCAAGTGTGACAACTGTAGCATATTAATATAAATTTATATAACACTAGCTGGTAGCCGGCGCGATGCAGCCACGGAAGAAACGATAATACATTCTTTGAAATTGAATGATATATAACTTTCCAATAAATTTTTCGGTACGATACGTGCGCCGCTTACTGCAAGTTAATTGTACTATGCCTATAACCTTGGCGCAAGTGCAAGCAATAATTTAAATAATTTAAAATTAATTTTTTTTTTACAGCCGACTTCAACATAAGTTGTTACTGTAATATTGGTCTGACCTTGATAAAATTCAACAAGTATCAGCTTCAGCTACATTTAAGCGAATACTACACATTGAATGAAAAACATTATTTTTACGAATTCTATCGCGTTTAATTTAAACTGTTTTAATTACCAACGTTTCGGGTGCTTTACTGCTTCACAGCACCTACGTTCACTGCGGTGTTTCACGTCCTGATGTCATAGTTAACGGAGACTCCTTAATATTAGTCCCATAATTCAAAGTTAAAGGCAGAATATTAAAAAGTAAAAATTTAAACCGATAATATTCGTAAAATAGGTTTTATTCAATTTATGTGCGTTGACATTCCAGAGCACTGAGATGGGATACATCACAGTCTGTAATTAATCTGACGCTCTTTACTCTCCGGACAGAAAACACAACAATGAATGCTTGACGATAAAAATAGATAGCAGGATGAGTCACAAGTAGCGGACTTGTACGTAGAGAATGCTAGCACCTATTACCATTTTATAAGTGAACTATTATTTATCAACGAAAGTAGTATTTATCAACGAAACGAAGAATAAATTTAGAATTGAGCGACAATTAAACCACTTTTTTAATCCAGTTAAAAGGATCAACATTTTGAAAGGATAGCGTATATATAAGGAAGCAATAAAATACGCTCAAGGTAACATCTGGAATATCGATTTCCTTTGTTTTATAAAAAAAAAGTTACCTCAACACTAGGATTTTCTTCTGTATCTGCGAGGTTACATACAAAAATTTTACAAGGACAAACATAAAACCCAGAACAATCATTTGTAAGGCTGAGAAATAATTCATCCATGCATTACTTTAAAAACTTCATTCCCTATTTTTCCCAGTAACGGTGGATTTTTTCTCAAATTTATATGGGATCACACATGAAGCCTATTTCACAAAAAATATCATTAAAACCGGTTCACAATCACGTAATACATAAATAACAAAAAAAAACAAACACTCGAATTGGGAATTTCCTTTTTGAACCAAAAAAAAACGAGCGATGGATTTGAGAAAAGCCTTGAATTCAGCTAACGCAGCGTTGACACGGGCTCAGTAATTTTCCTGCCTCGTTATTCGAAGCTCAATAGTTCTGAAATCACTGAAATAGTTATTTTAACTTGACACTGCACTCATTTTCGATAAAATTATTATTTAACTTGTGGTATGATTGAATAAGTTACTCAAAAAAGACTAGCACACCACACTTGTTATCATCACCATCATTATTCAGCCCTACACAAGTCCACAGCTAATCTTAGAACTCCTCTAATTAATGCCACAAGGAACGGTCCTCTATGTGCATCCATTGACTTCCTGCGTATTTTACCCAACTCCAGATTTACCAGGTCGTCACTCCTTTTAGGGGCAATCCTGTAATCCACTTGCCGATACAAAGCTACCACTCTAGAAATATTTTATTCTTTTTACTTTACTTTAGAAATTGCTGTGGTTATTATTTTATTTTGTAAGTTTATATTAAGAACGTTTTAAGTAGACTAAGAAATATACAAGCCCAGGGTCACAACTAGAATGTCATCTTAATAATTTTACTAAAAATTTCATCCCCTTCTATCCCATCACATAAAATTCTAGCATTAAATCGTTTTGTAGCGCGACGATACTTATGTCGCCCGGTGCCTCGCTATCTCATCTCGCACGATACCCCGTGTGCCCGCCACGCCTTTGGCTCCCGGTACAAGCAGTCCGGTAGCCGACTAGCTCCGAGGTATGTGTGTGTTATTAATTGCTCCCGCAATCGCGCTGCGTTTTCGCGAAATGCCATTTTATGTACTTGTCAAAAGCGGCTTATACTGTTACTACTTAAGGCCTTAACAGCGGTTGAAATGCCTAAATCGTGGATATTTAGGTAAAAAAATCTCAATAATTGTTCACTTAATTCACAAAGAAAAAATACAGGGTAAAAAAAGTATTAAAAATATTAATATTTTTAATTGAGAGTTTTCTTTGTTTTATAAGAGAATATATAATTTTTCCCTGAAATTGAATATATTTACGCGAGCGCGCATGGTCCGTCGCCCTGTCGCAGTCCGTTTTCGGACATCGTCGAGGGTGGACCGCGCGTCGGTGTTGGAGCGACTTCGTTCAAATATATATTAGTTTTTTAAAAGTTTATACTCAATTATAAATATTTTTATGACTAGAAATACTTAATTTAGTTAATATCTGTACATATTACAACTGTAAATATTATTTTCTAAATAAATTAATTTTTAAAGTGCCCAAAGAAGAAGAAATTTTCGCGGCTACGTTGATTAAGCCGATATTACACGGATCAACCAAATTGAAACAATTCCATTGAAAAATATTGAACATTGCACATTGAACGGCTTTACCAATATACACGTGAGTCATTTAAATGACGTTCAATGTTCACAGCGCAATGAAATGTCGCGCCAACTCGTACGTGCGGGATTTCGATTTACTGCTACTAATTAGTAAATGAGTTGCATAATTTAAAAAAAAATCTTGGCGTTGGTAGGGTTACCATATCTCAGGATTTGTCCTGAGATTTCAGGATTTTTAGACTCTTCTCAGGATTGCGGTTGGATTTTGCAAATCTCATGAAATCTCAGGAGTTTTAGAACTTTCAATATAATACAGCTTACATTTTAAAGATCTCTTTAATAAAAAGTTAAACAAACTAAAAATAATTTACCATTGGTAATAATTCCACAATTAAAATTAAAACTTATATCCAAGTAGGTAGGTACTTAAACAGTTTTATCATACTTAATATGTGAATATACCTTTTTAAGTAAGGTTTTCTTCTCAAATTGTAAAAAAATCTCAGGATTTTTAAATCGAAATCAGGCCTCTTCTCCGGACTTTTAATTTTTCCATCTGGTAACCCTAGGCGTTGGTGATTGCGCCGTAGATTTCGAGAAGGATAACTAAAGGAACCTCAAGCACCTTATTAGTAGAATTCGCAGAAGAATATCCAAATTCTTATTTGAACCATTTACGAATGACAGAAAGTGAATATAATGAACTTCTTAAAACCCATTTTCACGCCACTTGAAAACAATTTTCGAAAATCCCTGTGCGCACGCGAAATAAGTGTCGTGCGATGCGCGGAATGTGTCATCGTTCAATCTTCATGTATACACGTTTCTACTGCATTGAACAATGACCAATATTGCTACCATTTCATTGAAAGTGTTCGGTGAATTTAAGCTTTCAATGAGATTGCGCAATCGCAATGAAATGTATTTAGATGTCTCAATGCCATTGAAGTAATGAAATTGACAGCACTATTGAACCGAAATTGATCCGTGTAATATCGGCTTTAGTGAAATTGAAAAATGCATTTTTATATAATTTAGATGTGGAACGACGAACATGCTCTCGTTACTTAGATTTCGATAGTTTTTAATACCTATGTAATTTTATTATTGCATTTTTTTATTAATTAGTTGACACTGAATTTTATAATTATGTATTACAATAAAACGCTGTTTTTATGAGTATGACATTATAAAATATTATTATAATAATATTATATAGGAAATATAGACACAGGTACTTACATTTAGGTACACTGTTATCAAATTAAATCAAACAATGTAAATAAATAAAAAAATGGTGCTTCCCTAAGTATAAATATCTATTTAAAGACATTCTTGGGTTTATAGTTTTTTTTAATTTAGACAAACTAACATCTAAAAAATGTAACAATTTTAAATTGGAGAGGGGTTTCTCTACGTGATAAAGTTAGAAATGAAGATGTTCGCAGTAGAAGTTACTCTGTAACTGACATAACCCAACGGAATATTAATGTGAAATAGCAATGGGCTGGCTATATAACAGGGAAAACTATTAAAAAATAGGAAGAAAGGTTCTCGAGTGGCAACCTCGTACAGGTAAGCGAACACTAGTTCGCTTACCTGTACGAGGTTGTCTTCTACTCAACCTTAATTCCTGTTCACGTATTCTCATAAGCTTTCCTTCACACACACACGCACGCACGCACGCACGCACGCACGCACGCACGCACGCACGCACGCACGAACGAACGCACGCACGCATGCACGCACCCACACACTCACACCCACCCACACACACACACACACACACACACACACACACACACACACACACACACACACACACACACCTACACACCTACACACACACACACCTACACACACACCTACACACACACACACACGCACACACACACACACACACCTACACACACACACACACACACACACACACACACACACACACACACATACACACACACACACACACACACACACACACACACACACCTACACACAGTAACAGGCGACAGTGCTGGCGCCGATGACTGACTTGCACCGTTTACACGCAGTCAGTAGTCGCGCAGACAGTGCTGTACTGACTTTAAATCAATTTACATTATGCCAGTAGCGGGTCAGCACTGACTTGCCTCTAATTTGGAGCCAGTTACTGTCCCTGTGTAAATCAGCCATTAGGCTACATAACCACTTACCGATGGGATTGTAGTTGCTTTACTACTTGCTGGGTAAAAATAGTAAAAAAAAAAAAATTACCCTGTGAAAGTTTGCATTTCGATATAATTTTTCTAACCAACCATAAAAATATGATGAGAATATGTATATAAGTATAAAGGTTGCCTCACACGGGACATTAATAGTATAGTATTATATCTTCCATTATCTACGCATGAAAACTTTTAAAATCTCTGAATCCCGAGGTATGTCCATATTAAGAGGCTGAATAGAGCCACATTGATATGCATGGGGATCGTTTTGTAATTTCACGTCGTTATCAAAAAATTGTACGTATTTCAATTGGCGGTTTGCAAAACACGATTCCACAAAAATTCACTCAATAGAAAATATAATAAGTTGCTACTGAAAATACTTAAATTTTCAAAGTCAATTTTTTCTTACGTCGTATAGCCATGCCGCAGCTATATTAGTAGTAGCTATAGTTGTAGAACGAATAGGTCGGTTCGACCGGGGAAGGGCCACGCTCTCACAGAATACCATGTAAAATAGCAGTTTAACCCTGCTGTTTTTCGTATGGTGAGTGTAGAGAACCGGAGAAACTTTTTACTGGAAACGAGGCATTACATCTTAGTCCTACATCTACATTTTGATACGTAATCGAGAATAGATGTAGATGTCTATGGGCCGTGGCAACCACTTACCGTCAGGTGGACTGTGTGCTCGTTTGTCACCCCTATTCTATTTAAAAAAAAAACTTTCTGAGATTTCAGTAAAATAATGTTAAGTATTGTAAGCGCTCGTACAATAATTATGTGTCTCATGTTAATAAAGCTATTGGGCTAATTTGATTTTTAATAAAGTGATTTTACTTTATAGGTTAAATACCCTTCTATATCAAGAACCGTTTTTTCTGTCACTCCTATTGAATTTGACAGTGCTTGCTGAATATTTAGCATCTTTAGATGGATCAGAATCGCGCGCTGATCCGGCTGTTAGATATTGCAAAAATAATCGAAAATATTTATTTTTACTTTCATGCCGAAGACTACCTTGTTTTATTTTATTACGGTCAAATAATATTTATTAGGTTATAAATCAAGTATTTGCAAATGTTTTCATTATTTTGTTATTCTATTGTTTACAGTTATTATTACGTCTTAGCTTTACACCAAGAATTACCTTAGAAATTCTTGATGGGATGCGTTGTAACATACTTTATTTTCATCAATAACTATAATATATATATTTGTTTTTTTTACCAGTAGAGTTTCAACGCAATCTTAAAAAAGTTCAACGAATTAAAAAAATGCCGATAATTAAAAGTGGCACACTTAAAAGTTTTATCACATGGCTAAATGATTGACTATTATATTATGATAAGGTCATGCTTTTCTATAAATGGTTGTGTGTGAAATTTTAAATCACGGACCTATTGGTTTGTTTTACTTTTCACTTAATTAGTGTAAAACAAGATGGACTGATCTATAAGTTTACTTTATTGTGTAAAAAGTGCTATTCAGAATTTTATGCAAATGATAATTAAAGTTTCTATGTAAATGAGTGTAACATAGCGGGTATTATATTCAATGGTAGCTGCCATCCATATTTGCAAAGCCAGCATCATTTTCTGTACAGAAACCGGCAAAATGTTGCTTGAGGCACTATAAACAAAGCAGCTATTAAAAATGTTTCACTCATAACTGTTAACAAAAACTGTTTCTTCAAATGGTCTTATAAATAATAATAATTATTCCGCCGTGTTAGGTGCAGGAGCTATTATTAGAAGGAGAAGAGGTAAAATTTTATTTTAAAGATGCGCAATCAATATTGGTATGTCTGCAATTGAGCATAAAATAATAAATAACTTCAGCCAAAGAGCATAACTAGCATTATACTTAGGCCCATGAATTGGTATGGAAACAATAATTTTACCAGGTTTCAAAAAATCAATCAAAATTCAAAAAACATAAATGTTAAAATCAAAATATGTATATATGTATGTCTATACATACATATAATAATTTATGGCTGATAAGTAACTGACGGTGACTCAGAATAACATCCCACAGTCCCGCCGAAACTAAGAGGAGAGAATCACTGTAGAAAATGTAATAATTTATTGTGGAAATTTTGTGATAAATTTAAAAAAAATTACAAACCTATCCAAGTTAATCTAACTTAGTCTAACTTATCCTTATGCGTTACAAAAAAAAACAAATAATAAAATAGTGAGATGGCGTCAGTTTTCAAGAAGATAAAACAAAAATAAACAAAAAATAAATTTAAAAAAAGTTCAGTATTTAATTGATTATATACCGCTGACATTTAATCACGATTTTTTGAAACCACGCCAGTTGTAAACAATATTTGTGTGAAAAATTGTGTACACAAGATAATAAGAAACAGACAAAATCTTCTTTTCAAATTTCCGCCGAGTTGTAAGTAGAAGCCCAAATAGGTCATGTGTCAATTTTAATTATATATATTTAATATGAAGTGACTACGTTTCATCAATTAACCATTGGTAAAAATTAAAACAGGAATTTCACAATTGTGTTTACAAGAAACATTATTAGTTGAACCTTGCAGGTTGTTTATTATTTTTATTATTAATACCTATAAATGTATATATTATTAATAAATAATTCCCATAATATTTTGTATTATTTTTTATTTTGCCCTATCTGCAATGTTCTACGCTCTATAGAAAATGTGGCGTATGACATGACTGACAATCTTTCGAACGTTTTATCTAGGTACAAAGATGTTTTACGTTTTCGTCGCCTTCACATGATATTTTTGTCAGCATAAGGTACCCTTCGGTATCTGAAACGAATATGAATATTGCTACAAAGTAAAGTAATAAGCTATACAAGTCCCTCTACTGGGCACAGGACTCTTTTTATTTCTGAGAGGGTTTCAGGGCAAGAAAATGCCCGCCGCCCTGCCCCAATGCGTGTTGACAAAAATTGCAATTACAAATTGTTGTCGGGGATCAAACCCGGGAAAAATTTACAGCGAACGCTTTGACCCAGATCTACTAATACGACACAAATAAATACGATTTAACATATATAATAAAAAACTCTTACGTACTTGAAACTTGAACACTTGATAGCTCGTGACGCCTACCAGACAAAGCTACAGCACCACACCGTGCAATGTAATTGAAGATGCATAACCGCGACATAATTCTCAGTGATGCGCAAGCATAACAGGCAGTATGTCACTTATATAATTGTCATCTCTACAGTCTATTAATTTTTGCACTTTTATAAGTAATACAGAACGTAGTTGCTAGACGGTGTTGACGTCGGCTAAAATTTCTGCGATCGCCGTTTCGTCAAGGTCATTTAGGCTAGTTAAAGCCTTAAGTGAATAAATCGTGCATTCGGATTATTTGTGACGTTACATTAATCAACCGTGACCAGTGAACGTTATTGTTTCACAATTTACGAAAATGTGGTGAATTATAAATACAAATTATCTGTTTTTCTTTTGTTTTGAATAAAAATATTAAACAGCGTTACCAAGCGCTTTTATTACTTTCAACGAAACTTCCGAAAACTCTTCATTAATGTTGTTACTACGATTTGAAACTTCGATACTTAAATCGTTTGGTCGTTGCAGTACAAGAAGCGTACTATTCCCTGAGGATAAGAGCCCGCTTCTAAATTTCATAATACTGGAGCAAACCTCGCTCTATTCCCATCGGCACCAACGAAATTGTTTAAGAGCTGATTTACCACTTTCTCAGCGGCGACGAAAACTTTAACAGAGCCACGCGGCAGCTTTTGCTGTCGCAGGGATGGTACTTGGATATTTTTTCCGGTACTCCTACTCCCAAGGCGTAGTCCCGAATTCATGGAAGACAGCTTTGGTTTACCCGATCCCTAAAAACCGCGACCGCTCAGACCCGTCCAAGTTCAGGCCTATCGCCATCACCTCCTTGTTCTCCAAAATAATGGAGTCTATTATAAACTGCCAGCACATGAGGTACCTTGATGAGCTCATTAGTGACCGCTAATACGGTTTGCGTCGGGGTCTATCAGCTGCTGATATCCTGGTCTACCTGACTCACAGATGGGTGGAGGCAGTAGTGTCCAAGGGGGAGGCATTGGCCGTTAGTTTGGACTTAGCGAAGGCGAAAACCTGATCGAAGGATTAGGTCTATGGGTTCCCGAGAAATTGTGCAATTGGATCATTCATTTCCTTGCTGATCGGTGCATCAAGGTCGTACTAGACGGTGCATGCTCTGATTACAAGCCTACTAACGCTGGTGTTCCACAAGACTGCGTGCCAACGCTGTTTTTTTTGCATATCAATAATATGTTGCAAGCTGGTAACATTAATTGCTATGCAGACGACAGCACTGGTGATGCCTTATACACCGGTCGTGCCAATATTTCTCGGGAAAACGTTGCGGCGAATACCAGGAAAAAATTGTGTATGAAGTCGAGTCTTTGCTGAACAAAGTCTCGGATTGGGGGCAACTAAATCTAGTCCAGTTTAATCCTCAGAAGACACAAGTTTGCGCGTTTACCGCTAAAAAGAACCCCTTTGTCGTATCTCTTCAGTTTCAAGGCACTCCCCTTCTTGCCTCAGCCAGTATCGGTATCCTCGGAGTCGACATATCGAGTGACGTGCAGTTTCGTGGTCACGTGGAAGGGAAGGACAAATTGGCCTCTAAACAGCTTGGCATGCTCAGCAGAGCGAAAGAGTATTTCATGCCGGCACGACTTTATAAAGCGCAACTTCGGCCTCACATGGAATACTGTTCTTATCTCTGGGCCGGGGCACCTCAGTGCCAGTTCCTTCCACTTAACCGCATCTAGAGTTTGGCGGTCTACGACTGTGCGTTTTACTAGGAGTTTTCTTCCTCGTACAACTTCTCTGTGGAATTACAGTGCATGTTGCCTGTGATGACTTACGGAGCTCAACATTACATGGTGTGAGATGGAAAGGACTATGTTCGAAATTTCTCTGCGGGATAAAATCCGTAACTAGTATATCTAGAAATAGAACTAGAGTAACCGATGTAGCCCAACGGGTCATTAAGCTGAAGTGGCAATAGGCCGGCCATATAGTTCGAAGAAACGACAATCGATGACCGTTTCAAACTGGTAAGTGAAGATGGCGGCCACTCACTGGATGAAGATGGTAAGACATGTAGAGATTCGATGGATGCAGCAGTCGATACGAGGTGGTATTCTTTGATAGACGACGCTTACAGGAGGCCTACGTTCAGCAGAGGACTTGTGAATTCCTGTAATGATGATGATAATGATGAAGTTAAAATCTGCTAATGCGTACTAGAGTAGATAACAAACGCCATACTAAATGAGAATAATTGAAATGGGTGAGGGTTTGTTTTTGTCAAATGTTCAAGCCTGAATTGGGTAACAAGTATGACAAAAAACAACAGTGTTTAGTGTCGGGGGCTCGGAGTGTGGAGATTTCTTAATATAATGCTGATAAATATGTTAGTGGTAAATACAAATTCATTGTATCCTACTTTATACTTTTTATTTATTTATGTGCACACAACACGACACAGAAAAAATATATACTAAGTTTGTACAAAGGCATAATCCATAATTAACTAACTAATTAATTGAAATATTTCCCATTACACGTAAGTAAGTGGTTCACTCAGAAGATGGAAGAAGGAAAATCGGCTTCTTAAATATAATGGAAGTGGATGGATTGATCTTCTATAGTTTTTTTAGAATAAGGGTGACAAACGACAGTCTACCTGATGCTAAGTGTAAGCTGTGTCCATAGACTTTTCTCAGTCAAGAATTAAAATGTTATTGGGTTGTCACCTCTAAGGACTAATATGGAATGCCTCGTTTTCAGTAAATAGGGTTTTCAGTTCTCTACACTCACCATTACATACGTAACACAGTAGCATAAAGCCGTTATTTTACGCCGTTATTCTGTCAGAACGTGTTTCTACCCGGGTAGAGTCGACACATTCGTGCAGCGTAGCTCCGCTACGTACACGACTTCAACTTTTTTATAAAGTATTTACTTTAGTAATTAAAATTCGAAACACTTTAAATATCAACGCAATCAGATTAGAGCGGTCTGTATATAGGTTCTTAGTTCAGTTTGTAAATATAGATATATTTACAAACTGAACACTTTGTTAAAAAACAATGGCAGACTTTAATACATAAAATTAGTTGAGAAGAAATGGTAGCATATATTTTCAAAAATATCTTTGTCAATGTAAGATGTTAAACGTCAGTCCGTTAATAACTCCGTCAAAGAATTTTGTCCTGAAAAGGCGTCAAAAAAGGTATTTAGATTTGAATCTATAGGTTATGTCTTATTTCATTTAGAAAAAGTCATGCGTCCTGTGGTTGTTTGATGTTAGCTCAATACATTCTCAACATAATGTACCTACAAAATATAGTAAATGGTAACTCTTGAATAGAGTAAAACTATTTAAGTCAATTGATATTCAATAAAATGTTTGTTTTTTTCTGTCCTTAATTAAAGTACATTTTTATTTCAAAAATGATAGAAAAATAATAAAACTCATCTTATATAGAACTTATTTCTAGACGCAATAATTTTTGTCAACCATTTTTCTGCAATTGTTCTTTCAGTAGGTAATAACTTAAAGAAGTATTAATTATTAAATCAAGTTACCTCGAGAAAATATTTCTATTCATACACTGACCTTATTTCGAAGAAGTAGAAAGAGAAGAAACGAGGCATTACTTTTTAGTTCTCAGGGGTGACAAAGCATCTGCATTTTGATTCTTAATCGAAGATAGATGTGAATGCCTACAGGCCACAGCAACTACTAAGCATCAGGTGGCTTGTGTGCTAGTTTTAAAAATTTTATTTTTAATAATTAAGTTTCTTGAAGTTTATTAAAAAAAATATAATAAGAAATAGCCGCAGCGTTTCTTCCGTCGTTTCTTCTTCGGTCAGAGGAACCTCAATTCTGAACGGTAGTAGATTTGGCAGGTTTAAAAATTGACATTTAAGTCGAAGAAGGTTTTTGATGGTTCCGTAGCGTAGTCAAAGTTAAATGTTCAATCTTACACGGAACAAGTAATTGTTTAGAGTCTGGATATTTGTCACTGAAACTGCCTCCACGACACAGGAGAAAATAAAAGTTTAGTTAATGATTTCTTAAATTCAATCCTAGTATAGGGGTAACGTTTTTTATAAAAAGAATAAGACAGAAAGAGTAAGAAAAAATAAGGATATAAATATAAGGATAAATCGTTCTTGTCGACTCGACTCGTCATTCGTCATATGCAACACAGCAGCATTACACACAACTTAATATACGGACCATACGAAAACTCCAAACAGCGACTACAATCTGTAAAAGCTTTGTATTTCAAGCGGTTGCAGCGTTGGCAGGAGCGCAGTAATTTTCCTGCAGTATTTCATATACGTGTACGCGGCTAACAACGGAACTCATTTCGGGACGCAACCAACTTTATCCCGAGCGCAATCTGCTGAAATAGGTCTACGCTAATTTCTTCTTGTTCAACCTTTAGATCATGCAGTTTCAATGTTGTCACGTTGCTTTACTAGGTTAAAGTTAATATACGTAATTAAGGTGTGCTTAAATATTTCTGTAATTAATAATTGACAATATATAAAAAATAGCATTTTAAATTGTGACTCAACATTGTAGTGGACGGACTAGTTAATTAATATGATCTTTCGAGTTGTCATAATTTAAAAAAAATTAACAAAATTATAAAAAATCAAAAAATTTGAAACTTATGGCAGTAAGTTAAGGTGTGTAGTTAAAAAATATATTTGTACATTATTATATAAAATTAATATGATATAATTAAAAAAAGCGACCAACTTTTTAAAAAAAGGTTGTACTTTCTTTTACGTATATAAAGTAATATAATAACCGTTGATGTCATAGACATAATAATAATAATAGGAGCGTTAAACTTGATAAATTTGTAAGTTCTAACATCTTGGAAGGAGATAATGGTTACAGGATCTCATAAAAACTTTTCACATTACTAAGTTGAATGCGGATTTGACAAAACAATCAAATAATCGCGAGAATAAGTATTCCCACATTGTTCTGCCTACATTTTCACTTTAAGCTTGTTTACGAAAAACCAAGTGGAATACTTAAACCCATTTTAACTTTGTATTTGACGCTATTTCATATATCACAGTAGCAAAAAACCAAGCCAAAACATTGCTAAACGTAATGTAAGAAAACGCACTTACGTACACATAAGCATCTAAAACCATTTGCAACTAACAACATTATACGCCGTATACCCACGCTGCAGCTATATTAGTTGTAGCACGAATGGGTCAGCTCGACCGGGGTAGGATCACGCTATCACAGACCAGCGTAAAATAGCAGCTTGAAAGTGCTTTGTTTCGTGACGTAATATGACTTGGGGTACCGTGTCGGACTCTTCCTTGCTCAAATGCTAAAATGAGATGAGGCTGTTACTATACCTTTTTGTTCTATTTTTTTATAGAATAAGGGTGATCCGTTTCTTAGTGGATGCTGTGGCCCACAGGCACCTAAATCTATCCTCGAATAAAAATGAAAATTTAATTTCGTTGCCACCGCTGAGGACTAAATTATGCCTAGTTACCAGTAAAAAGGATGTTCAGATCTCTACACTTACCATACGGAACACAGCAGTGATCAGCTGCTATTTTACGCTGGTTTTCCGTGAGATTGTGATATTTCCTAATGGTAAGTGAATTCTGTGGCTCTTTGATATCTACATTTATCCTCGATTAAGAATGAAATGCAGATGCGTTGTCACCTCTGAGGACTGAGATGGAATGACTATTTTCCAGTAAAAATGGTCTCCGGTTCTCTACAATCGCCATACGAAACATAGCAGCATTAAGCTGCATTTTTCTGCTAATATTCTGTGACAGCGTAGTCCTAC
Organism: Parnassius mnemosyne; assembly: GCA_963668995.1. NCBI lineage: Eukaryota > Metazoa > Arthropoda > Insecta > Lepidoptera > Papilionidae > Parnassius > Parnassius mnemosyne. The sequence goes on from CAVLGL010000057.1 coordinate 6,822,731, forward strand.
CCCGGTCGAGCCGACCCATTTTTAGTACAGCCATAACATAGATACAGTGTCACTCTTTTTTTTTTATAGGACAGGGGTCAAACGAGCATGCGGCTCACCTGATGGTAAGTGACTACCGCCGCCCATGAACAACCGCAACACGAGGGGAATTGCAGATGCGTTGCCGGCCTTTTAAAAAGGAGTAGGCTCTTTTCTTGAAGGTACCTAAGTCGTATCGGTCCGGAAAAATCGCTGATGGTAATCGATTCCACAAGGAAGTCGTGCGAGGAAGAAAACATCTTCTAAATCGCACAGTGGTGGACCGCCAATCATCCAGATGATGTGGATGGTATCGGGAGTTCTGCCGCGATGTGCGTTCCTGAAAGTTGGTGGCTGGGATTAATCCGAACAATTCGTCAGAGCACTCCCCATGGTAGATGCGAAAGAAAATGCAAAGAGATGCAACATCTCTTCGCAGTGCCAATGAATCGAGCCGATCAGAAATGGCTCGGTCGTCGACGATTCGAGCCGCTCTGCGCTGGATGCGGCTTGACCGCCTTGTAAAGTTGCAGGCGGTGAGCCGGCATGAAATACTGTCCCGCTCTGCTGAGCACGCCAAGCTTTTTAGAGGCCAATTTGGCCTTCTCTTCCAAGTGACCACGAAACTGCACGTCACTCGATATATCGACTCCGAGGATACCGATACTGGCTAAGGCAAGAAGGGGAGTGCCTTGAAACTGAGGAGATACGACAAAGGGGTTCTTTTTAGCGGTAAACGTGCAAATTTGTGTCTTCTGAGGATTAAACTGGACTAGATTTAGTCGCCCCCAATCCGAGACTTTGTCCAGCAAAGACTCGACTTCAGACACAAGTTTGTTCCGGTACTCGGTGACGTTTTCCCGAGAAATATTGGCCCGGCCGGTGTATAGAGCATCACCAGTGCTGTCATCCGCATAGCAATGAATATTACCAGTTAGCAACATATCATTGATATGCAGAAGAAACAGCGTTGGTGATAGCACACAGCCTTGTGGAACACCAGCGTTAATAGGCTTGTAGTCAGAACATGCACCGTCTACAACGAGCTTGATGCTCCGATCTGCAAGAAAGCTGGTGATCCAATTGCACAATTTCTCGGGAAGCCCATAGGAAGGGAGCTTCGAAAGAAGCGCTTTGTGCCAAACCCGATCGAAGGCCTTCGCAATGTCCAGACTAACGGCCAACGCCTCCCCCTTGGACTCAACTGCCTCCGCCCATCTATGGGTCAGGTAGACCAGAAGATCACCAGCTGATCGACGCCGACGAAAACCGTATTGGCGGTCACTAATCAGCTGGTGATCCTCAAGGTAACGGATGAGCTGGCAGTTAATAATGGATTCCATTATTTTGGAGAACAAGGAGGTGATCGCGATAGGCCTATAGTTGGACGGGTCTGAGCGGTCACCTTTTTTAGGGATCGGGTGGACAAAAGCTGTCTTCTATGAATTCGGGACTACGCCTTGGGAGTAGGAGTACCGGAAAAGACGTTGGGGGGATTCGGTCAGGCCCACTCGACTTCTGGATGTCCAGGGAAAGAAGTGCTTTGCGAACTGAGCGCTGTGAGAATAGCACACTCTACCACGTTTAAAATATTTGTGCTCCATAATAATATATCCGCATAATATAGCTTACTCTACCACCTAAATATCTTTTAGCCCGTTCTATTTGCCTTTGTCTACTTATCCTTTATTACCACTTTAATGTTACCATAGTTCATATAAGTATTATATTGCATATTATGCAATAAACCGGGTGAAATATATACCAAAAGGAATTTACGACTGGCATACCTTTGCCAGTGACTTTGCGAGTGCAGCGCAGCTAGAAATGTCCTTAGGAAATTTATTTATACGACACGATATTATGATTATTGAATTTCTTTGTAGGAGACGTGATTTTATTTTTATCCTACTACGACAAAGTCGATGGAGTACAAAAAAGGGCAGTTATAAGCTGTTATTTCACGCTGGTATTCTGTGAAAGTGTGGTCTTTACTTGGACTAAATAAAGAGTTATAAGGAAATTAACAGTCTATCCCATACTAACTATATGATTCCTCCAACACATGTACATCTACATTTGACTTCAAATAAGAAGACTTTAGGTGCGTTATGATTTCTTACATATAAGCGAATACTACACATTGAATGAATAACATTATTTTTACGAATTCTATCGCGTTTAATTTAAACTGTTTTAATTACCAACGTTTCGAGAGCTTTACTGCTTCACAGCACCTACGTTCACTGCGGTGTTTCACGTCCTGATGTCATAGTTAACGAAGACTCCTTAATATTAGAGCCATAATTTAAAGTTAAAGGCAGAAAATTAAAAAGTAAAAATTTAAACTGATGATATTCGTAAAATAGGTTTTATTCAATTTATGTGCGTTGTCATTCCCGAGCACTGAGATGGGATGCATCACAGTCTGTAATTAATCTGGCACTCCTTACTCTTCGGACAGAAAACACAACAATGAATGCTTGACGATAAAAACAGATAGCAGGATGAGTCACAAGTAGGCGGACTTGTACGTAGAGAGAGTGCTAGCACCTATTACCATTTTATAAGTGAACTATTATTAGTAGTAATTATCAACGAAACGAAGAATAAGTTTAGAATTGAGCGACAATTAAACTTTTTTAATCCACTTTAAAGGATCAACATTTTGAGTGGACTAAGCAATAACATACGCTCAAGATAACATCTGGAATATCGATTTCCTTTGTTTTATAAAAAAATAACGTTACCTCAACACTAGGATTTTATTCTGTATCTGGGAGGTTACATACAAAAATTTTACAAGGACAAACATAAAACCCAGAACAATCATTTATAAGGCTGAGAAATAATTCATCCATGCATTACTTTAAAAACTTCATGCCCTATTTTTCCCAGTAACGGTGGATTTTTTCTCAAATTTATATGGGATCACACATGAAGCCTATTTCACAAAAAATATCATTAAAACCGGTTCACAATCACGTAATAAATAAATAACAAAAAAAAAACAAACACTCGAATTGGGAATTTCATTTTTGAACTAAAAAAAAAAACGAGCGATGGATTTGAGAAAAGACTTGAATTCAGCTAACGCAGCGTTGACACGGGCTCAGTAATTTTCCTGCCTCGTTATTCGAAGCTCAATAGTTCTGAATTCAATGAAATAGTTATTTTAACTTGACACTGCACTAATTTTCGATAAAATTATTATTTAACTTGTGGTATGATTGAATAAGTTGTTATTATCATCTTGTTCTCATCATCATCAACAACACTTGTTATCATCACCATCATTATTCAGCCCTACCAAGTCAACTCAACAACTTAGAACTCCTCTAATTAATGCCACATGGAACGGTCCTGCAGGTGCAGTTGACCTGCATCCATTGACATAGAAATGTTTTATTCTTTTTACTTTACTTCAGAAATTGCTGTGGTAATTATTTCATTTTGTAAGTTTATATTAAGAACGTTTTAAGTAGACTAAGAAATATTACAAGCTCAGCGTCACAACTAGAATGTCATCTTAATAGTTTTACTGAAAATTTCATCCCCTACTATCCCATCACATAAAATCCTAGCATTAAATCGTTTTTTAGCGCGACAATACTTATGTCGCCCGGTGCCTCGCTATCCCATCTCGTACGATACCCCGCGTGCCCGCCACGCCTTTGGCTCCCGGTACAAGCAGTCCGGTAGCCAGCTAGCTCCGAGGTATGTGTTTGTTATTAATTGCTCCCGCGATCGCGCTGCGTTTTCGCGAAATGCCATTTTATGTACTGACTTGTCAAAAGGGGCCTATATTGTTACTACTTAAGTGAATAAATCGTGCATTCGGATTATTTGTGACGTTACATTAATAAACCGTGACCAGTGAACGTTATAGTTTCACAATTTACGAAAATGTGGTGTAACATAAATACAAAATATCTATTTGTCTTTTGTTTTGAATAAAAATATTAAACAGCGTTACCAAGCGCTTTTATTACTTTCAACGAAACTTCCGAAAACTCTTCATTAATGTTGTTACTACGATTTGAAACTTCGATACTTAAATCGTTTGGTCGTTGCAGTACAAGAAGCGTACTATTCCCTGAGGATAAGAGCCCGCTTCTAAATTTCATAATACTGGAGCAAACCTCGCTCTATTCCCATCGGCACCAACGAAATTGTTTAAGAGCTGATTTACCACTTTCTCAGCGGCGACGAAAACTTTAACAGAGCCACGCGGCAGCTTTTGCTGTCGCACGGATGGTACTTGGATATTTTTCCGGTACTCCTACTCCCAAGGCGTAGTCCCGAATTCTTGGAAGACAGCTTTGGTCCACCCGATCCCAAAAAACGCTACCTCTCAGACCCGTCCAAGTTTAGGCCTATTGCCATCATCTCTTTGTTCTCCAAAATAATGGAATCCATTATAAACTGCCAGCTTATGAGGTACCTTGAGGATCACCAGCTGATTAGTGACCGCCAGTACGGTTTTCGTCGAGGTCGATCAGCTGGTGATCTTCTAGGTTATCTGACTCATAGATGGGCGGAGGCAGTAGAGTCCAAGGGGGAGGCATTGACCGTTAGTTTGGACATAGCGAGGGCCTTCGATCGAAGGAGGTGATGTCCTTGTTCTCCAAAATAATGGAGTCTATTATAAACTGCCAGCACATGAGGTACCATGAGGATCACCAGCTCATTAGTGACTGCTAATACGGTTTGCGTCGGGGTCTATCAGCTGGTGATATCCTGGTCTACCTGTCTCACAGACGGGCCGAGGCAGTAGTGTCCAGAGGGAGGCATTGGTCGTTAGTTTAGACTTAGCGAAGGCGAAGACCTGATCGAAGGATTAGGTCTATGGGTTTCCCGAGAAATTGTGCAATTGGATCATCCGTTTCCTTGCTGATCGGTGCATCAAGGTCGTAGTAGACGGCTCATGCTCTGATTACAAGCCTACTAACGCTTGTGTTCCACTAGGCTGCGTGCCAACGCTGTTTTTTTTGCAAATCAGTGATATGTTGCAAGCTGGTAACATTAATTGCTATGCAGACGACAGCACTGGTGATGCCTTATACACCGGTCGTGCTAATATTTCTCGGGAAAACGTTGCGGCGAGTACCGGGAAAAACTTGTGTATGAAGTCGAGTCTTTGCTGAACAAAGTCTCGGATTGGGGGCGATTAAATCTAGTCCAGTTCAATCCCCAAAAGACACAAGTTTGTGCGCTTACCGCTAAAAGAAACCCTTTGTCGTATCTCCTCAGTTTCAAGGCACTCTTCTTGCTACCTCACTTAGCATCGGAATCCTCGCCGTCGACATATCGAATAGTGTGCAGTTTCGTGGTCACTTGGAAGGGAAGGACAAATTGGCCTCTAAGTAGCTTGGTGTGCTCAGCAGAGCGAAACAGTATTTCATGCCGGCACATCGCTTGCAACTTTATAAAGCGCAACTTCGGCCTCACATGGAATACTGTTCTTATCTCTGGGCCGGGGCACCTCAGTGCCAGCTTCTTCCACTTAACCGCATTCAGCGCTTGGCGGTCTACGACTGTGCGTTTTACTAGGAGTTTTCTTCCTCGTACAACTTCTCTGTGGAATTACAGTGCATGTTGCCTGTGATTACCTACGGAGCTCAACATTACTTGGTGTAAGATGGAAAGGACTATGTTCGAAATTTCTCTGCGGGATAAAATCCGTAACTAGGATATCTAGAAGTAGAACTAGAGTAACCCATGTAGCCCAACGGGTCATTAAGCTGAAGTGGCAATGGGCCGGCCATATAGTTCGAAGAAACGACAATCGATGACCGTTTCAAACTGGTAAGTGAAGATGGCGGCCACTCACTGGATGAAGATGGTGAGACATGTAGAGAGTCGATGGATGCAGGAGTCAATACGAGGTGGTATTCTTTGATAGAAGACGCCTACAGGAGGCCTACGTTCAGCAGTGGACTTGTGAATTCCTGTAATGATGATGATAATGATGAAGTTAAAATCTGCTAATGCGTACAAGAGCAGATAACAAACGCCATACTAAATGAGAATAATTGAAATGGGTGAGGGACTGTTTTTGTCAAAGGTTCAAGCCTGAATTGGTTTACAAGCATGACAAAAAACAACAGTGTTTAGTGTCGGGGGCTCGGAGTGTGGAGATTTCTTAATATAATGCTGATAAATATGTTAGTGGTAAATACAAATTCATTGTATCCTACTTTATACTTTTTATTTATTTATGTGCACACAACACGACACAGAAAAAACATATAGTGAGTTTGTACAAAGGCATAATCCATAATTAACTAACTAATTAATTGAAATATTTCCCATTACACGTAAGTAAGTGGTTCATTCAGAAGATGGAAGAAGGAAAACCGGCTTCTTAAATATAATGGAAGTGGATGGATTGATCTTCTATATTTTTTTTGAATAAGGGTGATAAGCGACAGTCCACCTGATAGTAAGTGTAAGCTGTGCCCATAGACTTTTATCAGTTAAGAATTAAAATGTTATTGGGTTGTCACCTCTAAGGACTAAGATGGAATGCCTCGTTTCCAGTAAAAAGGGTCTTCAGTTCTCTACACTCACCATTACATACGTAACACAGTAGCATAAAGCTGTTATTTTACGCCAGTATTCTGTCAGAACATGTTTCTACCCGGGTAGAGTCGACCCATTGTTTGCAGCGTAGCTCCGCTACGTACACGACTTCAACTTTTTTATAAAGTATTTACTTTAGTAATGAAAATCCGAAACACTTTAAATATCAACACGCACTCAGATTAGAGCGGTCTGTATATAGGTTCTTATTTATATAGATATATTTACAAACTGAACACTTTGTTAAAAAACAATGGCACACTTTAATAGATAAAATTAGTTTAGAAGGAATGGTAGCATATATTTTCAAACATATCTTAAAATGTTAAACGTCAGTCCCTTAATAACTCCGTCAAACAATTTTGTCCTGAGAAGGCGTCAAAAGATATATTTAGATTTGAATCTATAGGTTATGTCTTATGTCATTTAGAAAAAGTCATGCATCCTGTGGTTGTTTGATGTTAGCTCAATACATTCTCAACATAATGTACCTACAAAATATAGTAAATGGCAACACTTGATGAGAGTAAAATTATTTAAGTCAATTGATATTAAATAAAACGTTTGTTTTTTTTTTTTTTTGCTGTCCTTAATTAAAATACATTTTTATTTCAAAAATCATAGAAAAATAATAAAACTCATCTTATATATAACTTATTTCTAGACGCAATAATTTTTGTCAACTATTTTTCTGCTATTGTTCTTTCAGTAGGTAATAACTTAAATAAGTATTACTTATTAAATCAAGTTACCTCGAAAAAAATATTTCTATTCATACACTGACATTATTTCGAAGAAGTAGAAAGAGAAGAAACGAGGCATTACTTTTTAGTTCTCAGGGGTGACAAAGCATCTGCAATGTCATTCTTAATCGAAGATAGATGTAAATGCCTACAGGCCACAGCAACTACTAAGCATCAGGTGGCTTGTGTGCTCGTTTTCCATCCTTATTCCTTAAAAAAGAACTGATAGCAGGTGGATGCCACGGTCCACGGACTCCTACATCTATCTTCGATTGCACATCAATAATTTTATTTTTAATAATTTTCTTGAAGTTTATTAAAAAAAATATAATAAGAAATAGCCGCAGCGTTTCTTCCGTCGTTTCTTCTTCGGTCAGAGGAACCTCAATTATGAACGGTAGTAGATTTGGCAGGTTTAAAAATTGACATTTAAGTCGAATAAGGTTTATGAAGGTTCCGTAGCGTAGTCACCTAGCTTTAAGTTAAGTGTTTAAATCTTACACGGAACAAGTAATTGTTTAGAGTCTGGATATTTGTCACTGAAACTGCCTTCAGGACACAGGAGAAAATCAAAGTTTAGTTAATGATTTCTTAAATTCAAGCCTAGTGTACGGGTAACGTTTTTTATAAAAAGAATAAGACAGAAAGATTAAGAAAAAATAATGATATAAACATAAAGATAAATCGTTCTTGTCGACTCGACTCGTAATTCGTCATATGCAACACAGCAGCATTACACGCAACTTAATATACGGACCATACGAAAACTCCAAACAGCGACTACAATCTGTAAAAGCTTTGTATTTCAAGCGGTTGCAGCGTTGGCAGGAGCGCAGTAATTTTCCTGCAGTGTTTCATATACGTTTACGCGGCTAACAACGGAACTCATTTCGGGACGCAACCAACTTTATCCCGAGCGCAATCTGCTGAAATAGGTCTACGCTAATTTCTTCTTGTTCAACCTTTAGATCATGCAGTTTCAATGTTGTCACGTTGCTTTACTAGGTTAAAGTTAATATACGTAGTTAATTAATGTAATTTTTCGAGTTGTCATAATTTAAAAAAAATTAACAAAATTATAAAAAATCAATAGGCTCGCCACCATCGTCTTCCTCAACGATTTCCATGTCACTGTCACTGTCATCACGGGATCGAGACGGACCAGGTTTCGGTTCATCAGAACCGTTCGCACCGTTGGCTGGTTTGTCATCTTTAGGCGCTGGCATCTGCGTGTCCGGGTCTGTGATCAAACGCCAAGACTTTTCGTCGTTTTCTTGCTGCAGTCTGACTCTCACTTCGTAGTTTTGGAGAAAATCCCCGACTAGTAAAGCGCAGCCGTCGTTAAGTCCTATTTCTTCTAGCGTTTTGTGATTGTTGTGATCGGTTTCACCGGGCTCTGAGGACAGAACGACGAGGTCTTTTCCTTCAACCGTTGCATCTGGTGCCAATGGGGCTCTACACTCTATTGTGAAAAGTCAGAATGTGTCCAAAAAGGCACGTATGGCAATTCACAATGCTGTGTTAGTACCTACTTTAATGTATAGTAGTGAAAGTTGGGTGTGGCAGAAGAAGCACGAGAGTAGAATAAATGCTGTAGAAATGCGGTCATTAAGGAGTATGTTAGGGATGAATCTGAATGACAGAGTGAGAAATTGTTTAATAAGAGAAGAGTGTGGTTTGCAAGATGATGTTGTGACCAGGATTAAGAAAGGAATGCTTCGGTGGTTTGGCCATGTAGAAAGAATGAATGAGGAAAGAGTGACAAAGCAAATTTATGTTGCAGAGGTGAACGGCATAGTCGGGAAGGGTCGCCCTAGGCGAACGTTTATCGACCAAATTGGCGATATATTAAAAATGGGCCAAATCAAGAGTACCTTTAACCGACGAGCGTGTATGCGTAGGTATATGGATGTGGAGGAAGGGAGAGAGGTGTGGCAGGATCGTGCCAAATGGAAGACCATAGTCTCTGCCTACCCCTCTGGGTGACAGGCGTGAGTGTTTATGTATATGTATGTATAAAAAATCAAAAAAATTGAAACTATGGCAGTAAGTTAAGGTGTGTAGTTAAAAATATATTTGTACATTATTATATAAAATGAATATGATATAATTAAAAAAAGCGATCAACTTTTTAAAAAAGGTTGTACTTTCTCTTACGTATATAAAGTAATATAATAACCGTTGATGTCACAGACATAATAATAATAATAGGAGCGTTAAACTTGATAAATTTGTAAGTTCTAACATCTTGGAAGGAGATAATGCTTACAGGATCTCATAAAAACTTTTCACATTACTAAGTTGAATGCGGATTTGACAAAACAATCAAATAATCGCGAGAATAAGTATTCCCACATTATTCTACCTACATTTTCACTTTAAGCTTGTTTATGAAAAACCAAGTGGAATACTTAAACCCATTTTAACTTTGTATTTGACGCTATTTCATATATTACAGTAGCAAAAAATGCATTTTATGTGATGAAATAACCAAGCCAAAACATTGCTAAACGTAATGTAAGAAAACGCACTTACGTACACATAAGCATCTAAAACTATTTGCAACCAACTACATTATACGCCGTAGAGCCACGCTGCAGCTATATTAGTTGTAGCACAAATGGGTCAGCTCGACCGGGGTAGGATCACGCTATCACAGAATACTAGCGTAAAATAGCAGCTTGAGACTGCTTTCTTGCTGAAATGCTATAATGAGATGAGGCTGTTACTATACTTTTTTGTTATATTTTTTTATAGAATAAGGATGATCCGTTTGTTAGTGGATGCTGTGACCCACAGGCACCTAAATCTATCCTCGAATAAAAATGAAAATTTAAATGCGTTGCCACCGCTGAGGACTAAATTATGCCTAGTTACCAGTAAAAAGGATGTTCAGATCTCTACACTTACCATACGGAACACAGCAGGGATCAGCTGCTATTTTACGCTGGTTTTCCGTGAGATTGTGATATTTCCTAATGGTAAGTGAATTCTGTGGCTCATAGAAATCTACATTTATCCTCGATTAAGAATGAAATGCAGATGCGTTGTCACCTCTGAGGACTGAGATGGAATGACTATTTTCCAGTAAAAAGGGTCTCTGGTTCTCTACAATCGCCATACGAAGTACCCCGGTTGAGCCGACCCATTTTTGATACAGCTATAACATAGATACAGCGTCACTCTACTACGTTTAAAATATTTGTGCTGCATAATAATATATCCGCATAATATAGCTTACCACAGTTCATATAAGTATTATATTGCATATTATGCAATAAACCGGGTGAAATATATACCAAAAGGAATTTACGACTGGCATACCTTTGCCAGTGACTATGCGAGTGCAGCGCCGCTAGAAATCTCCTTAGGAAATTTATTTATACGACACGATATTATGATTATTGAATTTCTTTGTAGGAGACGTGATTTTATTTTTATCCGACTACGACAAAGTCGATGGAGTTCAAAAAAGGGATAATATTTTGGCTGTGACTACGTGAAAGCCCCAGTTTAGCAGCTTCACTAGTTGCGGCACGAATGTTTCAGCTCCAACGGGGAAAGACGACGTTCTCACTGAATACCAGCGTAAATTTTTTTTCTTTAAAAAACGTTACCACCACACTAGGATTTTCTCCTGTATCGTGAAGACAGCATACAAACATAAATTGCACGAGGACAAACACGGAACCATTATTTGAAGGCCATACAAATACTTGTTCCGTGTGGGATTCGAACCCGCGGCCCCCAGCGCAACAACTCATTGCTAAGCCACTGCGCCACGGAGCCGTCAAAAAATAGTAGCTTGATGCTGGTATAGTTCGTATGGTGAGTGTAGAGAATTGGTCACCCTTTTCACTGGAAATGGGGCTTTACATCTTACTCCTCATTAAGAAAGACGCATCTGCATTTCGATTCTCAATCGAAGATATGGCTCGTTTGTCACCCTGATGAATAAAATAAACGATCTATATATCTATGTTTCTATGTCAGTTCTAGGTGGTTCTTCTCTGGACAGAAGTTTTTTTCCGAACCAATGGTAAAAGCATAATTTCCTTTAATATGTATTCTTGTAATCTATATTTAATAAAAAAAAATATTCTGTTCTATTCTATAATCGTTTTTGGATTTTGTTAATATATTATAAACGTTATGAAATCACAAAAATAAATTGAAATGCCCTTTAATTGTCAAAACTTCTGAAATAAAAATTATATTGTTTTAATTTCATTATGTATGGTAATTATCGTTATATCGTATGGTAACATATCGTTATTATTCTTATTATGGAGTTTTCTTCCCCCGTTGCAGAAAGGATCTGACTTAATTGACACGATTGGCAGGCGGATTGACGATGGCACAATTGAATCTACTCCCCGTCACCGGACGGTGTATTTGAAGTCAGATGTAAAATAGTTTTTGGAGTGAAAACTTATTTATTAAAGGTTCACGTCACCGATGACCTCGACATGCTCGTGATATTGCTCTTGCGCGCAATACGTCACGATTGAATTTTCACTTCTGTCGGCTGTACTTTTGACTGTCTCTGTTTTTCTTTAAACCGTTACTCAACACTAGATCTCCAGACTCAAACAATTATTTGTAGGACATGCAAATACTTGTTCTGCGCATGATTTAAAGAGCATTTTTCCTACAAAAGAGGGGGCGACTAGCACTTAGTGACAGCATATTGAAAAGCAGAAAGCTCGTTTCTTGAAGCCCTATAAGTTGTATTAGTCTGGAAACATCGCTGGTAGTTGCTGATTTCAAAGAAGAGTTGTGCGAAGAAGAAAACTCCTTGTAAATGCAGTAGTAAAGCACTAAATAGAAACAGGTCTTGGGACAGGCATTTATTTATTTATATACGTGATAGAGCCATGCTACAGCTATATTATAGTTGTACCACGATTATGTCTTCACAACGAAGGGTCCCGTACTCTCACAAAATACAAGCGTAAAGTAGCATGTAACACGAAATGCTCCTGTGTTATGTACAAGTGAGTGTAGACAGTTGAAAACCCTTTTTACTGGAAACGAAGTATTCAATTTTTGTCCTCAGGGGTGACAACAAATCTGCATTTTGTTTCTCAATCAAGGACACATATATTTCCGCAGCATCCAATTACCATTAATTGGAGTGTGTGCTCGTTTTTTAACCCTAATTATTTTAAAAAACCATAGAAAAGCTGTTTTATTGTTAATGAAAAGCACAGGTGACTGACCTTACGTGGTGATTCATATCGACATGAACACGAACTCTTTTATCATCGCTTGAATGTCATAAAACTCACGCTCAAGCATGTTGTGCTATGGAAATGATTTAGTAAGCGGGATAGTGGTAAGCAATTGACTTTTGAAGATAGTTCATAGTCGTATTATTATCGATAATTCCTTTTATTCGGTTCCATATATCTTGTGAATCATATGTTATAGTGAAATTACATTCATATATACATTCGCTTTAAAAACTAGTTTTATATTTAAAATATGTGTGTGCAAGATTTTGAACAAACTGTAATGTATGTTTATTGTTAATATGTGTTTTGTATGTGGTAGAGCCATGCTGTAGCTATATTAGTAGTATAATTGTAGCACGAATGGGTCGGCTCGACGGAGGAAGGACCACGCTCTCACAGAATACCAGCGTAAAGTGACAGATTGACACTGCTGTGTTTCGTATGGTCACAGCAACCACTTACTATCAGTTGGACTGTGTTCTCGTTTGTCACCCTTATCCTATAAAAAATGTTGAATCTTTCGAGCACATTAATAGAATGCACGAAATTATTGCAGAAGTAAATACCCCAACATTAGAATTAAAGAATGATATTAAAATAAAGATAGAGATAAATGTTATCAAACCTTTTCTACGAGGTTAGATTTTTCTGATCTCTCAGCTATTCCTGCTGCCAAGCAGCACTCCGTGCACTGCTGCGTTTTGGTCTGAAGGGTATACAGAACCAGTATCAATACAGGCTGGGAGCCATTAGATCTTAGTTCCCAGTGGTAAAAATACATTAATAGCGTATTCATTTAAAGTCATTTGCAGGTTTCCATGGGCATTTACTTATCATAAGGAACTAACAGTCCACCTGATGATTTTGGCATCACAAACAGGTAATGAATAATTAATGACAAACATGTTGAACATTTGTGGCGTTCCTGGGGGGAGTCCTGTGTTCAGCAGTGGACTTGTGAAGGACTGTAATGATGATGATGATGATAATTTTGAACTAAACTATAAACGTATTGAATACTAGTTTGTGAGATACTGGTGCCTAATAAAGGTATTTAACAACACATGTTCTATAGGTCACCAGATCTTCTTGGGTTATATATATTTAAATTACACGTTTGTAAAACATATTAAAGACATCATTAATTTCATTGAACAATACACATACATACATACATATAATCACGCCTCTTTCCTGTAGGGGTAGGCAGAGACCAGTTCTTTCCACTTGCTACGATCCTTACATACTTGTTTTGCTTCGTCCACTTTCATTATTCCCTTCATACATGCTCTACGGTTTAGGGTACTCTTGACCTGGAACAAGTCATGCGAAAATCGATATTTAGCCAAAAGGAGGATTAATATGACAAACTTGCTGCATTTACTTATCATCAGATGGACTGTTAGTTCCCTCGTGACTTTGAGTTTTATATTGAAAAAAAAAAACATTAACATTTAGCTTAAGGCAGGAAAATACAAAATCTTACGTAACGTGGCTGGATTCAAGTCTCACTAAGTGAATGTAAAATTAACAATAACAACAATAATTTCAATGTGACCTCAAAAATAACTAATAAAATCTCATTATATACTGTCACAAATTAACTTTCAGCCAATTAGCAAAAATATGATATAGGAGAGACAAAAATAATAGAGATTAAATTAAATGTACTCGAAATAATAATATATTTGTTGGGTTCCTAAACAGACTACAGATTAGTGGGACTCCCCAGTGTGGAGATAAGAATCTCCTAAGATGAGACCGAAATCTTGCTTATTAGTTTCATCGGTAATTAAAATATTTCAAAAATATATGAAAAGTTTAATTATATGCTATAATTCAGACGAATCTGCCAAAAAGTTATAATAACCAAAAAGAGCTATGGTAACAAATTGTATTAAAAACTAGAACTTTTTCAGTAAAATATAAGTACATCAAAAATAATTTAAAATCTGGAATAGAGAATGAGCATGGCTTTGAAATTAGAGTAACACTGACTTGTTTAAGTACATCCAAAAGCACCAGTCCAAAAAAAAACTATTACTTAAATTTAAAAATGCTCTTTCGATATTTATCATCATTACTGCAGCTCATCGTTAGTCTACTTCTGAACATACAGATTCTCCTAAGAAATGCCACAAAGCACGGTCCTGAGTCACCTGTATCCATTTACTTCTTGCTTGTCTATCCAGATTGTCACTTACTCTAGTTATTAGGCAGTCTTCACTTCGGTTACAGGTTTGAGGATGCCACTCTAGAACTTTTCCCTCCGGTTGTCGATTTTTCGAGCTATATGGCTCTTGCCATTTCAGGTTATTGATTCGTTGCACTTTGTCAGTTGCTCTGGTTATACCACAGATATCCTCATTCGTGCAGAGAAACTCTGATCATAGCCCTCTCTGTAGCTTGCCATTTCTACCTAATATTAACTAACAAAATGTATAAATAACCAGTATATTGAATATAAAGCTACTATAATATGTATATGTATAATATGTATAATATGTTTATTTAGCAGGGATGGTAGTTATGACAAGGATATAGAACGACGAGTGAACGCAGGAAATAGAGTTAATGGGGCTTTACACGCTATTATGAAGAGTCAGAATATGTCAAAAAAGGCACGTATGGCAATTCATAATGGTGTGTTAGACCCTACTTTATGTATGGTAGTGAAAGTTGGGTATGGCAGAAAAAACATGAGAGTAGAATAAAGGCTGTAGAAATGCGGTCCTTACGGAGTATGCTAGGGCTGAATCTGAATGACAGGGTGAGAAATAGTGTGATAAGAGAAAAGTGTGGTTTGCAAGATGACGTTGTGACTAGGATTAAAAAAGGAATGCTTCGGTGGTTTGGTCACGTAGAAAGAATGAACGAGGAAAGAGTGACAAAGCAAATTTATGTTTCAGAAGTGTACGGCAAAGTCGGGAAGGGACGCCCTAGACGAAGATTTATCGACCAAATCGGCGATACATTGAAAATGGGCCAGATGAGGAATACCCTTAACCGACGAGCGTGTATGCGTAAATATATGGATGTAAAGGAGGCGAGAGAAGTGTGTCAGGATCACGCCAAATGGAAGTCCGTAGTCTCTGCCTACCCCTCTGGGTGACAGGCGTGAGTGTTTGTATTGTATTGTATTTTATTGTATATAATACGTACAGAGAACCTGAATAAAATTTGTTAGAAAATGCCTTACTAAAACATCAATACCAATTATTCAACTTTCGCAAAGACGAAACTAGTTAGCGATCGCACAACTTGTTCAAATAGTTTTCTAATTTTACCTAATGTAACAACAAATTACGGCAATTAATATTACCTTTATAGGAGCTCTATACGAAAATTCCCTCACATATATAAAAAGTAAGCACTCAGCGCATTCAAGAGCATGCTTGCTCAGTGCTTGATAGTAGCACACTCACTTCTATGTAAATAAATACGTTGAATGACTGTTAAGTTAAGTTACCTTACCTAACTTTAAGTTGTTACCTTAAATGGCGATAGGATTTTTATAAAAGTTACGTATCTATTTTCACAGACGTGACTAGTGAATGTCTTATTTGATACATTCTTAAATTGAATGTTCACTTTACAATATAAGTTTTTAAAAAAGTAGCGATTTATTATATCAAAGTTCATGAATATTATGATTACTTGCTAATCAGTGAGTTGTATGAGTTAAAATTAGAATTAACTAAAAAAAGAAAAACATATTAATACAAATATTATCATGTTATGATCACTACTGTTGGTTGCCTGATGGTCGAAAGTCAACCATAATTCACTAAATTTTTAGGTTTGAATATAAGATGAGCTGTATTTCACTTTTAACTGCACATTAATATATCAAACGTAGTAATATACTTCTTGGTACTTACTTTGAAATATTGGCAGAAGGAACGTCAACAAACGACATAATTATATAAAGATATTGCTAGAACTATTTCGTACTAATAACAAATTTTAATTCTATGCATAAATTTTAGCCCAAGCGACAATTATGTGTTTAATATTGGCAGTATGGACGTAAATTATGTACGTTTTATTTATTTTGATTTAATGAATTTTAACACATATAATATTTAAATTTCCTTGTTCACTTCTTCTCCATATAAACTTTAACGATGCCAAATATCATACTCCTCAGTGTGTACAATTTGCTTAAAAAGGGGTACAAAGTTTTCTCGCCACGTATTAATGTTTAAATTAGGGAGGTAAGTAACCGTGTAGCGGCGGTGTATGATATCGTCCCGTGAGTGTCGTAAGAGGCGAGAGAGGGGAACAAGCTAGGAGATGGGCAATAATGTCTTACCAAAACAAAAAATACTGCAGTTGCTAATCCACCTGCCAAACGTGGCAATATATCAAATATCTCCCATAAGAGGTAACTTATGGGGAGTCTATGTTCATCAGTGGATTTTTACAAGGTATAATAAAGGAAGATTTTAGGTGCTATAGCTATGATTGGCCCCTTTGTAATGGAAGCGAGGTATTCCATGTCAGTTATCCCCTGAAGACTAAGATAACCCATCTATATTTTGATTCTTAAGCGGGGAAAGATGTTGAAGTCTTTAGGTCACAACATTCATTTGCCGTATAGTGGCGGTCAAGAATATCCACTACCCCATATCCTCCCGAGGGTGTCGTAAAAGGCGACAAAGGGAAACAGGCAGGAGATGGGCAGCAGCATCTTCCTGATAATAGCCAAAATCACAATAAAAAACTGCGGTTGCCAACCCGCTCGCCAAGCGTGGCAACTATGGCAAATACCCCCCAATGATCAAAGCAACAAACAGATGGCCCCCAGTCCCCGGCGGCCCCGCTATTTCTGGCTACGGTGGCGACCATGGTAACGGTGGGGCAGAGGGTGCTAAGAATCTCCGGTGGAGGTTCGGTTGCCACCTTAGACGACTCGACCTGGCAACGTACAACGCACGCACCCTGAGGACTGACGAGAAGATCGTGGAGCTGAAAGAAGAGATAAACAAGTTGCGCTGGCATATTATAGGATTATCCGAAGTCCGAAGAGAGTGGGAGGACACGGTAATCCTCGAATCTGGCAACTTGCTCTATCACCGGGAGGGCGACCATCTGTCACAAGGAGGTGTCGGATTTATCGTCCACAAGTCTCTCGTTAACAACGTTGTAAAGATCGGGAGTGTGTCGACGAGCGTACCTTATACTCAGAATCACCAAACGGTATTTATGAGGATATCTCTAGAGCCATGCATTCCTCCAAAACCCAGTATACGGTGTTAATGGGAGACTTCAATGCAAAACTAGGCACAAGAGAGAACGGTGAGCTGAAAGTAGGGAAATTTGGAATAACGTAACGGAACCCAAGGGGCCAGCAGCTAGCCGACTTCATGGAGAAAGAGGGACTCTTTATGATGAACTCTTTCTTCCAGAAGCAGCCCCACAGGAAGTGGACCTGTTCGAGCCCCGACGGTTCGACAAAAAATGAGATTGACTTCATTACGACGACCAGACGACAACTGTTCAGTGATGTCTCCGTGATCGCGAGGGTGAAAACTGGTAGCGATCACCGAATGGTTAGAGGCACACTGAACCTAAACGTTAAGTTGGAGAGGTCGCGTCTAATGAAGTCAACGCTCCTTCCCCCTCGTGCTCTGTTCCAAAGTCCTGAAACCTTTCAGCTCGAGTTACAAAACCGTTTTCAGTACCTAGAAGACTGCAATGGAGTGGACGATATGAATGACAAGCTTGTGGAAACTGTCCATGCGGTCGGAGCTAAGTTCTGCAAGACCCGCCGCAGAAGAACACAAAAACTCTCCGATCACACTCTTAATCTCGTGGCTGTTAGACGGGAGATGAAGCTACATTCTTCATCAGATTTGACAGCATACAGGCAACTGAACAGACAGATCTCCAAATGCATGCGGCGGGACTTACGCAACTTCAATACAGCTCGTATTGAAGAAGCGATCGAGTGGAACCAAGGCTCCAAAGTCTTTGCCAGAGATCTGTCTGCCAGAAAGAGCCAACTGTCAAAGCTGAAGACAGAATGTGGCAGCATCGTTTCCGGGGCACCTGAGATTTTGAGTGAGATTGAGAGGTTCTATGGACAGCTGTACACATCATCGTTGGAACCACACGCAAGTGTGAGTAACGATCGAAGAGCGAATCTTATCCGACACTATTCCGAAGATATCCCGGACGTCAGTCTGTGCGAGATTAGAATGGCTCTCCAGCATCTTAAAAACGGCGAGGCCCCAGGGGAGGATGGAATTACAGCGGAGCTTCTGAAAGCGGGTGGAAAACCGGTACTGGAAGTCCTTCAAAGGCTAATTAATTCGATCCTCCATGGTGGCATTACACTGGAGGCGTGGAGCATAAGTGCGGTGGTCTTGTTCTTCAAGAAAGGTGACAACGCTCTCTTGAAGAACTACAGACCGATTTCCCTTCTGAGCGTCTATGTGCTGTTTACGAGAGTCATTACGAATCGTCTCGCGCACAGACTTGACGACTTCCAGCCTCCCAAACAAGCCGGTTTCCGAAAGGGCTTTAGCACAATAGACCACATACATACCCTTCGGCAAGTTGTACAGAAGTCCGAAGAGTACAATTTGCCACTATGTCTGGCGTATGTGGACTATGAGAAAGCCTTTGATTCCGTCGAAATTTGGGCGGTGCTGCAGTCCCTTCAGCGGTGTCAAGTTGACTGTCGGTATATCGAAGTGCTGAAGTGTATGTACAGTAGAGCTACGATGGCTATCCGAGTACAGAACCAGAGTACGAACCTATCCAATTGCAGCGAGGTGTAAGACAGGGTGATGTTATATCCCCGAAACTCTTCACCGCTGCATTGGAAGACGTTTTCGAATTTCTGGACTGGAAAAGATACGGTATTAACGTCAATGGCGAGTACATCACTCACCTTCGATTTGTCGACGATATAGTCCTTATGGCAGAATCGCTGGAGGACCTAAGCACTATGCTCAATGACCTCAATAGTGTCTCCCAACGGATAGGTCTTAAGATGAACATGGACAAAACAAAGATTATGTTTAATGTCCATGTCACACCTATGCCGGTAGTTGTTGGGAGCACTAAGCTCGAAGTTGTTGACGAGTATGTTTACCTGGGGCAAATAGTCCGACTAGGTAAGTCCAACTTCGACCGAGAGGTCAATCGACGGATTCAACTCGGCCGGGCAGCTTTCGGGAAGCTACGACACATCTTCTCGTCAGACATACCTCAAAACCTTAAAACGAAATTGTACAACCAGTGCGTGTTGCCAGTGATGACTTACGGAACTGAGACGTGGTCCTTCACTGCTGGCCGTATGAGAAAGCTCAAGGTCACTCAGCGAGTTATGGAGAGGGCTATGCTCGGAGTTTCTCTGCGTGATAAACTTAGAAATGAGTATATCCGCAGTAGAACCAGAGTAACCGACATAGCCCAACGGATAAGTAAGCTGAAGTGGCAGTGGGCCGGTCATATAGCTCGAAGAACCGACAACCGATGGGGAAGAAAGGTTCTCGAGTGGCAGCCTCGTACCGGTAGGCGAAGTGTAGGGCGACCCCCCACGAGATGGAGTGACGACCTGGTAAGACATGCAGGAAGTCGATGGATGCAGGTGGCTCAGGACCGTGCTTTGTGGTATTCCTTGGGGGAGGCCTATGTTCAGCAGTGGACTTATGAAAGGCTGTAATGATGATTCATTTACCATCAGGTGGACTGTGCGCTTATTCACCCTTTTACAAAAATATAGCTAATTGTGTGTGCGTGCGTGTGTGTGTGTGCGTGCGTGTGTGTGTGTGCGTGTGCGTGTGCGTGTGCATGTGCGTGTGCGTGTGCGTGTGCGTGTGCGCGCACATCATTCGCGCGATATCATTTCATTGAATGGAATGAAATGGAATGGAATGGAATGGAATGGAATGGAATGGAATGGAATGGAATGGAATAGAATAGAATAGAATTGAATAGAAATGAAAGCAATAGAATAGAATATAATAAAACAAAATAGGATAGAATAGGATAATTTTTTATTTAATGTAGATCACATGTGTGAAATCTTATTGAAACTAATTTTTTACTGTTACTTTAAAACTGGTTCGTAAAAACTCCTCTGTCCTGGAAAGAACCAGCAAGAAACCTAGCGGGACGTATTTTAAAGTAAATTTTACATGAATAGTTTTACAAATTATTTACAAAATTTATTTTAGAAACAGACTGGAAGCGACCACCAATTTCGTATGTATGTATGTATTGTATGTATTCATTTATATTTTATTACAATAACACTTTTTATACAGTTTACCGAGTTTAATAAATTTTTTAAACTCGGTAATAAAGAGATCTTGTATAGAATAGAATATTTTTTTTTATTCAATATTGATTATTACATAATACTTATTGAAAGTAATTTTTTATTTACCACTGGTTCGGAAAATACCTCAGTCCTGGGAAGAACCAGCAAGAAACCCAGCGGGACTTTTTTTAAACATAAACATAACTTCACTTAACAATAATTTTGTTTATACAATTTTTAAAAGATTTTTTATAGAACCAGCATGGTGGCGATCACCCTATTCCCAGGGGTTATTTTCATTCATGTATTTAAAATCCACTTCAAGCCATTATTTAAACAACAATACAGTCAGCAATCCGCCGCCAGTTAAGTTCCCGCCAAACACGCAGTGCGGGGTGCCTTGTAAATGGCACAGAGAAGCTTTTTAGCAAATAAACATGTCTCTGCGTATCTTATGGTATCATATGGCATAGTACATATTGCTTCAACGGACTAAATCATACTTATTTAAAAAAAATACAATACACAGATTGCCCATTGTTACGATTTTATTGTTTGTATAGTTATACACTTAATTTAATAGTGTGATATTTCTTATTGTTATTAGATTCATAAAATTTTCTCAGACATAACCTTATCAATATGCTATAAGCGCGTTTTAATAAATTTTAACTTGATTTGTGGTTTCTAGTACAATATAAATAATATTATTAATGGCTTATTGAAGCCCGCGATCCCCTTAACGAATATTTAATGTCATTCGGTGCTGATTTATGTTTTCAGTGAAATGGATTTGATCCTCTGAATATAGATGTTTTTGTAACTATTATTAGAAACAGTAAACACGACAAGAACTCATAATATGGCTTTCATTTATTATTATAAAATACTTTTTGATATATTAGATGATTCTAGCTAAGATAGTTTTTCTTCTATAATTTTTTTATTTTTATTTTAATGCTATTATAATGCTAGAGCCATGCTTCGGCTATATTATAATTGTAGCAAGAAGGGGTTGGTTCGACTAGGAAAGAACCACGTTCTCACAGAATACCACTTAAAATAGCAGCTTAATGCTGTTGTGTTTCGTATATTGAGTGTCGAAAATCGGAGTCAGGGTCGGCGTGTCCTCGTGAAAATGTATGTAAACCACCTCCACGATACAGGAGAAAATCCAAGTGACGGGGTAATGTTTCTTAAAAAAAAAGTTATGATAAATAGCACTGCAAAGATGGTTAAGTACCAACAGTGGGCTGGGGAGCACTGAAATAATGGTAAAATAGCAACGGTTGGCTGAGAAAATCAGACAATTAAGGCAGAAAGAGCAGGTAATTATCCTCCCTCTGATTAACTCTGCCACGAGAATGGTTCTTCAATACCTTATTAAGAATTAAGCGAAGCTGGATATCTCACTGAGAGTGAAGAAGAAATCCTTAATCTTGGATACCACAACGACCGTGCGTCGATTACCATCAATTTAAAAATTTTAAATTAAAAATTTTGTACAACCGACTTCAATATAAATTATTAAGAATAACGCAAAAGATATTAATCAGACCTTGATCAAATTTATATGAAACCACATGAAAAGCACCGGCTTTCGAAATAAAACAATAATTATCGAAATTGGTTCACCCAGAAAAAAGTTATGAGGTAACACACATAACAAAAAAAAGGAACATACATTTGAATTGAGTACTGCCTCCTTTTTGAGGTCTGTAGAAAAAGGGCGGGATTTTGCGATGCCGCATCTGAAAACAAGAAAAGGAGCACTAAAGGAAGTTACCGTTGCCATTACAGTCTATTAAATTCCACTGCTAAACATAGGTTTCTCCCATATATTGCCTATCATAGAGGGGATATTTGACATACTTGCTATGCTTGGCAAGCAGGTTGCCAATCGTAGTTTTTTTTTTAATTTTAGTCGTCATGAGGAAGACGCCGCTGCCCATCTCCTGATTTGTTTCCCTCTGTCGCCTCTTACGACACCCACGGGGTGATTTGGGGTGGTGGACATAGTGACGCCATCACTACATGGTAAAGAAAGCGTCTATAATAAATAGGTAGGATGCATCATAATCGTAATGCAGATTAGCGACCGTAGCTACTGAAATTTCACATTTCGCGCTGATCTACCTGATTGTTACGTGTACTACAAATTCTAATGCGGTAGTCATAAATCTGCCTGCCGCACAGTTCGACCACCATTGAAGTTACCGTTGCACACTTTTAAAGTAGACTTCTGAATATAGGCCTCAATAATACCCCATTTTTTGCCTCATAGGCCAAACTGTGGGGTGATTTTTTTCACAAGCGGGTAGACAACAGCAGTTTTTTATTTTACTTTAAGTCGTTATTAGGAAGACGCTGCTGCTAGAGTTCCCAACCCTCCCGGATTACCCGGGAAACTCGAGTAATAATGGTTAATCTCCCGACCTCCCGCGGTACAATAATTTCTCCGGCTTTTTCTAAAAATTATATGCATCCGTCGCTTGCACGTGTCGCTACTCATTCGTTTTGTGGCCACATAGAAAACCGCACGCCGCTGCCGGTGTAAATCTGTTCGTCTCGCCGTCGACGTTTTCAATTCGGTATGTGTCTGTATAAATTAAAAAATTAAAAAATAATGATTGAGATTTTCTTTCAACTCCCCCACCTCCCTCTTCCAACTAGAATTAATAAAATTCTCCCAGCTTGGTCCTTTCAAGAGTGGTAATCCTAGTTGCTGCACACCTCCTGATTTGTTTCCTTCTGTCATATCTTACGACATCCACGGGATGATATGGGGTAGTGAATATTCTTTCACTGCCACTACACGGTAAATTGGCGATTGTGGTAAATATTTTTCCCTATAGTATAATAATAAAGTAACTTCTTTTATACGTTCCACTCCTAAACACAGGCCTTTTCTCATTTCCAAGTGGATTTGAGGACAAGAAAGTGGCCGTCAAAAGTAGGTTTGTAATTAATAATTATTATTTGTATCGACAGATGCATGCAGAATTGCAGCGAAAGAGAATCCACCATTCCATAACAGGCAATTATAGGAACTGCCAGTAACACTTTATTTCGTGTGCCAATATTTGGTATTGGCACATGGAATAAAGTGTTACTATCCAGGTGAAATATATTCGGAATTTGGCGAATGTGAGACATCTAGAACTAGCATCGTCACTTCGCCTGCTAAGCGTGACAGTCATTGTAGTTAGGACAGTCAAACAAGATAATTACTCTCCCATTCATCGGTTACCATCAATGACACGACGACTGACAGAGAGAGGCTCTGACCAATCCGGCTAACCAGGATCTTCCACTCTCATTTCCACAATGTAATATGTCCGTTACTTTCTTTTGAAAGAGTTGGTTTACCATCCAACATAATTGATAAGTCACGCGACTTTTCACTACGAGACATGTTTTTTCAGAAATTTGATCCAAATTTTTATAAATATCACATTAATTATGAAAGTATATATAACAAGCGATAGAGGGAAACGAACCTGGCCCATCACAAGTTTTTTTAAAATATTATATGGGGACAAACGAGCACACAGCCCACCTGATGGTAAGTGGTTCCTGTGACCCATAGACATCTACATCTATCCTCAATAAAGATTTAAACTTCAGATGCGTAGTCACCCATGAGGATTACGATGGAATGTCTATTTTTCAGTGAAAAGGGTCTCCGTTTCTCCACACTCACCATACGAAACACAGCAGAGTTAAGCTGCCTTTTTACGCTACTATACTATTTACGGTTGTTTCGATTAAATAATAAATATACCCTACATGCGTCCCAGTGCTGAGAATTGTTCTCCTCTCATTTATTAGAGATTAAATCTAAAAAAATAAAATTTCTAGTTTTTTTTATAGGATAGGTTGACAAACGAGCACACAGTCCACCTGATGGTAAGTGGTTGCTGTGGCCCATAGACATCTACATCTATCCTCGTTTGCGAATCAAAATACAGATACGTTGTCACCCGTGAGGAATAAGATGGAATGCCTCTTTCCAGTAAAAAGGTAAAAATCTACACTCACCATACGAAACACAGCAGTGTTAAGCTGCTATTTAACGCTGGTATTCTATGAGAGCGTGGTCCTTCCCCGGTCGAGCCGACCCATTCGTGCTACAACTATACTTCTAATATATCTTCAGCATGGCTCTACCACATATAAAATGTAATGAAAAAAAATGCTGCTAGAGGTTTGTTTCCCTCTAGCAGCGTCTTGCTCATAACAGTTTGAAAATAAAAAATGCGGTAGCCAATGGGCTTGTTGGGAAAATATCTGCCCTATGAAGCAATCCATGAAGAAACCCTACATCCAGCAGTGGATTTTTCATATGTGTAAAGGTAACAGTATCTAAAATAAGTTTTAAAATGTTTTAAAACATTGTGACTCAGTACTTTTATATAGATCCGTTTACTTTTGTGTTCCTTTCTGAACTGCAATAGATCATCGAACGGATTTCAATTTCTACGTGCTCCAGGTTCCTGTAAAATACAAAGAGACATTCCTTGCTCCCGATTTCTGGCCATCAGGAGTAATGTATAGCTGATACAGGGACGTGCCAAAGAAGAAAGTTCCCTAAATAATTTTAAGCTATGTTCTTGTTTTTATATATATTAATATAGTAAGTATGATGCCTGAAATGAAGATATTGTATCTAATTTTTTATTTATATTTACCGTTACAGCCTATTAATTTTCACTGCTGAACATAGACCAAACCCGTAGATGCCTTATAGGAGGGATATTTTTCATAGTTGCCACGCTTGGCAAGAGGGTTGGCAACATCAGGTTTTTATTTTAAGCCGTTATTAGAAGACGCCGCTGCCCATCTCCTGATTTATTTCCCTCTGCCGCCTCTTGTGACATCCACGTGATGATATTGGGTAGTTGATATTCTTACACCGCCACTACACGGTAAACTTATATTTACACTCATTAATTTAACTTGCTTTGTTCGCATATCTTTCTGATCCATAATTTATAATCAACATTTGTAACTTTTGCTGATATCCGATTGTGCTGAAATTTGGCACATTTACTCGTATGTAATTTTGATGGCAATGCAAAAATGTACAAAAAATGATGAACCCTAATGACTGAATAAATAACTACGCCTATAAAGTTGGATTTAATCTTTTCGTACTTTTAATATTTTTCGTACGAGCTTTACTTGATGAAAGAAAATGTATTCAATATCAGTAACATACCTACAGCATTGTAGCACGAGATCTCTTTTCATATTATATAATAATACCTTTCCTAGCAAATATGAATGCTGGCTGTATCTATTGTGCTTCTAAAAATAAGACAAATTTAACTTATTTCTTGAGCATTTCGTGTAAAGTGAGTGCGTATTTATTGCGTTAGAGGGATTAAGGAAATTACAATTACTGTGATAAAATTTTGATTTATTTTTACAACTACGTTTCTTATCGTCATTGTCATTACAACCCTTTACAAGTCCACTACTGAACATAGGCCTAAGAAATGCCACAATACACGGTACTATTAAATATTTTTTTTTGAAATTTATAGTGTAATTTTATTATGGAACATACTTTAATTACCCATGGGTCTATTCCTTTTTAACTTTGCTTAAAAATATCATGGATTCCTTAGAAAATTATTTCACCACTAAGCGGTGAAATCAAAATGAGTGGTTTGGAAGAAGTCTTCTTCTCCGAACACAAAAACCTCATTTTGAAACGGTAGTAGATTATAAAATATGTTGACGTTTGTCTAAGCGAAACTTTAATTTCATACGTTGAAAAGTAAAAAGTTTTCATTACATTTTATTTCATTTGATTCATGAAAGAAACGAAGTGTCATCCAGTGTGTATCCTAAGTGGTGAGTAAAAGCATTGCCTGAAATATCTTATAGTTTTTTTTATAGATTAAGGGTGACGAACGAGCACACAGTCCACCTGATTGTAAGTGGATGCTATGGTCGATAGACATCTACATTTATCCTCGATTAAGAATCAAAATGCAAATGCGTTTTCACCCCTAAAGATTAAGAATGGATGCCTCGTTTGTCAGTAAAAGGGGTCTCCGGTTCTCTACACTTACCATACGGAACACAGCAGTATAAAGAGCTCTATTTTACGCGGTATTCTGTGAAAACGTGGCCCAAACGCGGTCGAGCCGACCCATTCGTGTTACAATCGTAATACAGCTGATTGATTGATTGATCCACCACTTTTAGCTTTCAATTCATGGCATTTTAACCATTTAAATTATGCCAGGTGCAAATAAAGAAACCGGCAATGGGCAGCAACGTCAAAGGTGCGAGAGCTCTGTCTTGTCAATCCTAGGGCCAATTGGTATGAAACAGTAAGTTATTCAACAACCTGATGACAACACTAATATAAGCTACTTTGGGTCAGATCAACGAACTACAAGTCGTGCAGTGATATTCCTCCACTAGCTCTTCAATTCCACTAAAGGAAAGGTTATAAAGTTTATACTCGGTATAAATCCAAGAAATATGTGGCAGAGCCACGCTGCAGTTGTACTATCTATATAGTTATAGCAGGTTTGGATCGGCTAGACCGGGGTAGGTCCACGCGCTCACAGAATATCAGCGTGAAACACATAGCACGCACTATTTTTTGGCGGCAGAAATAGGTAACAGGGTGGTACTTACCCAAACGGGCTTAGCCAAAACAGTAAAGGAGGTTCACTCACCTAGAAAGTAATAAAAAAATACAAACTTTCCGAGTAAATCAGTGACAGATTTTCAAAGTGATAAGTGCTTAATTACCAAAGTTAGTTAACATGATATCATCAAATAAAAGGCCGATTTGCGAAGGTAATTTAGTTTTCAGAACTATCTCCGAGTTAATTATCTCTATTTTCATATGAGAATAACTTTCCAATCGAATATCATACAAGTTGAAGAGATTTTGATGAAAAATAATTATAAATACTAAATAGTAATAATAATTTATTACCGCTGTCGCTAAGTATGTATGTAAATATTATATATCAAAAGCTTCAAAAATATAGGTAAGTACAGCCGGACGTCCCACTGCTGGGCATCGTAATCTTATTTCTCAGAGGGTTATCCAGCAATTTTGGCAGCTCCTCGGCGCAGAGGCTTGGCAATGAGTTGCAGCGCTAAGTGCCGCGGCTTTAAATCCCGCACGGAACAAGTATTTGTATGGCCTGCCAACAAATAATTGTTTCTCTACAAATAAATATTTCTTTATAGGCAGGCCATACAAATACTTGCTCCGCGTCTGGATGTTTGTTCTTGTAAAATTTGTTTATGTTAACTGCCCCTCAATATACAGGAAAAAACTTCAGTGATGAGGAACCTTTAAAAAAATAAATAAAAAAATTGTTGCGTGTTGGTGGGCCACTACACGGTTTATGCAATTTGTTATACTGTTTATGTTTTATAGGGTCGACAGGTCGAAGCAAAGCGCTTTGAACTTCGTAGTTAACATCAAATAGTATTTGCCTATAATCAAGCTCAGATAGAGCCGTGGTAGCTCAGATAGAGCCGTGTTAGCTTAGAAAGAACCCTCGTAGATCAGATGGTTAGCGCTCGCTATGTTTCATAGTACGCGAGCAAACCGGGTTCTATTCCCGCCGGCACCAATGAAATTGTTTATTGCAATTTTAAGTGCTGATTTACCACGTACTCGCCGTTGAAAGAAAACATCGTGAACCTGCTTCTCTGGGAAATAAGAAAAAAATATTTCGAAGACATTTAAAGTTCGCCTACACGCATTGGGGCTGCGCGACGGACATTTCCTTCACCTAAGCCCTCTCAGAAGTTAGAGGAGGCATGTGCCCAGCAGTGGGACGTATATAGGCTGTAACTTTAAGTAGGTAAAACGTGATTGTATTTAATCTCCATTCCTCGCGACGATTGATTGGCGGCAAGGAAGATTAACAGCCGTAGACTAGTTTTTTTTTATAGAATAAGAGTTATAAACGAGCACACAGTCCACCTAATGGTAAGTGGATGCTGTGGCCTATAGACATCAGCAGCTATCCTCGATGAATAATTAAAATGCAGATGCCCGAGAACTAAGATGGATAAAACTTCGTTTCTAGTAAAAAGGATCTCCGGTTTTCTGTGCTCATCATAGGAAACACAGCAGCACTTAGTTGCTATTTTACGATGGTATTCTGTGAGAACGTAGTCCTACCCCGGTTGAGCCGACCCATTCGTGCTAATTTATAATAAAGCTACAACGTGGCGCTGCCACGTATAATTGTTGAATGATTAATATGAATTAAATGAAGTATTAGTAAAATAATTAAATTTCATCTAGGCGGTAATATTAACTGCCGGAAATTCTATAAAATCTGAACTAAGCATCCGCGAATTAATTAGGGTAGGTGATTAAGTGACAGTTATCTCCATAATAGCGTAAAAAAGCCTGACAGATCTGTGTAATGACCTTTGTTTGATGGCCAACATTGATCACGCTGTGCGAAGTAATTTACTGCTTTGCTTCATCTCGCCGAAGAACAAAAAGGTTCGTTTGGATATAACAATGAATTTAATTTCGAGTGTTAAACTGTCGAAATTCTCGTCCATCGAAATTCCATAGCCGAAATATTCGTTTCATTTTCAGAGAAAATGTTTGCTTAAATACTTGTTACAAAAGTTCAGGACAATAATTATCGAACGTTGGCTTTCAACACTCACGTTGTATTAACAGTAATTTCGTTACTGTTCCTTAAAATTACTTTCTAATTGACATAATTTTACTCCTGACAGTATTTTTTTATTTAAATTTTATTTACATATACTCGAAGTATATACAATATTAAACAATGTAATTAAATAACAAATAATTTAACTTAAACTAATGATTAATGGTCTAAATACTTTATTTAACCATTAAACTCAATATAAACTAAGCCCGTTTAGTCAACAAGTTGCGTCTGTGCATTTTAATTGTTTTATATATTTAGTGTATTTAGAACAAATAATGAATTACCAGAAATTTTCTATCGTTAAATTTACCGTTACATTTACAGCTTATTAAAGTTCAATGCTGAACATAAGTCTCCCCACAGATTGCCTCTAAGGGGGCTATTTGCTATAGTTATTTTTTTGTTTTAGCCGGTATTAGGATGACGCTGCTGCCCATCTCCTGGTTTGTTTCCCTCTGTCGCGTCTCTGACGTCACCCACTGAATGATATGCGGTACTGGATATTCTATCTTTTTCACTATCCAGTAACCACCAGTACACGGTAAATCTTTAAATTTTATAATAGGCAAATCTTCAGTGGTGTCTATGTTCAGCAGTGGACTTTGATAGGCTGTGATGAATGTATGTGTGATGAAATTTAATTAATTACTCTGTACAATGTCTGAACTTAAAAGTCAATCAAATCAAATGTATCTTAAAGGAAAAGAAAATAGGATATGTGCAGCAGCATCCTCCTGATAACAACTCAAAGTAATAAATAACTATGGTGGCCAAGCTGCCTGACAAGCGTGGCTATTATGGCAAAATCCTCCCTATGAGGCAATCTATGAGGGGAGCCCATATTCAGTAGGGAACTTTTACATGGTGTGGAATGTGGAATGAATGGAAATGAATGGATGATATCTTAAAAGTAAATTTTATTTAAGTATATATTTAAGATTATTATTTATATTTGATCGAATAAACAACTCCTTGGAATATTTATTAAGTCTGTAGAGCATTACATTTTAATTATTAAGAATTTTTAAGATTGCACGTAGTATAATTTAAAATATATCGTTTTTTTTATAGGATCGGGTGACAAACGAGTACACAGTCCACCTGATGGCAAGTGGTTACTGTGACCCATATACATCTACATCTATCCTCAATAAAGACTCAAGATGCAGATGCGTTGTCACCCGTGAGGACTAAGATGGAATGCCTCTTTGCCAGTAAAAAGGGTCTCCGGTTCTCTACACTCACAATACGAAACACAGCAGCGTTAAGCTGCTATTTTACGCTGGTTTTCTGTGAGAGCGTGGTCCTTCCACGTTCGAGCCGACCCATTCGTACTACAACCATAATATAGCTGCAGCATGGCTCTACCACGTAGAAATCGTGAAATGTCACTATGAAATTATCTTTAGACTTATTATGGGTTTCACAGGGAATAAATAACTGTGTTTGTTTAATCGATAATGTCAGTGCCATCTGTGTACGTTCCGTGAGCAAACAGCTCACGGAACGTACACAGATGGCACTGCTACAATAGTACTAGTACAGTAACAGCGTCACGACCACGATCTGCCTCTTTTGTCGCTAGATCATAAATACCAATAAATCGATTACGAACGTATTACCCGTTTTCCTCCCTGCATCCTCAAGATTTATGATTTAGATGATTTAGATTATCCATCATTAATTCATTAACTCCATCTTATCAAAGCTCCACTGTTGAACTTAGGGGCAATATTGCCACAGTTCCCTCTCTTAGCAAGTGGTTTGGCAACCGGAATTTGTTATTATTTTGAGTTGTTATGAGGAAGATTCATTTCCTTACGTCGTCTTTTAAGAAACTTGATGGGATGGTATGGGGTCTGTTTTTTATAGGGTTGGCTGACAAACGAACACAAAGTCACCTGATGGTAAGTGGTTGCTCTGACATATGATATATATATATATATATATATATATATATATATATATATATATATATATGCGTGTGTGTATATATAATCCTCTGCCCTGGGAAGAACCAGCAAGAAACCCAGCGGGACTTTTATTTAAATAAATTGTACAATACAAATGATAAAAAACTATTTACAAAATTTATTTTAGAAACATCGTGGAAGTGACCACCTCATTCCCAGGGGTTATTATCAACCATATATTCATATATATTATAATAACCCTTTTTATACAGTTTTTTGTTTCATTATATATTTAATCTTGGTAATATAGAGACAATGTATATATTCTGAGACTTTATTTTAATAGCGAATACATTGTCCCAAGAATGAATTACTGACTTTTTGGAGTGGATAGACTGGTATCAGTAGCTTGTGTTTGTTCCTAGTGTTTACAGAGTGTATATCACTTTTTTTACTAACACTATTGTTTTTGTGAACATACATTGCATTTTCGTAAATATACTGAGAGGCTAATGTTAATATATTTATTTCTATAAATTTTTCTCTTAGAGAATCTCTCTCGGTTTAAGGTTGTAAATAGCTCTTATGGCTCTCTTCTGTAACACAAAAATAGTTTCTGAATCAGCGGCATTTCCCCATATATAAAATCTCATAAGAAAATATGCTATGGAAATAACTGAAATAAACTAATCTAGCAGTCTCGACACTAATGAGATCTCTAATCTTTTTTACAGAATCTTAGTCTGCTTGCTAGTTTGGATATATGAGAGCCCCACTGAAGCTTCTCGTCGAGAGCGATGCCAAGAAAAACAGAGGATTCAGAAGAGAACAGGGCTCAGTTATTCCCCATTTAAAAACACATTGGTACACAGATTTTTAACATTCGTTGTTGTAAATTTAAAACATTTAATTTTATTGCCGTTCGAATGCAGATTATTAAGGTTAAACTAATGCACTAATTTTGATATAGCATTATTCACTTCGTCACATTTAAATGATTGACGTTTAAGTTTAAAAATCAAGGAAGTATCATCAGCAAATAATACTATATCATGACTATCCCCTACAAGGTGAGGTAAGTCATTAATATACACCAGAAACAGGAATGGGCCGAGAATCGAGCCCTGAGGAACACCTATTAGTACAGGTGACCCGGAAGAACTTTTACCATTGATATGTAGTAGAGTAGAGAAGAAGTGTTGCTAATGCAGCTAGTTTAAGGTCATTTTCTATGGAGTTGTAATGAAACCTTTACTAATCCAGGGGAATTTTATAAGTTGGTCGACTATTCTTAATTCTACTTAATTGTGATAGATTTCCTTGTAATTTCATTATATATAATCCTATTGTGTATACATTTCACATTTCCAGAAATAGCGTTTTAGTTGGTAGAGTGGAGGAAACATGACTCTAATAAAAAAATACCACTTTAAAGCTTAAAATTTCGCAAATGGACCCCTAAAACGAAAAGATGTTGTTGCAGACCTCAGATGTATTTGAAAGACATATCCAACGATGCCCCACATGATGGAATAGGCAGGTAAAAGAATGAAAAGTAATTAAAATAAAAATGTTTTTTAAAATTTTATTTCACAATTTTCTAGGCGTGCTAAATATCTATAACTATACCATATTATAGACTTGTAGCACCTAGGGTCTATAAGCAAAGCCGCAGACAGACGAACGGACATGGCGAAACTATAAGGGTTCCTTGTTGTGTAACTACGGAACCCTAAAAACGGGAGTTTTCTTTAACGGGAGAAGACTATTTACTGCAGTAGACTTTTAGGTGCTTATGAAGAATTAAATAAGAAATTTATTATGAGACTTTGTATGCGTACAGCAAATGAGTGGAATAATTTGCCGGCGTCTGTCTTTTAGTCTGAATACAATCTGGGCGTCTTCAAGGCTACAGTGAATAGGCTTTTATCACGCTAAGACGAAGTGATTTGCCATATAAGGCTACACCTCATTAGCTCACCAATTACTACCAGGTGGGATTGTGGTTAAGCAATGGTTTGTAAAAAGAAAAAAAAAGACTTGCTTTACCAAATCACAAATTAAGATGAAGTTTCACTAATTGACATGTATATATATATATATATATATATATATATATATATATATATATATATATATATATATAGAAGATATAGATCTTGAGTTGTAGTCGCGCATGCGTGAAGACTTTCATTTGATATAAAATAAGATATTAATATAAAATAAATATAAGAATTTAATATAAAATGTCTTAATTTAATCTTAACAAACATATTTCTAAATAAAATTTACTTAATAATAATAATTTAATTGAATTCACAAATCTTCAATTTACGCAATATTTAGTTTGTATGGATTGCAGTACAGTTCAGTTGAACATAGTTGTTCGGAATGGCTTCTCTAGTACGTAGTACATATAACTCAATGATTATAACACTTTTATTTTCATCTACATTGTAATAAAGGTTTTGTAACATTTTAAGCATCAGTTCTGTGCTTTTAAAGTCTATTTGTAATGGCCCTTATTGTTTACTCGGAAATGTTTGTTATTGGCCAGGTGTGACTTTCCCATTGATTTAGCGGTGTAAAAGTAGCCCCAAAGAACACTTTATTTCTAGTGACGTGAAAAGTTACTAACGATCTTTTAAGAAAAATGAACGTTGATTGGATGTTATTTTTCAAGCACTTTTCTAAATGACTGGAGGCTGAATTTTTTCAATCTTCAGATAGAAGTTATTGATGAAATAAATTACAACCTGACTGAATATAAAAGCGAAATAATTCAACTATTTTATTTATTCATTAGAATTTATTCATATGTTATTTTGTCATCATATGAATAAATTTTATCTGGGGATTGAAATATCTAATTAAATAATATATATATATATTTTATTTTACTTTCCAAGCGGTCCAATCTTACTATTCGTTGTCAACTTAATTATTTTACTAAAGAAAGTTGGTGTATATATGCATATAATAGGTACTAAAAATAATAATTGTTAATATGTACGTCTATTGAACAATACATAATACGATATAGATACATGGCAACTAAGGCAAAGTATTTTGCTATGGTTGCCACGCTTGGTAGGCCGGTTAGCAAACGCTACCAAGTCTAGCAATGTTTTTTTTAAATAATTTTCAGTGGATATCAGTTTCCCGTTTCAAATTCCCTCTGTCGCCTCTTATGCCACCCACGGGACGGTATGTGGTTGTAAATATTTTTACGCCTTGCACTACTCGTTTACAAAAGTATTGGCTTAAAACTGTGTTATAAATTCTAGCCAAGTTAGCAATATTATCTTTCGTTTTTCTTTTAATAAAATTAAATCAAAACATTGATATTGAGTGCCAGGCGATATAGAAATTTTATGATATTTAATCTCTATTAAACGAGAGGAGAACAATCTTGAGCAGTAGGTCGCACGTAAGGTATATTTATTATTTAATCCAAACTTCTGATCTAGTATATTTTTTTGTTAATACCTAAAATAACCTGACGAAATAGCGATCACAATGCTGAACATTTTCCCACATTCTTGTCCCGCCTAAAAGCCTTTAATACTGCCAGCATCCTAGTCTATATTGAATGGACGACGCGGCTGTTGGAATGGGAACCCTGTTCATTTTCCTGCTGCGCTCTATCGAGAAAGGCGACGTCGAAAACCATTTGGACGTATTTACGTAAAAGGGCTCCAACCCACAAATAGTTAGGTATTTTAAGGCATTGGCGTTTGATGTTTGGTAATGGGTCATTAGTAGTCAGTGACAATGGCTGATTTCTATGTGTATGTAAATTTATTTTTTATAGATGGAAAAAAATCTTGAATTAGTTTTGTTAGAAATGGTTGTCACTGCTAGCTATGCACATAAAGTGGTGCGCTCCTGGCCGCTTATAAATGTTTGAATTTCGTACGTTATATTTAAAAAAAAACATAAAAAACTCATATATATATATATATATATATATATATATATATATATATATATATATATATATAGAAAATAATTAAGTTGTACTGTGCAAGTCTTTTTTTTTATAAATCACTGCTTGTAGCCTTATATGGCAAATCTCTTCCTCTTAGCGTGGTAAAAGCCTATTCACTGTAGCCTTCAAGACGCCCAAATTGTATTCAGATGGAAAGACAGACGCCGGCAAATTATTCCACTCATTTGTTGTACGCATTACAAAGTCTCGTAATAAATTTCTTATTTAAGTCTACTGCAGTAAGTAGTCTCCTCTCCCGTTTGCCGTGTAGTGGCGGTCAAGAATACCACTACCCCATATCCTCCCGTGGGTGTCGTAAAAGGCGACAAAGGGAAACAGGCAGGAGATGGGCAGCAGCATCTTTCTGATAATAGGCAAAATTACAATAAAAAAACTGCGGTTGCCAACACGCTCGCCAAGCGTGGCAACTATGGCAAATACCCCCCTATGAATGTAACAAAGAGACGGCCCCCAGTCCCCGGCGGCCCCGCTATTCCTAGCTACGGTGGCGACCATGGTAACGGCGGGGCAGGGGGTGCTAAGAATCTCCGGTAGAGGTTCGGTTGCCACCTTAGACGACTCGACCTGACAACGTACAACGCACGCACCCTGAGGACTGACGAGAAGATCGTGGAGCTGGAAGAAGAGATAGACAAGTTGCGCTGGCATATTATAGGATTATCCGAAGTCCGAAGAGAGGGGGAGGACACTGTAATCCTTGAATCCGGCAACTTGCTCTATCACCGGGAGGGCGACCATCTGTCCCAAGGAGGTGTCGGATTTATCGTCCACAAGTCTCTCGTTAACAACGTTGTAAAGATCGGGAGTGTAACGACGAGGGTTGCGTACCTTATACTCAGAATCACCAAACGATATTCGCTGAAGGTCATACAGGTTTACGCACCAACCTCGTCACACCCCGATGGGGAGGTGGAGGAAATGTATGAGGATATCTCTAGAGCCATGCATTCCTCCAAAACCCAATATACGGTGTTAATGG
Organism: Parnassius mnemosyne; assembly: GCA_963668995.1. NCBI lineage: Eukaryota > Metazoa > Arthropoda > Insecta > Lepidoptera > Papilionidae > Parnassius > Parnassius mnemosyne. Next base: position 6,859,189 of record CAVLGL010000057.1, read on the forward strand.
GAGACTTCAATGCAAAACTAGGCACAAGAGAGAACGGTGAGCTGAATGAAGGGAAATTCGGAATAGGGCAACGGAAGCCAAGGGGCCAGCAGCTGACCGAATTCATGGAGAAAGAGGGAGTCTTTATGATGAACTCTTTCTTCCAGAAGCGACCCCACAGGAAGTTGACCTGGTCGAGCCCCGACGGTTCGACAAAAAATGAGATTGACTTCATTATGACGACCAGACGACAACTGTTCAGTGATGTGTCCGTGATCGCGAGGGTGAAAACTGGTAGCGATCACCGAATGGTTAGAGGCACACTGAACCTAAACGTTAAGTTGGAGAGGTCTCGTCTAATGAAGTCAACGCTCCGTCCCCCTCGTGCTTTGTTCCAAAGTCCCGAAACCTTTCAGCTCGAGTTACAAAACCATTTTCAGTGCCTAGAAGACTGCAATGAAGTGGACGATATGAATGACAAGCTCGTGGAAACTGTCCATGCGGTCGGAGCTAAGTTCTGCAAGACCCGCCGCAAAAGAACACAAAAACTCTCCGATCACACTCTTAATCTCTTGGCTGTTAGACGGGAGATGAAGCTACATTCTTCAACAGACTTGACAGCATACAGGCATCTGAACAGACAGATCTCCAAATACATGCGGCGGGACTTACGCAACTTCAATACAGCTCGTATTGAAGAAGCGATCGAACGGAACCAAGGCTCCAAAGTCTTTGCCAGAGATCTGTCTGCCAGAAAGAGCCACCTGTCAAAGCTGAAGACAGAGTGTGGCAGCATCGTTTCCGGGACACCTGAGATTTTGAGTGAGATTGAGAGGTTCTATGGGCAGCTGTACACGTCATCGTTGGAGCCACACGCAAGTGTGAGTAACGATCCAAGAGCGAGTCTCATCCGACACTATTCCGAAGATATCCCGGACGTCAGTCTGAGCGAGATTAGAATGGCTCTCCAGCACCTTAAAAACGGTAAGGCCCCAGGCGAGGATGGAATTACAGCGGAGCTTCTGAAAGCGGGTGGAAGACCGGTACTTGAAGTCCTTCAGAAGCTCTTTAATTCCGTCCTCCATGGTAGCATTACACCGGAGGCGTGGAGCAGAAGTGCGGTGGTCTTGTTCTTCAAGAAAGGTGACAACGCTCTCTTGAAGAACTACAGACCGATTTCCCTTCTGAGCCGCGTCTACGTGCTGTTTTCGAGAGTCATTACGAATCGTCTCGCGCGCAAACTTGACGACTTCCAGCCTCCCGAACAAGCCGGTTTCCGAAAGGGCTTTAGCACCATAGACCACATACATACCCTTCGGCAAATTGTACAGAAGTCCGAAGAGTACAATTTGCCACTATGTCTGGCGTATGTGGACTATGAGAAAGCCTTTGATTCCGTCGAAATTTGGGCGGTGCTGCAGTCCCTTCAGCGGTGCCAAGTTGACTGTCGGTATATCGAAGTGTTGAAGTGCTTGTACAGTAGGGCTACGATGGCTATCCGAGTACAGAACCAGAGTACGAAACCTATCCAATTGCAGAGAGGTGTAAGACAGGGTGACGTCATATCCCCGAAACTCTTCACCGCTGCATTGGAAGACGTTTTCAAGCTTCTGGACTGGAAAGGATACGGTATCAACATCAATGGCGAGTACATCACTCACCTTCGATTTGCCGACGATATAGTCCTTATGGCAGAATCGCTGGAGGACCTAAGCACTATGCTCAATGACCTCGATAGTGTTTCCCAACGGATAGGTCTTAAGATGAACATGGACAAAACAAAGATCATGTTCAATGTCCATGTCACACCTATGCCGGTAGTTGTTGGGAGCACTAAGCTCGAAGTTGTTGACTAGTATGTTTACCTGGGACAAATAGTCCGACTAGGTAAGTCCAACTTCGACCGAGAGGTCAATCGACGGATTCAACTCGGCTGGGCAGCGTTCGGGAAGCTACGACACATCTTCTCGTCAGACATACCTCAAAACCTGAAAACGAAATTGTACAACCAGTGCGTGTTGCCAGTGATGACTTATGGAACTGAGACGTGGTCTTTCACTGCTGACCGTATGACGAAGCTCGAGGTCGCTCAGCGAGTATGGAGAGGGCTATGCTCGGAGTTTCTCTGCGTGATAAACTTAGGAATGAGGATATCCGCAGTAGAACCAGAGTAACCGACATAGCCCAACGGATTAGTAAGCTGAAGTGGCAGTGGGCCGGCCATATAGCTCGAAGAACCAACAACCGATGGGAAAGAAAGGTTCTCGATTGGCAGCCTCGTACCGGTAGGCGAAGTGTAGGGCGTCTCCCCATGAGATGGAGTGACGACCTGGTAAGACATGCAGGAAGTCGATGGATGCGGGTGGCTCAGGACCGTGCTTTGTGGCATTCTTTGGGGGAGGCCTATGTTCAGCAGTGGACTTGTGAAGGGCTGTAATGATAATGATGATGAATGATGTGCAAGTCTTTTTTTTTATAAATCAGTGCTTGTAGCCTTATATGGCAAATCCCTTCCTCTTAGCGTGGTAAAAGCCTATTCACTGTAGCCTTCAAGACGCCCAAATTGTATTCAGATGGAAAGACAGACACCGGCAAATTATTCCACTCATTTGTTGTACGCATTCCAAAGTCTCATAATAAATTTCTTATTTAAGTCTACTGCAGTAAGTAGTCTCCTCTCCCGTTAAAGAAAACTCCCGTTTTTAGGGTTCCGTAGTTACACAACGAGGAATCTTTATATTTTTGCCATGTCCGTCCGTCCGTCTGCGGCTTTGCTTATGGACCCTAGGTGCTACAAATCTGTAATATGGCATAGTTATGGATATTAATCACGCCTAGAAAACTGTGAAATAAATTTTTAAAAAAGATTTTTATTTTGATTACTTTTCATTTTTTACCTATCTATTCCATCATATGGGGCATCGTTGGATATGTCTTTCAAAAACATTGGAGGTCGGGAACAACATCTTTTCGATTTAGGGGTCCCTTTGCAAAATATTAACCTTTAAAGTGGTAATTTTTTATTAGAGTCATGTTTCCTCCACTCTACCAACTAAACCGCTGTTTCTGGAAATATTAAAAGTATAGACAATAGAAGTATATAAAATGAAATTACAAGGAAATCTATCACAACTAAGTAGAATTAAGAAGTTAAAGAGTAATATGCTTTTTTTATAGAATAAGGTTGACAAACTAGCACACAGTCCACCTGATGGTAAGTGGTTGTTGTGGCCCATAGACATCTACATCTATCTTCCTTTGCGAATTAAAATGCAGATACGTTGTCAGCCGTGAGAACTAAGATAGAATGCCTCTTTTCCAGTCAAAAGGGTCACCGGTTCTCTACACTCACCATACGAAACGTTGGTATTCTGTGAGAGCGTGGTCCTTCCCCGGTCGAGCCGATCCATTCGTGCTACAACTATACTATTAATATAGCTGCAGCATGGCTCTACCGCGTAAATTAAGTATATATTAGTTAAGTATTATATATTAAAATAACATGTAGTTCATGTTCTAAACAAATTATACAGGACAATTTCTCTAAAAGACAATGTGTTTTATACGAAGTACCTAATAGAAAAAAGTAGAAGTCTTTACGCTTATACTAAAAAAATGTTGGTATATTAAAAAACTTCATCGCTTTAAATGTAATGTTATGAATTATGCAATAAAACCTTTAAATCCTCGCAACCTAAGTTAAATGCTAGCAACAGCTTTCTATAACACAAGTCTTAAAGGTCCCGTATCCTATCCTATGCCTAAGGTTATTCTATTAGCTATTTGATCCGAAATCAGTACGAAATACACAATGGAGCTCACACAGTAATATAAACATATAAAAGAGTGAATGTTTAGAAAATGTTTACAGTTGACATTTTATCAAGGTCTGAAATAATTGACATGCTAAAAATGCTCTAGAATGCCGCTACTTTGAGTAACGTGTTAGATACAAAGCTATAATTTTGAATATTATTAGAGTTGAATAAGAAAATAGTAACAAGAGGAGCTTGGAGCGGTTCCAAAATAACCCTCCCCCTCCCCCTATATATAGTAATAGTCGACGAACTTATAAATGACCTTGGATTAGTAAAGGTATCGTTACAACTCTAGGGAAAATGACCTAAAAGTAAATGCATTAACAACATTAGTACTCTTAGCTTTACTTTTTCATTTGCGGGTATTATTATCAAAACCGAAAAGTTTATTTAATCTTTTTATATATATATATATATGTCTGATTTGAAAATATCTGCGTCAATTTCAGTCTTCCTATTTTGCTCATTTTAGTCGTTATAGCCGCCAAACCGCGAACTTACTTATTATGTCCATTATCAAGGAAGCCCGCGTATTGTGACGGGCAACTACGGAAGCCTACCTCTACATTGTGTGTGACCTGATACGCACTTGGTCAGTTTTTAATTTTTCATAAAACCGAAGTGACAAACGAACCTACAGGCCAACTGATGATAAGTGGCTATTGCACACGGACACCTGCAGCTAACTAGAAATAAAGAAGACTACAGGAGCGTTGTCACCTCTTAAGACTAAGCTACTGGCAATGAAATGATTTGTCGCAATCGTGATGTTTGATAGTCAGATTGATCAAAGTACCGGACGTGAGCACTTTGGATGCTGCTACCCGTCGTTGCCTTGAGTATTTTATTACTGCCGTTACTCGTACATTTAAAAACCTGATAGTAAAAGTTTATGTATAGTTATAAGTAGTAGAATAACTTCTTGTAAATTTAGAAAATAATGTCATGTAATCATTTTTACGATTGAAAAGCTACGAAGCCCAAAAATCATAATGTTACTCTTGAGGTTAGGATTTGCCGTTACCAAATACTTAATTTTTCTATCTCTTATTGATGTTCTATCACTACTTTCTCTGAGATTATACTGAGAAAAATCTTGTGTATCCCTACATATTGCTATTCTATATGATCCATGAAAAACACACAATAATGGCACAATACACAACGAGACGCAAACGCAACAAGTGATTATATTCTCTTTGGCAACAACGAACTAGAACTGTCAAATGTCAAAAAATCCGTTTCACTCGTGCGCCCACAATGACATACTGCATGATACAGTTATTAATTATTATGTTATTTTTAATTAATCTGAACTATACGAAGAGTAATAAAGAAACACATCATTAAATACCTATAAATCATTAAACCCTTGCTGATTAAATAAAAGTTAAAAATAAAGCTTAAAACTCAGCTAAAAACAGAGTTCAATTAAGTCAAGTAGCAGTGTGTCCTAGAAAAAGGGTAGTTGAGATGCGTTCAAACTATTGTGGTAATACGTTTACTCTTGACGTAGAATAAGCTTAAATAAATATTAAAATCATCAATCAATTAGCTGAATTTTAAGATTTATTAAATTTCTATACATAGGTGAAAAATGGGCATCTTTCTTTTAATTTCAAACATGACATCGTTATTTAGGGAACTGCATAAATGAGGATGTTATTTTTTAATCTACGAGAAACAACTTCTGACATAAACGTCCGTATAGGCTATAATCGAGATAATTTTATTCGGTTTCTGTTTCGCTAAATTGGGTACGGAACATTAAAATCCAAGGTTACTTTTAAACAAACATATTATGACAAAATAAATTTAAAAATAAATATTTGGATCTAGAAATATTGAAAAAGTCACAACTTCATGCGACGCGATATTTTTATGCTTCAGATATTATTTAAAATATTTTTTTAAATAATCAGGGGTATCAAACGAGCACAGTTCACACAATGGGAAGTTGATGCGGTGATGCATTATCTATCCTCGACAAATAATCCACATGCGAATGCATTGTAACCCCTCAGGATAACGACAGGTTCTAGATGAGATGGGTTCTAACAACTCGTCATACGAAACGAAGCAGCATTATTCTGCAATTTTTAGCTTGATCCTTCCTCGGTCAACCAAGCCTGCTGCAGTCTCATTACGTTGTAGATCAGCTGTACTACGTTCATGTATTTGTTTTAAAATGTTTAAATTATTTTGAGTTGTTATCAGGAAGATGCTGCTGCCCATCTCCTGTTTCATTTTCCCTCTGTCACTTCTTACGACACCATCGCGACGATATGTGTTAGTTGATATACTTACACCGCCACTACACAGTTCGAGCCTCACGAATTACAGCAAGAAGAGAATTCCATAACCTAGTTCATGTTAAAGAGTGAGAATAGAACTAATTTTACGGATTATATCGGGTTATATTTTATTTATTTAAACTTATTTGAAGCACACAAAAATATATATTTAAACTGCAGCAAAACATCCATCTCTTTACTCTCACCGCCTCACAGTCTAATTGTTCCAAACAATACGTAGCGTCATTTCGCCGTTGTGTAACAGTAAACAATATTAATAACCAGACATTTATCATCAGGAATCCAAAATATATCATAAATGTTAATATTCATAAGCGGTTAACGGCTGAGTGTTTAATTTACTTGTAAATCACCATATATAATATAATATTATAAATAAATTTACACTCACAATTTAAGTTTACAAGGTAGGTTATAAACAATGTAGACTATGGGGTGAGAGTCTGCTGTCTGTACTAGGCGGAAGTCTGTGTTCATCACCAGGGTCTTCCCCTCAGGATACTATCATCACAACTTAACATGCTATTTGTATGATTAACAAATGATAGACAAATTAAATGTATTATTAGTTGCGTGTGTGCGTGCGTGCAAACGTGCGTGCGTGCGCGTGCGCGTGCGCGTGCGCGTGCGCGTGCGCGCGCGTGTGTGTGTGTGTGTGTGTGTATGAAGTAAGACCATTGGGTTACTTTTAATTTGCAATTATTTCTATTAAGTGGATATATACCAATTCTAGCGTTTGTTTTATTATCAACTGGCCGAATACCCCTTTTACTGGAAACGAGGCATTCCATCTTAGTCTTTAGGGATGACAACGCATCTGCGTTTTGATTTTTAATCGAGGATAAATGTATTGGCTACAGTATCCACTTACTATCAGATGGACTGTCGTTAAAAGACCTATTTTATCCCCATCCAAAGACCTATCTTAGTCTCATAGACCCTTATCTATAGATTAAAAACACATCTGCATTTTCATTCTTAACCGATTATAGATGTATGTGGATGTCTATGGGACACAGTATCCACTTACCATCAGTTTGACTAACCTAATCTAACCTAACCCTTTTTTTTTTGTTTAATATGGGGAACCAGCCTCGCCAAGGACGGGTTATATCGGACTCGCACCAACTAAAACCCCATGGTGTACCACCTTCGTCGCACAGCAGCTCCACCAGCGTAGGCCGCCCTATACCAGCCCCTCCCATGGGGAGGACTTCTCCTCCCCTTCTCCTTCTCAGACAAGGTGCACGAGGAACACAAGGCACGCCTTTCTCCACGGCCTCCAACTCTAACTGCCAAACGAGCCCGCCCCCTCCCCACGATGCCTAGACCCGCTTTCCTTACCCGCTCCGGGGCCGCTCCGCCACCAAGCTTCGGGGAGAGCGGCGCCTCGGAATACCGACACTCCTCGCAATACCGTTACTCCTCTCCCCCTACGGTCCCACCTCCACCGCATCAACGGTGTGACTTCGTCAGAGTCGCGGAGGATAAGGCGAGCGGTGCAGCGCCATACCAACACTCCTTCTCCCTCGCGACTCTACCTCGGCTGCAGCGGTAGGGGGAGAGGATACCACTCTCGCCGCAGCCCACCGACACACATCCGTAGTGGGTTCGCCATAGCCGCTCGGAGTGGCCACCTCGGGCCGGCCCTACACCACGGGCCAGCCAAAGGGTTCCTCTTTGTTCATCGCAAGTGACCAAGCCACGGCTAATAAGCCCCCTCGCCACGACAAGGCGGGAAACCGCTTGGGGGAGAGCGAGAGCAGTGCCTAACCTAATCTAACCTAACCTTGCCAGCCTGGCTGCTAAGTGTGGAAACTCTAGCAAACAGCCCGCTTATGTGGCAATCTTGGGAAAGGCTATGCTCCGCAGTGTAGAAATGAAACATGAGATGAGCAGCAGCATCTTGATGATGTAAATTCAAAAGAAAAAACTGACTTCAAAAACTAAATAGAATAAATTATTTTGCACATAATAACTTCTGAAGCCTATGCTAAGAGATAGTGTGATAAAGAATAAAAACCCCGATTTTATAAACATGTGCAATGTTTTATTTTGGTTAAGTTTTTAGGGTTCCGTACCTCAAAAGGAAAAAACGGAACCCTTATAGGATCACTTTGTTGTCCGTCTGTCTGTCTGTCAAGACCCTTTTTCTCAGGAACACGTAGAGATATCAAGCTGAAATTCATATTAAATACTCAAGTACTGTCCCTTGGAGCTGTGAAAAAATCAAACTCCTAAGCCAACGCAATCAAAAGATACAGCCGTTTATGCCGCAAATTTTCGACATTCGCAAGGGAATCAAAACCTACAGGGTACTTCCCGTGAACTCAGAATCTTAAAATTTGGTACGAAGCAACGTATTATAGCACAGATAAAGGACAAATTGCGAAAAGCATAAATTTTTAGTTATATTATATAGTAAAAATATTTTTAATAATTATAAACTTTTATACCTACGGATTTGTTTGGAACCCTCGGTGCGCGAGTGCGACTCGCCATTGGCTGTTTTTTTAAAGGTAACGAACTTAAATATACAGATTAATTATGAATCCTACTCCTTTTTGAAGCCAGTTAAAAAAACTGCAGTTGCCTACCTGCCTGTCAAGTGTCAAGTGTGCCAACTGTAGCATATTAATATAAATTTATATAACACTAGCTGGTAGCCGGCGCGTTGCAGCCACGGAAGAAACGATAATACATTCATTGAAATTGAATGATATATAACTTTCCCATAAATTTGTCGGTACGATACGTGCGCCGCTTACTGCAAGTTAATTGTACTACGCCTATAACCTTGGCGCAAGTGCAAGCAATAATTTGAATAATTTACAATTTTTTTATTATTTTTTTACAGCCGACTTCAACATAAGTTATTATGAATAACTCAATAAATATTGGTCTCACCTTGATAAAATTCAACAAGTATCAGCTTCCAAATAAAAAAAGAATCATCGACATTGGTTCACCCAGTAAAAAGTTATGAGGCAACACACAAAAAAAAAGAAAAAAAAACATACAGTCGAATTGAGTACCGTCTCCTTTTGTCGTAGTCGGCAGAAAAGTATAACCGCGATCGGATGAACCAACAAACATTTATTTTTATATATTACATTGATTTTACTTTTCTTTTACTATTTAATTTTTTTTAAATTCCCAACGATTCGAGTGTTTTGCTTGCACTTATGGTCACGGAATATTCAAAATCTGAAGGTACTCGTACCTCGGGCTAACTATGACATTGGGCCGTCACATGCAGTACCCTCAACCTCACAAGAACCTCAGTAACCCCGTGACCATGGATGATGTAAAGCACCGGAAACGTAGGGAAATAAAAAAAATGTTATTTTAAGCGCGATAATATCCATTAAATTAGTTGCATTCGTGTAAATTTATTTTTTAATTTCATTATTTATTATAGGTCAAAAACAAAACATATAAAATTCGATTACGTTTAGAAAATTGTGACGGATAACACCAAGCAGGTCGTGACAGGGTTAATAAATAAAAACGATGCGGAGTCGGATAGGCAGTACATAATCGTTCTCATAAATTGTAGCTTACTTTGTTCTTGGTTTAACTTGTACTTTGGTACTGTATATATTTGCAGTTCATACAGTGTTACTTATTTGCATGGAATAAGGGTGAGAAACGAGCACAGAGTCCAGCTTATGGTAAGTAAATGCTGTGGCTCATAGACATCTTCATCTACACTCGATTAAAATCAAAATGTAGATGCATTGTGACCACTGAGGACTAAGATAGAATGCCTCGTTTCCAGTAAACAAGGTCTCAGGTTTTTTTTTTTTTTTTTTTTTTTTTTTTTTTTTTTTTTTTAATTCTCTGTTACTGCTGCTATACATGCAGCACCATTTTTCACTATCGTTGTTTATTTCGTATACTTATATATCCTTTTTTTTTATTTTTTTTTTAATTTTTTTTTTTTATTTTTTTTTTAACATAACTTTAAATATGCTTATTACTTATATCCTACTAACTCTTATATACTTCCTAACTTAAGATTTAACTACTTTTGCTTTCTTTTTTTTATCCTTATCTTTTACTGTTTACAATTGTATGTATTCTTATGTATGTATTCTTACAATTATTAATTAAGTTATATAAAATATGGTACTTAAATTAAGTTAAATTAAGTTATTAAGTGCGCCACCCGTTATGTAATATAATATACATCTATATCTAACATATTTTGTTATATTTTCTTTCTTTTTTTTTTTTTTGTTTTTTTTTTTTTTTTGCCTTTTTCCTTTTATATTTCTTTTCTTTTCTCTATGTAGCATATTTTTTTTTGTTTTTATTGCCAATGCTTTTCTTATGAATTTCTGTTTTTTTCTTTCCTTCCATTTTTTTTTATTTTTTTTATATATTAATTTTCCTTGGCTATATATTATACATATTATTATGTTGTTATGGAATACTATTACAGCAAGTACTATTTACAACCATTTCCTATACTATATTATACAATAAAAAGTATTTATTGCTCTATATGTTTTTATTAATTGCTCATCTACATTTATTATTAATATCTACCACATTTAATATTATATAATTATTAATCTACATTTTATAATTAAATATCTACTTTCGATCCATTTGCTTTTCCTGCACACCTAACGACATATTCTGCATATTTAAGAAAATGGATACGGCAGTCATCATTGTTAATTACATACTTTAAATTTGTTATATTGATTGCAATTCCCATCTTATGCTCGCATTCCATTCTTTGAATAGTGAATCTAGGACAATCTATTAGCAGGTGTTCAATTTTTTCTTCTATTTCATTACTGCAAACACAAGATGGGGATTGCGCCAACTTGAACTTAAACAAATAAGCCTTAAATCCTCCATGACCAGTTAATAATTGAGCTTTAATATTGTCCATTCTTATCTGTTTCAGTGTCTTGTGAGCTTCTCTTACGTCAGGGAAGAAATTTTTCGTGACTGCTCCTGTTGCTGCTTCGCTATATCGTTGCTGCCACTTCACGCACGTAGAGTCCCTGGTTAGTCGCTTCGCGAAGGATAGCGGACACTTGTCATAAACTGATGCTTGTTTGTTGGATAGTGCAGCCTTTTTGGCAAGCTCATCAGCCCTTTCATTGCCAGGTATACCGATATGTGCCTTTATCCAGTAAAATTTAACCTCGCCGTTTTTATTTACTAATGATCTTATGCGCTCTCGTATTTCAGCTGCCAAAGGATGAAGGGACGAGCTGTCCGTTAGACACTCTAGAGCTGAACGTGAATCGCTTAGGATTATTCCTTTCTTCAATTCGCCGAATTTGCACATCATATCTAACGCTTTTAATATTGCGGTAAGCTCTGCCTGATAAACGCTACAATAACTTTCTAGCCGAAAGGTAGACTTACGTATTTCGCTGCCATCTTTCCATACACTGACAGCGCCACCAACTTTCCCTTCCAGCTTGCTTCCATCCGTATATAACCTTGGCTTTAGACAGTCTATTGCTTGTTCCTGATCTAGAGAGCTTATCAGCTCAAAAGACATGCGACATCTTTCAGCAGGATGGGGTAGGCAAAAAGGACTTATTGGTTTTTCGATGTCTCTTCCCGGAAGTTGGTCCAGTGGCTTTCCTTGTTTTATTTCGTAGAGCGAAAGTCGTTCCATTGCTCTTAAGTCGAGAGGGAATATTCCTGCCAGTATAACGCTAGACGTGAAAGAGACTGTTCTGTGACCTTTACAGATTTTGATTGCGAACATTCTTGTTATGCGCTCCAGTCTTTTCTTCATATATTCTTTTTTCACCGTCATAGCCCAGACATTTGCTGCATAAAGAATGGTTGGTTCAACTACTGCTATATATATTGTTTTTACTATATCAGAATGAAGTCCCCAATGAGCTTTAGCTGTTCTTGCTATCATTTTGTAAATTTTTATTGCCTTCCCGAGGACTTCATCTAGATGTTCTACGAAGTTTAAATTTTTATCGATGGTGACGCCAAGTACTTTTAGACTTGTAGATGGTTGTATAATAATTTTATCCATTTTAATTATAGGTAATTCGTAAGATAACTTTTTGGTTATTACGATAGATTGTGTCTTATGTGGTGCAAAATTTAATTTGTGCGTTTTGCCCCATGTTACTATTTTCTCTAAAGCTGGATTAAGTTTGTCTTCTACATCTTTTGCTGAGTTTCCTTTTGCGATGATAAGAATATCGTCAGCAAATGCCTGAAGATGTACATCCATATCTGAACTTAATTCAAGAAGGGGGTCGAGAAGGATGTTCCAGAATATGGGTCCACAGGTCGATCCTTGTATGCATCCTTTAGTTGTAGGTTTGGTGGCTATTGCTCCTGCATATTTCACTATAACACTCCTTGAAGACAGATAGCTGGTAATGAGCCTTAGGTTGTGTATGCTCACATTTTTCCTTTGGATTTCTTTTATTATTTGGGGCCACCAAGCATTGTCAAAAGCCCCTTCTATGTCGAGGGATACCATAACAACTATCTTCTTTTCTTTTATGCCTTGTTTTATCACTGTCATTATGTCATATAGTGCGTCCTCTGTACTACGTTGTGGCATAAAACCATATTGTCGATTGCTGAATTTTCCTTCCCTTCCAAGCTGCCAGAGTAATCTGCCTACAAAGAGCTTTTCTAAAATTTTTCCAAATACTGGCAACAAGCCAATTGGACGATATGCTTTAGGTACAGTATAGTCTACTTTTCCAGGCTTCGGAATAATTTTTATGATTGCTTTTTTCCATATCTTTGGGAAATAGCCTATTTCAAGACATTTATTATAAATAGCCAAAAGGATCGATGGTGTTGTTTTATAGCTCTCATAACAGATATCCGAGGTCATACCATCCTCCCCAGGAGCCTTTTTGGGATTCATTTTTTGAAATACCATCTCTATTTCTACTTCAGTGAATTTTATATAAGTAGTATCTGTATAATTTTTGAGGCTTCTAATTATTATATCAACTTCCGCTCGGATGTTTCTTTGTTCTTCAGTATCTTTATTATAGTCATCATCAGGGTAGAACGTTTTTGCTAACAAAGAGGCCGACTCATTTGGGCTCAGAGTCCGTTCGCCAAAACGCAAGAGCTTGTCCTCGTTTGTAGTGCTGCATCTCCTAATAACTCTATAGATACTCTGCCATATTGTTTCTTTTTCCTGTTTTGAGCACAGTTCTTTCCAGCTCGTATTCATCGTTGTTATTATGCTATGAACGTATTTTTCTTTAGCTGTAACAAATTCTTGAACTACGTAGGGCTTTCGATTTTCATTTGCATATTTTATTTTTCTTCTAAGTCGAATAACTTCTTTCCTCTCAATATCTAATTCTTTAGTCCACCAAGGGGTACTAGTTGTATATACCTTCTTGGAGATAAGTGGAATTGCTGTTTGGCATGCGATGTGAACCTGTTCAATATATCTATTTACATTTTCTTCTAATTCCTCTGTTGTTTTTATAGAGTTGATTTTTTCTTCCGTAATTTGTTGTTTCTGTAACCCTTCCTTTAGTGTGTCCCTAAACAGTGGCCATTTTGCTTTAGCTGTATTATACAGACGTGTAGAATTTCTGAAAGCAACACTTTTCTTATCTATTTCAACGTTTATCTGAAACTGGATAGCTCGGTGGTCAGAGAGTGTAGAAAAATTCAGATCTACTCTCCATTGTTCTAACTTGTGTAGGAGGGCTGAAGAGCAACAAGTCACATCTATTAAACTACTATGCAGTTTCCCAGCTCGGTATTGATAAAATGTTGGTTCATTGCCTTGATTTAATACATTCAGATCTAATTCTGCTATCATTTCTGACAAGAGCATGCCTCTACTGTCCTCCCCTCTGCTTCCCCACCAAGGACTCTTTGCGTTGAAGTCGCCCGCCAGGATGATATTGTGTCTCAGGTTCAGGTCTCAGGTTCTCTACGCTCACCATACTAAGCACAGCAGTTTTAAGCTGTTATTTCACGCTGGTATTCTGTGAAAGTGTGGTCTTTACTTGGGCTAAATAAAGAGTTATAAGCAAATTTACAATCTATCCCATACCAACTATATGATTCCTCCAACACATGTACATCTACATTTGACTTCAAATAAGAAGACTTTGCGTACGTTATGATTTCTTACATTTAAGCGAATACTACACATTGAATGAAGAACATTATTTTTACGAATTCTATCGCGTTTAATTTAAACTGTTTTAATTACCAACGTTTCGGGTGCTTTACTGCTTCACAGCACCTACGTTCACTGCGGTGTTTCACGTCCTGATGTCATAGTTAACGAAGACTCCTTAATATTAGAGCCATAATTCAAAGTTAAAGGCAGAATATTAAAATGTAAAAACTTAAACCGATAATATTCGTAAAATAGGTTTTATTCAATTTATGTGCGTTGTCATTCCCGAGCACTGAGATGGGATGCAACACAATGTAATTAATCTAGCGCTCCTTACTCTTCGGACAGAAAAAACAACAATGAATGCTTGACGATAAAAACAGATAGCAGGATGAGTCACATGTAGGCGGACTTGTACGTAGAGAGAGTGCTAGCACCTATTACCATTTTATAAGTGAACTATTATTAGTAGTATTTATCAACGAAACGAAGAATAAATTTAGAATTGAGCGACAATTAAACCACTTTTTTAATCCACTTAAAAGGATCAACATTTTGAGTGGACTAAGCAATAACATACGCTGAAGATAACATCTGGGATATCGATTTCCTTTGTTTTATAAAAAAAAATAACGTTACCTCAACACTAGGATTTTCTTTTGTATCTGGGAGGTTACATACAAAAATTTTACAAGGACAAACATCAAACCCAGAACAATCATTTGTAAGGCTGAGAAATAATTCATCCATGAATTACTTTAATAACTTCATTCCCTATTTTTCCCAATAACGGTGGATTTTTTCTCAAATTTCTATGGGAACACACATGAAGCCTATTTCACAAAAAATATCATTAAAACCGATTCACAATCACCTAATACATAAATAACAAAAAAAAAAACAAACACTCGAATTGGGAATTTCCTTTTTGAACTAAAAAAAAACGAGCGATGGATTTGAGAAAAGCCTTGAATTCAGCTAACGCAGCGTTGGACACGGGCTCAGTAATTTTCCTGCCTCGTTATTCGAGGCTCAATAGTTCTGAATTCACTGAAATAGTTATTTTAACTTGACACTGCACTAATTTTCGATAAAATTATTATTTAACTTATGGTATGATTGAATAAGTTACTCAAAAAAGACTAGCACACCACACTTGTTATCATCACCATCATTATTCAGCCCTACACAAGTCCACAGCTAATCTTAGAACTCCTCTAATTAATGCCACAAGGAACGGTGCTGCAGGTGCAGTTGACCTGCATCCATTGACTTCCTGCGTATTTTACCCAACTCCAGATTTACCAGGTCGTCACTCCATTTAGGGGAAGTCCTGTAATCCACTTGCTGATACAAAGCTACCACTCTAGAAATGTTTTATTATTTTTACTTTACTTTAGAAATTGCTGTGGTAATTACTTTATTTTGTAAGTTTATATTAAGACCGTCTTAAGTAGACTAAGAAATATTACAAGCTCAGGGTCACAACTAGAATGTCATCTTAATAGTTTTACTAAAAATTTCATCCCCTACTATCCCATCACATAAAATCCTAGCATTAAATCGTTTTGTAGCGCGACGATACTTATGTCGCCTGGTGCCTCGCTATCCCATCTCGTACGATACCCCGCGTGCCCGCCACACCTTTGGCACCCGGTACAAGCAGTCCGGTAGCCGACTAGCTCCGAGGTGTGTGTGTGTTATTAATTGCTCCCGCGATCGCGCTGCGTTTTCGCGAAATGCCATTTTATGTACTGACTTGTCAAAATGGGCCTATATTGTTACTACTTAAGTGAATAAATCGTGCATTCGGATTATTTGTGACGTTACATTAATCAACCGTGACCAGTGAACGTTATAGTTTCACAATTGACGATAATGTGGTGTAACATAAATACAAAAGATCTGTATTTCTTTTGTTTTGAATAAAAATCTTAAACAGCGTTATTAAGCGCTTTTATTACTTTCAAGGAAACTTCCGAAAACTCTTCATTAATGTTGTTACTACGATTTGAAACTTCGATACTTAAATCGTTTGGTCGTTGCAGTACAAGAAGCGTACTATTCCCTGAGGATAAGAGCCCGCTTCTAAATTTCATAATACTCGAGCAAACGTCGCTCTATTCCCATCGGCACCAACGAAATTGCTTAAGAGCTGATTTACCACTTTCTCAGCGGTGACGAAAACTTTAACAGAGCCACGCGGTAGCTTTTGCTGTCGCACGGATGGTACTTGGATATTTTTTCCGGTACTCCTACTCCCAAGGCGTAGTCCCGAATTCATGGAAGACAGCTTTGGTCCACCCGATCCCTAAAAAACGCGACCGCTCAGACCCGTCCAAGTTCAGGCCTATCACCATCACCTCCTTGTTCTCCAAAATAATGGAGTCTATTATAAACTGCCAGCACATGACGTACCTTGAGGATCACCAGCTCATTAGTGACCGCCAATACGGTTTGCGTCGGGGACTATCAACTGGTGATATCCTGATCTACCTGACTCACAGATGGGCGGAGGCAGTAGTGTCCAAGGCGGAGGCATTGGTCGTTAGTTTGGACTTAGCGAAGGCGAAGACCTGATCGAAAGATTAGGTCTATGGGTTTCCCGAGAAATTTTGCAATTGGATCATCCGTTTCCTTGCTGATCGGTGCATCAGGGTCGTAGTAGACGGTGCATGCTCTGATTACAAGCCTACTAACGCTGGTGTTCCACAAGGCTGCGTGCCAACGCTGTTTTTTTGCATATCAATGATATGTTGCAAGCTGGTAACATTAATTGCTATGCAGACGACAGCACTGGTGATGCCTTATTCACCGGTCGTGCCAATATTTCTCGGGAAAACGTTGCCGAGTACCGGGAAAAACTTGTGTATGAAGTCGAGTCTTTGCTGAACAAAGTCTCGGATTGGGGGCGATTAAATCTAGTCCAGTTTAATCCCCAAAAGACACAAGTTTGTGCGTTTACCGCTAAAAGAAACCCTTTGTCGTATCTCCTCAATTTCAAGGCACTCTTCTTGCTATCTCAGTTAGCATCGGAATCCTCGCCGTCGACATATCGAATAGTGTGCAGTTTCGTGGTCACTTGGAAGGGAAGGCCAAATTGGCCTCTAAGCAGCTTGGCATGCTCAGCAGAGCGAAACAGTATTTCATGCCGACACATCGCTTGCAACTTTATAAAGCGCAACTTCGGCCTCACATGGAATACTGTTCTCATCTCCGGGCCGGGGCACCTCAGTGCCAGCTCCTTCCACTTAAC
Organism: Parnassius mnemosyne; assembly: GCA_963668995.1. Lineage (NCBI taxonomy): Eukaryota > Metazoa > Arthropoda > Insecta > Lepidoptera > Papilionidae > Parnassius > Parnassius mnemosyne. The sequence continues at coordinate 6,876,679 of CAVLGL010000057.1, forward strand.
CGCATCTAGAGTTTGGCGGTCTACGACTGTGCGTTTTACTAGGAGTTTTCTTCCTCGTACAACTTCTCTGTGGAATTACAGTGCATGTTGCCTGTGATGACTTACGGAGCTCAACATTACTTGGTGTGAGATGGAAAAGACTATGTTCGAAATTTTTCTGCGGGATAAAATCCGTAACTAGTATATCTAGAAGTAGAACTAGAGTAACCGATGTAGCCCAACGGGTCATTAAGCTGAAGTGGCAATGGGCCGGCCATATAGTTCGAAGAAACGATAATCGATGACCGTTTCAAACTGGTAAGTGAAGATGGCGGCCACTCACTGGATGAAGATGGTGAGACATGTAGAGAGTCGATGGATGCAGCAGTCGATACGATGTGGTATTCTTTGATAGAAGACGCCTACAGGAAGCCTACGATCAGCAGTGGACTTGTGAATTCCTGTAATGATGATGATAATGATGAAGTTTAAATCTGCTAATGCGTACAAAAGCAGATAACAAACGCCATACTAAATGAGAATAATTGAAATGGGTGAGGGTTTGTTTTTGTCAAAGGTTCAAGCCTGAATTGGGTAACAAGCATGACAAAAAACAACAGTGTTTAGTGTCGGGGGCTCGGAGTGCGGAGATTTCTTAATATAATGCTGATAAATATGTTAGTGGTAAATACAAATTCATTGTATCCTACTTTATACTTTTTATTTATTTATGTGCACACAACACGACACAGAAAAAACATACAGTGAGTTTGTACAAAGGCATAATCCATAATTAACTAACTAATTAATTGAAATATTTCCCAGTAAACGTAAGTAAGTGGTTCATTCAGAAGATGGAAGAAGGAAAATCGGCTTCTTAAATATAATGGAAGTGGATGGATTGATCTTCTATATTTTTTTTAGAATAAGGGTGACAAACGACAGTCCACCTGATGGTAAGTGTAAGCTGTGCCCATAAACTTTTCTCAGTTAAGAATTAAAATCTTATTGGGTTGTCACCTCTAAGGACTAAGATGGAATGCCTCGTTTCCAGTAAAAAGTGTCTTCAGTTCTCTACACTCACCATTACATACGTAACACAGTAGCATAAAGCTGTTATTTTACGCCGGTATTCTGTCAGAACGTGTTTCTACTCGGGTAGAGTCAACCCATTCGTGCAGCGTAGCTCCGCTACGTACACGACTTCAACTTTTTTATAAAGTATTTACTTTAGTAATTAAAATCCGAAACATTTTAATTATCAACACGCACTCAGATTAGAGCGGTCTGTATATAGGTTCTTATTTATATAGATATATTTACAACCTAAACACTTTGTTAAATAACAATGGCAGACTTTAATACATAAAATTAGTTGAGAAGTAATGGTAGCATATATATGTCAAAAATATCTTAAAATGTTAATAACTCCCTTAATAACTCCGTCAAAGAATTTTGTCCTGAGAAGACGTCAAAAAAAGATATTTAGATTTGAATCTATAGGTTATGTCTTGTCACTTAGAAAAAGTTATGCGTCCTGTGGTTGTTTGATGTTAGCTCAATACATTCTCAACATAATGTACCTACAAAATATAGTAAATGGCAACACTTGAATAGAGTAAAATTATTTAAGTCAATTGATATTCAATAAAATGTTTGTTTTTTTCTCCTTAATTAAAATACATTTTTATTTCAAAAATCATAGAAAAATAATAAAATTCATCTTATATATAACTTTTTTCTAGACGCAATAATTTTTGTATTTTTCTGCCATTGTTCTTTCAGTAGGTAATAACTTAAAGAAGCATTAATTATTAAATCAAGTTACCTCGAGAAAATATTTCTATTCATACACTGACTTTATTTCGAAGGAGTAGAAAGAGAAGAAACGAGGCATTACTTTTTAGTTCTCAGGGGTGACAAAGTGCAAATGCAGATGGCATTTTGATTCTTAATCGAAGATAGATGTAAATGCCCACAGGCCACAGCAACTACTAAGCATCAGGTGACTTGTGTGCTCGTTTTCCATCCTTATTCCTTAAAAAAGAACTGATAGCAGGTGGATGCTACGGTCCACGGACTCCTACATCTATCTTCGATTGCACATCAAACATTTTATTTCTAATAATTAATTTTCTTGAAGTTTATTAAAAAAAATATAATAAGAAATAGCCGCAGCGTTTCTTCAGTCGTTTCTTCTTCGGTCAGAGGAACCTCAATTCTGAACGGTAGTAGATTTGGCAGGTTTAAAAATTGACATTTAAGTCGAAGAAGGTTTATGATGGTTCCGTAGCGTAGTCACCTAGCTTTAAGTTAAATGTTTAAATCTTACACGGAGCAAGTAATTGTTTAGAGTCTGGATATTTGTCACTGAAACTGCCTTCACGACACAGGAGAAAATCAAAGTTTAGTTTATGATTTTTTAAATTCAATCCTAGTGTAGGGTTAACGTTTTTTATAAAAAGAATAAGACAGAAAGAGTAAGAAAAAATAAGGATATAAACATAAGGATAAATCGTTCTTGTCGACTCGACTCGTCATTTGTCATAAGCAACACAGCAGCATAACACACAACTTAATATACGGACCATACGAAAACTCCAAACAGCGACTACAATCTGTAAAAGCTTTGTATTTCAAGCGGTTGCAGCGTTGGCAGGAGCGCAGTAATTTTCCTGCAGTGTTTCATATACGTGTACGCGGCTAACAACGGAACTCATTTCGGACACAACCAACTTTATCCCGAGCGCAATCCGCTGAAATAGGTCTACGCTAATTTCTTCTTGTTCAACCTTTAGATCATGCAGTTTCAATGTTGTCACATTGCTTTACTAGGTTAAAGTTAATATACGTAATTAAGGTATGCTTAAATATTTCTGTAATTAACAATTGATAATATATAAAAAATAGCATTTTAAATTGTGACTCAACATAATTTAAAAAAAATTAACACAATTATAAAAAATCAAATAAATTGAAACTTATGGCAGTAAGTTAAGGTGTGTAGTTAAAAAAATATATTTGTACATTATTATATAAAATGAATATGACATAATTAAAAAAAGCGACCAACTTTTTAAAAAAGGTTGTTCTTTCTCTTACGTATATAAAGTAATATAATAACCGTTGATGTAACAGACGTAATAATAATAATAGGAGCGTTAAACTTGATAAATTTGTAAGTTCTAACATCTTGGAAGGAGATAATGGTTACAGGATCACATAAAAACTTTTCACATTACTAAGTTGAATGCGGATTTGACAAAACAATCAAATAATCGCGAGAATAAGTATTCCCACATTATACTACCTACATTTTTAATTTAAGCTTATTTACGAAAAACCAAGTGGAATACTTAAACCCATTTTAACTTTGTATTTGACGCTATTTCATATATCATAGTAGCAAAAAGTGCATTTTAAGTGACGCAATAACCAAACCAAAACATTGCTAAACGTAATGTAAGAAAACGCACTTACGTAGACATAAGCATCTAAAACCATTTGCAACCAACTACATTATACGCCGTAGAGCCACGCTGCAGCTATATTAGTTGTAGCACGAATGGGTCAACTCGACCGGGGTAGGATCACGCTATCACAGAATACCAGCGTAAAATAGCAGCTTGAGACTGCTTTGTTTCGTGACGTAATATGACTTGGGGTACCGTGTCGGACTCTTCCTTGCTCAAATGCTAAAATGAGATGAGGCTGTTACTATACCTTTTTGTTCTATTTTTTATAGAATAAGGATGATCCGTTTCTTAGTGGATGCTGTGGCCCACAGGTACCTAAATCTATCCTTGAATAAAAATGAAAATTTAAATGCGTTGCCACCGCTGAGGACTAAATTATGCCTAGTTACCAGTAAAAAGGATGTTCAGATCTCTACACTTACCATACGGAACACAGCAGTGATCAGCTGCTATTTTACGCTGGTTTTCCGTGAGATTGTAATATTTCCTAATGGTAAGTGAATTCTATAGTTCATAGACATCTACATTTATCCTCGATTAAGAATGAAATGCAGATGCGTTGTCACCTCTGAGGACTGAGATGGAATGACTATTTTCCAGTAAAAAGGGTCTCCGGTTCTCTACAATCGCCATACGAAACACATCAGCATTAAGCTGCATTTTTCCGCTAATATTCTGTGACAGCGTAGTCCTAATATCTTTTAGCCTGTTCTATTTGCCTTAGTCTACTTATCTTTTATTACCACTTTAATGTTACCATAGTTCATATAAGTATTATATTGCATATTATGCAATAAACTGGGTGAAATATACAGGGTATTTTTGGAACGCTCCCGAAAACTAAGACAGGCGACAGCACCAAGTATACCTTTGATCATGGGTCACAAATAAATTCGATCCTGATGAAAAAAAAATCATCTTTTAACAACGTTTTATTAGCTTTATTCACGCGCCATCATGTTAGTACAGCTAAATGAAACGATAATTTCATAAAAAATATCATGAAAATACTGAAACATAAAACCAGCAGTGGAATGACTGAATTGTATCACCTGACTAAAGGTCAATGTACTCGCGAACGCAAATTCGCGCGGCCCGCAACTAGCGGGCCATACCACTACATACGCTAATGAAAAAATACTTAAATGAAATGTAACCAAGGTTGGAGTCATGCGTTGTTATTCATCGTGTAGGTATGTTTATTATTCTCATGTATTCAGTTATGTACCTATTCAGATTAGTTCAGTACTAAGTTATTTAAAAAAAATAGTTATGAAACAGCTTACCACTCTAAATCCTCCGTGGTCTTATGAGATGCAGCTCAAATTGTGCTCCATTCATTTCGTGTGGTCTTCGACACAGTCCGTACATAGTTTCTCGAAAGCATCCACGATCCTTTGGCGCATTTTGTCAGCACTATCACACTCACGATTAAAAACCCTTTCTTTCACATACCAAAAAGAAGTCTAACGGGGTCAGATCTGGTGAGCGAGGTGGCCAAGCGTGTGGTCCTAGTCTGCCGATCCAGCGATCATCAAATAGCTCATTGAGGCGCTCACGGACGAACCTCACGACATGGTATCGCTGTCTGTTCAGTCGCTGTGGCAGAAACACTGGTCCCAGTATGCGATCCTTAAATAAACCTGCCCATACGTTAACCGACCATCGGGTTTGGTGCCCGCTTTGTCGAACAGCGTGCGGGTTAACCTCTGAATACACGTGTGTATTTCTTCGGTTCCACAGGCCGTTTCTGGTAAATGTCGACTCATCCGTCCAGATAATGTGCTCAATGGAACCAGGCACACGTTGTCGCTGGTATAATAACCAACGGCAGAAAACTCGTCGGCAGACATGATCGCCGGGAACTAAAGCTTGCACTTTGTGCAATTTGTATGGGCGCATTCGGTTACGCTTCAACACTTTGTGCACTGCACAGTATGACACAATTGTTCCATCCCGACGTCTTAACAATTTATTTGGCGATGCTTCGTGTACCTGGGTTCGGATAACATGTTGCTGTATTCACAATCACTATAAAAGTACGCGTTAAGCATTATTAAAACAAAAAACGTAACAACAGGAATAATACCAACACGTAATCACAAGTAATAACAATACGATTGAGCTGTCGCTCGCGCACGCGTGTACAAAATCAACACGGAACTGTTTCAAAAACTACAATTAATAACGAACCCCAACAAAACTGAAACCTAACTGCTAGGACAGTTATTATACTCTTTGTCTACTGCGTCACAGCGTGAGGCGACACGAGCCGGCCGGGTTACATTCTGCCGTCGTCGGGTTACATAAAGAAGGACGCAACTAACAAAAACGTAAAATGGAAATAAAAAATAAATTGATGAATTTTTCTTTCAGACCCTGTGTCTAAAGTATATTAAAAGGTATCTATATGTAAATTGAAATATATACGTAGAGACATGAAGATTTTAAGGACGAACAAATTTTTTGATAATTTGTTTATTTATTTTAATAAAACGAATTTTCCTTTTCATCTTAGCTTAAAAAATACACCTGGCAACACAAAAACATCGAAGGAAAGACGCATATAACTATTTGCGTCTTTCCAACCTAATAAATTAAAAAAAAACTGCCATTCATTTAACAATTTTACATATTTTGGAAAGGTCATTTGAAGTTGAAAGGACGCTAATCGTAATTTACTACTTTTTTTTTTAATAAATATTAGAAAAGCATTGGTAGTGAGACACAAAAAATAACAACCCGCAACTCTTGAGTAATGATTTTAAAGGGGATATCATACAAGACTTACTACGATAATAATTAAAAATTAAAAATTTTGTACAACCGACTTTAATATAAATAATTAAGGATAACTCAAAAACTATTGGTCTGACCTCGATCAAATTTATATGGGACCACATGTGAAACACCAGCTCTTAACAATAAGATATAAGCTCTTAATAATAAGATATAGAATAATAAGACAAGACCAAGAATAATTGAAATTTAAGTAATCGATGCAAATATTGTTAAAGATGACGTAGCAACTGGTTAAATAAGTCTTTTCTTTTATGTTGAATTTGTATAACTCTTTTCTACTAAAAAAAGTCATCTGTGATCAACAGTTACGTCTAAAATTCTTACGATAATTTCTAAAATATTGATATTTGTGAATATTAAAAAAATTTAGTAGATGCGCCTTCTTATCATGAATCGAATGGTATATTTAACTCATTTATTCATAAATTGTTAGATGCGCCCTTTTTTCTTACGACCGCAGCATTGTTTCGTACCGAGCTAGATACAGGTCGATAGCGGAGGGGGTGTGGGTACAGTCGCGTTCTAAAGTACTACATGGTATTGGGCTATTGTTTTATAATATTATAGTAATTAATTGTTTTAATCTAGAATCATAATAGGTGTTTTACTAGCTACTTAGAACTTTGGAAGAGGTGGGAATTAAAAATGGATAATGTTTACATGAGCATTATTTGTTATTTCTATCGTAAAATATAAAGTAGTTTGTAACAAGAAAACTTTAGCTAAGGGTAACACGCCGTCCATTATGACGTCTTGGGTCACATGGAAGCCAGATGTTAATGGTGTGTTGGTGTTACTGGATGCTACTTCATCATCACTTTCATCTTCGCTTGAGCTTCCGTCATCAGGTCGATCACATGGTAATTTTTTCGGTATTCTTCCTCCACACTTTTAACTTTACTGCACAATTTTCCCCATTCACCTTCTCCTATCATATTTACCTTTTCGATCACTAGTTTAGTCATAAAACAATAGATATAAATAATTTTTCTTTCCTTCCTTTTTAAAACATCGTCGCGAGTCGCAAAGTAAGCTGTGTATGCGACTGTATTTTTGGAGCGAACAAAGCGCGGGAACCAATAGCATGCAGGCACACTAATACTGGCGGATTGTTCCCCCGTCGCGCGCCTTTTGTACCAATATGTGATAAATCGCTCAGTGCCCAAGTTCAAGGCCAGCGTTTGTTTTTTACCGTTCGCGCGTACATTAACCTCCATTAGTCAGGTGATATCAATTCAGTTTCTACTGCTGGTTTTATGTTTCAGTATTTTCATGATATTTTTTATGAAATTATCGTTTCATTTAGCTGTACTAACATGATGGCGCGTGAATAAAGCTAATAAAACGTTGTTAAAAGATGATTCTTTTTCATCAGGATCGACTTTATTTGTAACCCATGATCAAAGGTATACTTGGTGCTGTCGCCTGTCTTAGTTTTCGGGAGCGTTCCAAAAATACCCTATTATATATTATATACATACAAATATTTGTTCCGTGTGGGATTCGAACCCGTGGCCCCCAGCGCAACAACTCATTGCTTAGCCACTGCGCCACGGAGCCGTTATAAAATAGTAGCTGGATGCTGGTATGGTTCGTATGGTGAGTGTAAAGAATTGGACACCCTTTTTACTGGAAACGGGGCTTTTCATCTTATTCCTCATTAGTACAGACGCATCTGCATTTTGATTCTCAATCGAAGATATGACTCGTTTATCACCCTGATGAATAAAAAAATAAAAGATGTATACATCTCTGTTTCTATGTCAGTTCTAGGTGGTTCTTGTCAGGACAGAAGTTTTTTTCCGAACCAATGGTAAAAGCATAATTTCCTTTAATATGTATTCTTGTAATCTATATTTAATAAAAAAAATATTCTGTTCTATTCTATAATAGTTTTCGGATTTTGTTATTATATTGTAAACGTTATGAAATCATAAAAATGAATTGAAATGCCCTTTAATTTTCAAAACTTCTGAAATAAAAATTATATTGTTTTAATTTCATTCTGTATGTATTATTATATCGTATGGTAACATATCGTGTATTATTCTTATTATGGAGTTTTCTTCCTCCGTTGCAGAAAGGATCTGACTTAATTTTGACACGATTGGCAGGCGGAGTGACGATGGCACAATTGAATCCACTCCCCGTCACCGGACGGTGTATTTGAAGTCAGATGTAAAATATTTTTTGGAATGAAAACTTCTTTATTAAAGGTTCACGTCACCGATGACCTCGACATGCTTGTGATATTGCTCTTGCGCGCAATACGTCACGATTGAGTTTTCACTTCTGTCGGCAGTACTTTTGACTGCCTCTGTTTTTCTTTAAGCCGTTACTCCACACTAGGAGTTTCTCCTTTATCTTCGAGGTAGTTTACAAACATAAATTTCACAAAGGAATCCAGACTCAAACAATTATTTGTAGGACATGCAAATACGTGTTCTGTGCATGATTTAAAGAGCATTTTTCCTACAAAAGAGGGGGCGACTAGCACTTAGTGACAGCATATTGAAAAGCAGAAAGCTCGTTTCTTGAAGTCCTATAAGTTGTATTAGTCTGGAAACATCGCTGGTAGTTGCTGATTTCAAAGAAGAGTCATGCGAAGAAGAAAACTCCTTGTAAATGCAGTAGTAAAGCACTAAAAAGAAACAGGTCTTGGGACAGGCATTTATTTATTTATATACGTGATAGAACCATGCTACAGCTATATTATAGTTGTACCACTATTATGTCTTCACAACGAAGTCTTCACAAAATACAAGCGTAAAGTAGCAAGTTACTCGAAATGCTGCTGTGTTTTGTACAAGTGAGTGTAGACAGCCGAAAACTCTTTTTACTGGAAACGAAGTATTCAATTTTTGTCCTCAGGGGTGACAACAAATCTGCATTTTGTTTCTCAATCAAGGATACATATATTACCACAGCATCCAATTAGCATTAATTGGAGTGTGTGCTCGTTTTTTAACCCTAATTATTTAAAAAAAAACATAGAAAAGCTGTTTTATTATTTATGAAATGCACAGGTAACTGACCTTACGTGGTGATTCATATCGACATGAACACGAACTTTTTTATCATCGCTTGAATTTCATAAAACTCACGCTAAAGTAGGTTGTGCTATGGAAATGATTTAGTAAGCGGGATAGTGGTAAGCAATTGACTTTTGAAGATAGTTCATAGTCGTATTATTATCGATAATTCCTTTTATTCGGTTCCACATATCTTGTGAATCATATGTTATAGTGAAATTACATTCATACACACATTCGCTTTAAAAACTAGTTTTATATTTAAAATATGTAGGTGCAATGTATGTTTATTGGTAATATGTGTTTTGTATGTGGTAGGGCCATGCTGCAGCTATATTAGTAGTATAGTTGTAGCACGAATGGGTCGGCTCGACCGGGGAAGGACCACGCTCTCACAGAAAACCAGCGTAAAATAGCAGCTTAACGCTGCTGTGTTTCGTATGGTGAGTGTAGAGAACCGGAGACCCTTTTTACTGGCAAAGAGGCATTCCATCTTAGTCCTCACGGGTGACAACGCATCTGCATCTTGAGTCTTTATTGAGGATAGATGTAGATGTCTATGGGTCACAGTAACCACTTACCATCAGGTGGACTGTGTGCTCGTTTGTCACCCGATCCTATAAAAAAAAAACAGAACCAGTATCAATACAGGCTGGGAGCCATTAGATCTTAGTTCCCAGTGGTGACAATACATTAATAGCGTATTTATTTAAAGTCATTTGCGGGTTTCCATAGGCATTTACTTATCATAAGGAACTAACAGTCCACCTGATGATTTTCTCATCACAAACAGGTAATGAATAATTAATGACAAACATGTTGAACATTTGTTGCGTTCCTGAGGGGAGTCCTGTGTTCAGCAGTGGACTTGTGAAGGACTGTAATGATGATGATGATGATGATTTTGAACTAAACTATAAACGTATTGAATACTAGTTTGTGAGATACTGGTGCCTAACAAAGGTATTTAACAACACCTGTTCTATAGGTCACCAGATCCTCTTGGGTTATACATATTCAAATTACACGTTTGTAAAACATATTAAAGACATCATTAATTTCATTGAACAAGTCATGCGAAAATCGATATGTAGCCAAAAGGAGGATTAATATGATAAAGCCAAATACTGCATTTACTTATCATCAGATGGACTGTTAGTTCCCTATTCATTTTTAGTTTTGTATTAAAAAAAAATTAACATTTAGCTTAAGGCAGAAAATACAAAATCTTACGTAACGTGGCTGAATTCAAGTCTCACTAAGTGAATATAAAATTAACAATCATCATCATTCATCATTACAGCCCTTCACAAGTCCACTGCTGAACATAGGCCTCCCCCAAAGAATGCCACAAAGCACGGTCCTGAGCCACCTGCATCCATCGACTTCCTGCATGTCTTACCAGCTGGTCACTCCATCTCGTGGGGGGACGCCCTACACTTCGCCTACCGGTACGAGGCTGCCACTCGAGAACCTTTCTTCCCCATCGGTTGTTGGTTCTTCGAGCTATATGGCCGGCCCACTGCCACTTCAGCTTACTAATCCGTTGGGCTATGTCGGTTACTCTGGTTCTACTGCGGATATCCTCATTCCTAAGTTTATCACGCAGAGAAACTCCGAGCATAGCCCTCTCCATAGCTCGCTGAGCGACCTTGAGCTTCCTCATACGGCCAGCAGTGAAGGACCACGTCTCAGTTCCATAAGTCATCACTGGCAACACGCACTGGTTGTACAATTTCGTTTTCAGGTTTTGAGGTATGTCTGACGAGAAGATGTGTCGTAGCTTCCCGAACGCTGCCCAGCCGAGTTGAATCCGTCGATTGACCTCTCGGTCGAAGTTGAACTTACCTAGTCGAACTATTTGTCCCAGGTAAACATACTCGTCAACAACTTCGAGCTTAGTGCTCCCAACAACTACCGGCATAGGTGTGACATGGACATTGAACATGATCTTTGTTTTGTCCATGTTCATCTTAAGAGAAGATCGTGGAGCTGGAAGAAGAGATGGACAAGTTGCGCTGGCATATTATAGGATTATCCGAAGTCCGAAGAGAGGGGGATGACACGGTAATCCTTGAATCCGGCAACTTGCTCTATCACCGGGAGGGCGACCATCTGTCCCAAGGAGGTGTCGGATTTATCGTCCACAAGTCTCTCGTTAACAACGTTGTAAAGATCGGGAGTGTGTCGACGAGGGTTGCGTACCTTATACTCAGAATCACCAAACGGTATTCGCTGAAGGTCATACAGGTTTACGCACCAACCTCGGCACACCCCGATGAGGAGGTGGAGGAAATGTATGAGGATATCTCTAGAGCCATGCATTCCTCCAAAACCCAATATACGGTGTTAACGGGAGACTTTAATGCAAAACTAGGCACAAGAGAGAATGGTGAGCTGAAAGTAGGGAAATTTGGAATAGGGCAACGGAACCCAAGGGGCCAGCAGCTGGCCGACTTCATGGAGAAAGAGGGACTCTTTATGATGAACTCTTTCTTCCAGAAGCGGCCCCACACGAAGTGGACCTGGTCGAGCCCCGACGGTTCGACAAAAAATGAGAGAGACGACAACTGTTCAGTGATGTCTCCGTGATCGCGAGTGTGAAAACTGGTAGCGATCACCGAATGGTTAGAGGCACACTGAACCTAAACGTTAAGTTGGAGAGGTCTCGTCTAATGAAGTCAACGCTCCGTCCCCCTCGTGCTCTGTTCCAAAGTCCCGAAACCTTTCAGCTCGAGTTACAAAACCGTTTTCAGTGCCTAGAAGACTGCAATGAAGTGGACGATATGAATGACAAGCTCGTGGAAACTGTCCATGCGGTCGGAGTTAAGTTCTGCAAGACCCGCCGCAGAAGAACACAAAAACTTTTCGATCACACTCTTAATCTCATGGCTGTTAGACGGGAGATGAAGCTACATTCTTCAACAGACTTGACAGCATACAAGCATCTGAACAGACAGATCTCCAAATGCATGCGGCGGGACTTACGCAACTTCAATACAGCTCGTATTGAAGAAGCGATAGAGCGGAACCAAGGCACCAAAGTCTTGGCCAGAGATCTGTCTGCCAGAAAGAGCCACCTGTCAAAGCTGAAGACAGAATCTGGCAGCATCGTTTCCGGGACACCTGAGATTTTGAGTGAGATTGAGAGGTTCTATGGGCAGCTGTACACGTCATCGTTGGAGCCACACGCAAGTGTGAGTAACGATCCAAGAGCGAGTCTCATCCGACACTATTCCGAAGATATCCCGGACGTCAGTCTGAGCGAGATTAGAATGGCTCTCCAGCACCTTAAAAACGGTAAGGCCCCAGGCGAGGATGGAATTACAGCGGAGCTTCTGAAAGCGGGTGGAAAACCGGTACTTGAAGTCCTTCAGAAGCTCTTTAATTCCGTCCTCCATGGTGGCATTACACCGGAGGCGTGGAGCAGAAGTGCGGTGGTCTTGTTCTTCAAGAAAGGTGACAACGCTCTCTTGAAGAACTACAGACCGATTTCCCTTCTGAGCCGCGTCTACGTGCTGTTTTCGAGAGTCATTACGAATCCTCTCGCGCGCAGACTTGACGACTTCCAGCCTTCCGAACAAGCCGGTTTCCGAAAGGGCTTTAGCACCATAGACCACATACATACCCTTCGGCAAATTGTACAGAAGTCCGAAGAGTACAATTTGCCACTATATCTGGCGTATGTGGACTATGAGAAAGCCTTTGATTCCGTCGAAATTTGGGCGGTGCTGCAGTCCCTTCAGCGGTGCCAAGTTGACTGTCGGTATATCGAAGTGTTGAAGTGCTTGTATAGTAGGGCTACGATGGCTACCCGAGTACAGAACCAGAGTACGAAACCTATCCAATTGCAGAGAGGTGTAAGACAGGGTGATGTTATATCCCCGAAACTCTTTGCATTGGAAGACGTTTTCAAGCTTCTGGAATGGAAAGGATACGGTATCAACATCAATGGCGAGTACATCACTCACCTTCGATTTGCCGACGATATAGTCCTTATGGCAGAATCGCTGGAGGACCTAAGCACTATGCTCAATGACCTCGATAGTGTTTCCCAACGGAAATTAACAATAACAACAATAATTTCAATGTGACCTCAAAAATAACTAATAAAATCTCATTATCTACTGTCATAAATTAACTTTCAGCCAATTAGCAAAAATATGATATAGCAGAGACAAAAATAATAGAGATTAAATTAAATGTACTCGTAATAATAATATACTTGTTAGGTTCCTAAACAGACTACAGATTACTGGGACTCCCCAGTGTGGAGATAAGAATCTCCTAAGATGAGACCGCTATCTTGCTTATTAGTTTCATCGGTAATTGAAATATTTCAAAAATATATGAAAGGTTTAATTATATCCTATAATTTAGACGAATCTGCCAAAAAGTTATAACCAAAAAGAGCTATGATTAATTTGTATAAAAATTAGAACATTTTCCGTAAAATATAATTCTGGAATAAATTAAATCTGGAATAGAGAATAAGCATGGCTTTGAAATTAGAGTAACACGGACCTGTTTAAGTTCATCCAAAAGCACCAGTCCAAAAAAAAACTATTACTTAAATCTCTCTTTAGTACTCATCGTTAGTCTACTTCTGAACATAGAGATTCTCCTAAGAAATGCCACAAAGCACGGTCCTAAGTCACCTGTATCCATTCACTTCCTGCTTGTCTATCCAGATTGTCACTATAATTATAAATATATATTTAAATATAATTATATTATTAAAATAAATATAATTATAAATATAAATACTCTACCTAATTGTTGGGCAGTCTTCACTTCGGTTACAGATTGCAGGATGCCACTCTACAGTTTTTCCCTTCGGTTGTCGATTTTTCGAGCTATATGGCACTTGCCATTTCAGGTTATTGATTCGTTGCGCTTTGTCGGTTGCTCTGGTTATACCACAGATATCCTCATTCGTGCAGAGAAAGTCTGATCATAGCCTTCTCTGTAGCTTGCCATTTCTACCTAATATTAACTAACAAAATGTATAAGTAACCAGTATATTGAATATAAAGTTACTATAATATGTATGTATAATATGTTTATTTAGCACAAATGGTAGATAAGACAAGGATATAGAATGACGAGTGAACGCAGGAAATAGAGTTAATGGGGCTTTACACGCTATTATGAAGAGTCAGAATGTGTCAAAGAAGGCACGTATGGCAATTCATAATGGTGTATTAGTCCCTACTTTAATGTATGGTAGTGGAAGTTGGGTATGGCAGAAGAAGCATGAGAGTAGAATAAAGGCTGTAGAAATGCGGTCATTACGGAGTATGCTAGGCCTGAATCTGAATGACAGGGTGAGAAATAGTGTGATAAGAGAAAAGTGTGGTTTGCAAGATGACGTTGTGACTAGGATTAAAAAAGGAATGCTTCGGTGGTTTGGTCACGTAGAAAGAATGAACGAGGAAAGAGTGACAAAGCAAATTTATGTTTCAGAAGTGAACGGCAAAGTCGGGAAGGGACGTCCTAGACGAAGATTTATCGACCCAATGGGTGATACATTGAAAATGTACCAGATTAGGAGTACCCTTAACCGACGAGCGTGTATGCGTAAATATATGGATGTAAAGGAGGTGAGAGAAGTGTGTCAGGATCGCGCCAAATGGAAGTCCGTAGTCTCTGCCTACCCCTCTGGGTGACAGGCGTGAGTGTTTGTATCGTATTGTATTGTATATAATATGTACAGAGAACCTGAATAAAATTGGTCAGAAAAAGCCTCACTAAAACATCAATACCAATTATTCAACTTTCGCAAAGACGAAACTAGTTAGCGATCGCACAACTTGTCCAAATAGTTTTCTAGTTTTACCTAATGTAACAACAAATTACGGCAATTAATATTACCTTTATAGGAGCTCTATAATAAAATTCCCTCACATATATATATAAAGTAAGCACTCAGCGTATTCAAGAGCATACTTGCTCAGTGCTTGATAGTAGCACACTCACTTCTATGTAAATAAATACGTTGAATGACTATTTGGTTCTTAAATGGCGATAGGATTTTTATAAAATTTACGTATCTATTTTCACAGACGTGACTAGTGAATGTCTTATTTGATACATTCTTTAATTCAATGTTCACTTTACAATATAAGTTTGAAAAAGTAGCGATTTATTATCTCAAAGTTCATGAATATTATGATTATTTGCTAATCAGTGAGTTGTACGAGTTAAAATTAGAATTAACTAAAAAAAGAAAAACAATAACAAATCATGTAATTATCACTACTGTTGGTTGCCTGATGGTCGAAAGTCAACCATAATTCACTAAATTTTTAAGTTTGAATATAAGATGAACTGTATTTTATCTTATAACTGCACATTAATATATCAAACGTAGTAATATACTTCTTGGTACTTACTCTGAGATATTGGCAGAAGGAACGTCAACAAACGACATAATTATATAAAGATATTGCTAGAACTATTTCGTACTAATAATAAATTTTAATTCTATGCATAAATTTTAGCCCAAGCGACAATTATGTGTTTAATATTGGCAGTATGGACGTAAATTATGTCCGTTTTATTTATTTTGATTTAATGAACTTTTAACACATATAATATTTAAATTTCCTTGTTCACATCTTCTCCATATAAACTTTAACGATGCCAAATATCATACTCCTCAGTGTGTACAATTTGCTTAAAAAGGGGTACAAAGTTTTCTCGCCACGTATTAATGTTTAAATTAGGGAGGTAAGTAACAGTGTAGCGGCGGTGTATGATATCGTCCCGTGGGTGTCGTAAGAGGCGAGAGAGGGAAACAAGCTAGCAGATGGGCAATAATGTCTTACCAAAGCAAAAAATACTGCATTTACTAATCCACCTGCCAAACGTGGCAATATGTCAAATATCTCGCATAAGAGGTAACTTATGGGGAGTCTATGTTTATCAGTGGATTTTTACAACGTGTAATAAAGGTAGATTTGGTCACAACATTCATTTACCATCAGGTGGACTGTGTGCTTATTCACCCTTTTACAAAAATATAACTAATTGTATGTGCGTGCGTGTGTGTGTGCGTGTGCATGTGCGTGTGCGTGTGCGTGTGCGCGTGTATGTGTGTGTGTGTGTGAGTGTGTGTGTATTAGTGTTGGTGTGTTGTTTGTATATGCGTGCGTGTGTTGGCGCACGTGTGTGTGTGAGTAAGTGTTTAAACAGTGGTAGTGCCACGCGGCAGCTTTTGCTGTAGCATGGATGGGCCGGCTTGAACCGGGGTGGTACCACGACCTCACAGAAAACCAGCGTGAAGTAGAGGTTTACCTCTGCGTTTCGCTTGGTGAGTGCAGGTGGCTGGAGGCCCTTTTTACTGGAAATGAGGCATTCCATCTTACTCCCCACGAGTGACAACGCATCCACATTTTTTAATAAAGGATAGATCTAGATGTCTATGGGCTGCAGCAACCACTTACCATCAGGTGGACTGTGTGCTCGTTTGTCACCCTAATCCTATAAAAAAAGGTGTAAGTTTACGCGGGCGTATTTAGGGTCAGCTATGAAGAGAAAGTAAGTTTTCCGTTGCCATGTAAGAAGCATGCAGCAGCCAGGTATTGTTATTTTGTGCTTGACTTTGCTTAAGGACAAATACCTCAAATCTGGGAAGAGATAGCAGAATTAGCTGTAGATACCAGGCAGAAAAAATAGTGAGTGGCATTTTATAAAGCTACTGTGTGAATTGAGAATCCTTACTTGAAAGATGCGACGCTTGCACAGGCATTTTTATTTTTATAGAATAGAATAGAGAAGAATAAAATAAAATAGAATAGAATAGAATGGAATAGAACAGAATAGAATAGAATAGAATAGAATGGAATTGAATGGATTAGAATGGAATAGAATATAATGGAATGGAATGGAATGGAATGGAATAGAATGGAATAGAATGGAATAGAATAGAATATAATACAATAGAATAGAATAGAATAGAATAGAATAGAATAGAAGAGAATAGAATGGAATGGAATGGAATGGAATAGAAAAGAATAGAATAGAATATAATATAACAAAATAGAATAGAATAGGAAAATTTATATTTAATGTAGATCACATGTGTAATTCTTATTGAAAGTAATATTTTACTATTATTTTAAAACTGATTAGAAAAAAACCCTCTGTCCTGGGAAGAACCAGCAAGAAACCAAGGGGGACGTATTTTTAAAGTAAATTTTACATGAATAGTTTTACAAATTATTAAAAAAAATTATTTTAGAAACGGATTTGAAGCGACCACCAATTTTTCAAGGGCTATTATCGACCATCTATTCATTTATATTTTATTATAATAACACTTTTTATACAGTTTTAGTTTAGTAAAAATTTTAAACTCAGTAATAAAGAGATCTTGTATAGAATAGAAAAGAATAGAATAGAATAATTTTTTATTCAATATTGATTATTACATAATACTTATTGAAAGTCATTTTTTATTTACCACTGGTTCGGAAAATACCTCAGTCCTGGGAAGAACCAGCAAGAAACCCAGCGGGACTTTCTTTTAAACATAAACATAATTTCACTTAACAATAAATTTGTTTATACAATTTTTAAATGATTTTTCATAGAACCAGCATGGTGGCGATCACCCTATTCCCAGGGGTTATTTTCATTCATGTATTCCTTGATATTATAATAACCCTTTTTGTACAGTTTTTCTTTAATAAAACTTTTAGACTTGTTTATTGACAAACTGAATATATTCTGGGATTTTGTTGTAAAAGCGTATACATTGCCCCATAAATGAATTACTGATTCTGTGGAGTCTAGTAACTGGCATTACAAGCTTCTGCTAAGCGTTTATTCCTAGTATTTAAAGTATGCACATCCTTATTCTTATTAAAGCTATTTATGTTT
This sequence comes from Parnassius mnemosyne, assembly GCA_963668995.1. NCBI lineage: Eukaryota > Metazoa > Arthropoda > Insecta > Lepidoptera > Papilionidae > Parnassius > Parnassius mnemosyne. Next base: position 6,894,854 of record CAVLGL010000057.1, read on the forward strand.
TTATGCACATACATTACATTCTCATAAATACATTGCGATGCCAAAGTTAATATGTTTATTTCTTTAAATTTTTCTCTGAGGGACTCTTTAAAATTTAGGTTATAAATCGCCCGTACGGTTCTCTCTCTTTACAAAACAAATATAGCTTCAATATCAGCCGCATTACCCCATAGCAAAATTCCATAAGACATTACGCTATGAAAGTAACTAAAATTCACTAATCTAGCTGTCTCAACATCTGTGAGACTTCTAATCTTTCTTACAGCATATGCTGCAGAACTAAGTCTGCTTGCTAATTTAGATATATGGGGGCCCCATTGAAGTTTTGCGTCAATAGTAATACCAAGAAAAACAGTGGTATCCACAAGACTCAACTCCTCCCCATTTAACAGTACATTGGTATTCGAATATTTTACATTAGGTATTGTAAATTTAATACACTTTATCTTATTGCCGTTTAAGAGCATATTGTTGGCGTTAAACCAATGTAACAATATCGATAGAGCATTTACATCGTCATAATTAATTACTGTCGTTTCAGTTTGAAAATTAAAGAGGTATCGTCAGCAAATAATACTATATCGTGATTGTCCCCTACAAGATATATTTTCTGGAACTTAGTTGTAATAGCGTATACATTGCCCCAAGAATAAATTACTGACTTTGTGGAGTCGAGAAACTGGTATAACTAGCTAGTGTTTGTTCTTAGTGTTTACAGAGTGTATATCACTTTTTCTGCTTACTTCCAAAAAGGAGACGTTTCTCAATTCGACTGTATGTTTTTTTATATGTGTTACCTCACAACTTTTTACTGAGTGAACCAATTTCGATGATTATTTTTTTTTGAAAGCTGGTATGTCTCGTGTGGTCCCGTATTAAGGTCAGACCAATAGTTTTTGAGTTATTCTTAATAACTTATATTGAAGTCGGCTGTACAAAATTTTTAATTATTTTTAAATTTTAAACTACCTTTGATTTCGTGAATATAAATTAAAGTTTCGTAAATATATAATGAGAGGTCAAAGTTAATATATTTATTCCTTTAAAATTTTCTCTGAGAGATTCTCTCGGTTTTAGGTTGTAAATAGCTCTTATGACGTCTTTTCTGTAAGACAAAATTAGTTTTTAAATCAGCCACATTTCCCCATAGCAAAATCCCATAAGATATTATGGAAATAACTGAAATAAACTAATTTAGCTGTCTCAATAACAGGATATCTCTAATCTTTTATACAGCATAGGCTGCAGAACTTAGTCTGCTTGTTAGTTTGGATGTATGGGGGCCCCACTAAAGCTTTACTTCATTTATCTCAGTATTTCCACAGTGGTAGAGCCACGCGGCAGCTTTTGCTGTCGCACGGATGGGCCGGCTCGAACCGGGGTGGTACCACGACCTCACAGAATACCAGCGTGAAGTAGAGGTTTACCTCTGCGTTTCGCTTGGTGAGTGCAGGTGGCCGGAGGCCCTTTTTACTGGAAATGAGGCATTCCATCTTAGTCCTCACGGGTGGCAACGCATCTGCATTTTGATTCGCAAACGAGGATAGATGTAGATGTCTATGGGCCGCAGCAACCACTTACCAGCAGGTGGACTGTGTGCTCGTTTGTCACCCTTATCCTATAAAAAAAAAAAAAAAAAAAAAAATATAAAAAAATAATAATCCTTTATAGTAAACTGCTTCACAATATGTTGGTGCGTCACATTGCGTAGTTTTTTGGAGATTTTGAAGCCAACTTGAGCCAGCAGACAGTAAGCGATAGTATCTCAAGACGCCTAAGCAGACAGACACCTTATTTTAACACTTTCACTGTCCCGTTTTCAGACACAATAGTAAGACAATAGAATGACCTATGTGTAGTACACGGGACAGCGGAAGGGTTAAGATTTACATCACCATCGGAGCACTTGTTTCACCGTTTCGACAATAGTTCACACGCGCAGACATTTAATACGCAAAATCGCACCACTTTTACATATCAAAATCCATTTCAAGCCATTATTTAAACAACAATACAGTAAGCAATCCGCCGCCGGTTAAGTTCCCGCCAAAGCACGCAGTGCGGGGTGCCTTGAAAATGGCACAGAGAAGCTATTTAGCAAATAAACATGTCTCTGCGTATCTTATGGTACATAGTACATATTGCTTCAACAGGCGAAATCATACTTATTTAAAAAAAATATACAATACATAGATTGCCCATTGTTACGATTTTATTGTTTGTATAGTATACATTTAATTTAATAGTGTGATATTTCTTATTGTTATTAGATTCATAAAATTTTCTCAGACATAACCTTATCAATATTCTATAAGCGCGTTTTAACAAATTTTAACTTGATTTGTGGTTTCTAGTAACGAGAATGTATACAATAATATTATTAATGGCTTATTGAAGCCCGCGATCCCCTTAACGAATATTTAATGTCATTCGGTGCTGATTTATGTTTTCAGTGGAATGGATTTGATCCTCTGAATATAGATGTTTTTGTAACTATTATTAGAAACAGTAAACACGACAAGAACTCATAATATGGCTTTCATTTATTATTATAAAATACTTTTTGATATATTAGATGATTCTTGCTAAGATAGTTTTTCTTCTATAATTTTTTTATTTTTATTTTAATGCTATTACAATGCTAGAACCATGCTTCGGCTATATTATAGTTGTAGCAAGAAGGGGTTGGTTCGACTAGGAAAGAACCACGTTCTCACAGAATACCACTTAAAATAGCAGCTTAATGCTGTTGTGTTTCGTATATTGAGTGTCGAAAATCGGAGTCAGGGTCGGGGTGTCCTCGTGAAAATGTATGTAAACCACCTCCACGATACGGGTACGGTATCGTGGAGGTGACGAGGTAATGTTTCTTAAAAAAAAGTTATGATAAATAGCACTACAAAGATGGTTAAGTACCAACGGCGGACTGAGTAGCACTGAAATAATGGTAAAATAGCAACGATTGGCTGAGAAAATCCGACAATTAAGGCAGCAAGAGCAGGTAATTTTCATCCCGCTGATTAACTCTGCCACGAGAATGGTTCTTAAATCCCTTATTAAGAATTAAGCGAAGCTGGATATCTCACTGAGAGTGAAGAAGAAAACAAAAATCCTTAATCTTGGATACGACAACGACCGTGCGTCGATTACCATCAATTTAAAAATTTTAAATTTAAAATTTTGTACAACCGACATCAATATAAATTATTAAGAATAACTCAAAAGATATTAATCAGACCTTGATCAAATTCATATGAAACCACATGAAAAGCACCAGCTTTCGAAATAAAACAATAATTATCGAAACTGGTTCACCCAGAAAAAAGTTATGAGGTAACACACATAACAAAAAAAAGGAACATACAGTCGAATTGAGTACTGCCTCCTTTTTGAGGTCTGTAGAAAAAGGGCGGGATTTTGCGATGCCGCATCTGAAAACAAGAAAAGGAGCACTAAAAAAGTTACCGTTACCTTTACAGTCTATTAATCTCCACTGCTAAACATATGCCCCACACATACATTGCCTCATAGAGTCGATATTTCACATTGTTGCCACGCTTGTCAAGCGGGTTGACAGAACGCAGTTTTTTTTTAAATTTTAGCCGTCATTAGGAAGACGTCGCTGCCAATCTCCTAATTTGTTTCCCACTTTCGCCCCAAACGACACCCACGGGCTGATTTGGGATGGTAGACATACTGACGCCATCACTACATGCTAAAGAAATCGTCTATAATAAATAGGTAGGATGCATCATAATCGTAATGCAGATTAGCGACCGTAGCTACTGAAATTTCACATTTCGCGCTGATTTCCCTGATTGTTACGGGTACTACAAATTCTAATGCGGTAGTCACAAATCTGCCTGCCGCACAGGTCGACCACCATTGCTGTTACCGTTACAGACTTTTAAATTAGACTTCTGAATATAGGCCTCAATAATACCCCATTTTTTGCCTCATAGGGTGATTTTTTTCACAAGCGGGTAGACAACAGCTGTTTCTTATTTTATTTTAAGTCGTTATTAGGAAGACGCTGCTGCTAGGGTTCCCAACCCTCCCGGATTGCCCGGGAAACTCCAGTAATAATGGTTAATCTCCCGACCTCCCGGGGTACAATAATTTCTCTGGCTTTTTCTAAAAATTATATGCATCCGTCACTTGTACGTGTCGCTACTCATTCGTATTGTGGCCACACAGAAAACCGCACGTCGCTGCCGGTGTAAATCTGTTCGTCTCGCCGTCGATGTTTTCAATTCGGTATGTGTCTGTATAAATTTAAAAATTAATAAATAATGATTCAGATTTTCGTTCAATCTGCCCCACCTCCCTCCTCCAACTGGATTTCATAAAATTCTCCCAGCTTGGTCCTTTCGAGAGTTGGTAATCCTAGTTGCTGCCCACCTCCTGATTTGTTTCCTTGTGTCACATCTTATGCAATCCACGGGATGATATGGGGTAGTGAATATTCTTTCACTGCCACTACACGGTAAATTGGCGATTGTGGTAAATATTTCTCCCTATAGTATAATAAAAAGTAACTGCTTTTATACGTTCCACTCCTAAAACAGGCCTTTTCTCATTTCCAAGTGGATTTGAGGACAAGAAAGTGGCCGTCAAAAGTTGGTTTGTAATTAATAGTAATTTTTTTGTATCGACAGATGCATGCAGAATTGCAGCGAAAGAGAATCCACCATTCCATAACAGGCAATTATAGGAACTGCCAGTAACACTTTATTTCGTGTGCCAATATTTGGTATTGGCGAATGTGAGACATCTAGAACTAGCATCGTCACTTCGCCTGCTAAGCGTGACAGACATTGTAGTTTGGACAGTCAAACAAGATAATTACCAAATATTGGCACACGGAATAAAGTGTTACTATCCAGGTGAAATATATTCGGAATTTGGCGAATGTGAGACATCTAGAACTAGCATCGTCACTTCGCCTGCTAAGCGTGACAGTCATTGTAGTTTGGACAGTCAAACAAGATAATTACCAAATATTGGCACACGGAATAAAGTGTTACTATCCAGGTGAAATATATTCGGAATTTGGCGAATGTGAGACATCTAGAACTAGCATCGTCAGTTCGCCTGCTAAGCGTGACAGTCATTGTAGTTTGGACTGTCAAACAACATAATTACCAAATATTGGCACACGGAATAAAGTGTTACTATCCAGGTGAAATATATTCGGAATTTGGCGAATGTGAGACATCTAGAACTAGCATCGTCACTTCGCCTGCTAAGCGTGACAGTCATTGTACTTAGGACAGTCAAACAAGATAATTACCAAATATTGGCACCCGGAATAAAATGTTACTATCCAGGTGAAATATATTCGGAATTTGGCGAATGTGAGACATCTAGAACTAGCATCGTCACTTCGCCTGCTAAGCGTGACAGTCATTGTAGTTTGGACAGTCAAACAAGATAATTACCAAATATTGGCACACGTAATAAAGTGTTACTATCCAGGTGAAATATATTCGGAATTTGGCGATTGTGAGACATCTAGAACTAGCATCGTCACTTCGCCTGCTAAGCGTGACAGTCATTGTAGTTTGGACAGTCAAACAAGATAATTACCAAATATTGACACACGGAATAAAATGTTACTATCCAGGTGAAATATATTCGGAATTTGGCGAATGTGAGACATCTAGAACTAGCATCGTCACTTCGCCTGCTAAGCGTGACAGTCATTGTAGTTAGGACAGTCAAACAAGATAAGTACCAAATATTGGCACACGGAATAAAGTGTTACTATCCAGGTGAAATATATTCGGAATTTGGCGAATGTGAGACATCTAGAACTAGCATCGTCACTTCGCCTGCTAAGCGTGACAGTCATTGTAGTTTGGACTGTCAAACAAGATAATTACCAAATATTGGCACACGGAATAAAGTGTTACTATCCAGGTGAAATATATTCGGAATTTGGCGAATGTGAGACATCTAGAACTAGCATCGTCACTTCGCCTGCTTAGCGTGACAGTCATTGTACTTAGGACAGTCAAACAAGATAATTACCAAATATTGGCACACGGAATAAAGTGTTACTATCCAGGTGAAATATATTCGGAATTTGGCGAATGTGAGACATCTAGAACTAGCATCGTCACTTCGCCTGCTAAGCGTGACAGTCATTGTAGTTTGGACAGTCAAACAAGATAATTACCAAATATTGGCACACGGAATAAAGTGTTACTATCAAGGTGAAATATATTCGGAATTTGGCGAATGTGAGACATCTAGAACTAGCATCGTCACTTCGCCTGCTAAGCGTGACAGTCATTGTACTTAGGACAGTCAAACAAGATAATTACCAAATATTGGCACACGGAATAAAGTGTTACTATCCAGGTGAAATATATTCGGAATTTGGCGAATGTGAGACATCTAGAACTAGCATCGTCACTTCGCCTGCTAAGCGTGACAGTCATTGTAGTTTGGACTGTCAAACAAGATAATTACCAAATATTGGCACACGGATTAAAGTGTTACTATCCAGGTGAAATATATTCGGAATTTGGCGAATGTGAGACATCTAGAACTAGCATCGTCACTTCGCCTGCTAAGCGTGACAGTCATTGTACTTAGGACAGTCAAACAAGATAATTACCAAATATTGGCACACGGAATAAAGTGTTACTATCCAGGTGAAATATATTCGGAATTTGGCGAATGTGAGACATCTAGAACTAGCATCGTCACTTCGCCTGCTAAGCGTGACAGTCATTGTAGTTTGGACAGGCAAACAAGATAATTACCAAATATTGGCACACGGAATAAAGTGTTACTATCCAGGTGAAATATATTCGGAATTTGGCGAATGTGAGACATCTAGAACTAGCATCGTCACTTCGCCTGCTAAGCGTGACAGTCATTGTAGTTTGGACAGTCAAACAAGATAATTACCAAATATTGGCACACGGAATAAAGTGTTACTATCCAGGTGAAATATATTCGGAGTTTGGCGAATGTGAGACATCTAGAAATAGCATCGTCAGTTCGCCTGCTAAGCGTGACAGTCATTGTAGTTTGGACTGTCAAACAAGATAGTTACCAAATATTGGCACACGGAATAAAGTGTTACTATCCAGGTGAAATATATTCGGAATTTGGCGAATGTGAGACATCTAGAACTAGCATCGTCAGTTCGCCTGCTAAGCGTGACAGTCATTGTAGTTTGGACTGTCAAACAAGATAATTACCAAATATTGGCACCCGGAATAAAGTGTTACTATCCAGGTGAAATATATTCGGAATTTGGCGAATGTGAGACATCTAGAACTAGCATCGTCAGTTCGCCTGCTAAGCGTGACAGTCATTGTAGTTTGGACTGTCAAACAAGATAATTACCAAATATTGGCACACGGAATAAAGTGTTACTATCCAGGTGAAATATATTCGGAATTTGGCGAATGTGAGACATCTAGAACTAGCATCGTCACTTCGCCTGCTAGGCGTGACAGTCGTTGTACTTAGGACAGTCAAACAAGATAATTACCAAATATTGGCACCCGGAATAAAGTGTTACTATCCAGGTGAAATATATTCGGAATTTGGCGAATGTGAGACATCTAGAACTAGCATCGTCAGTTCGCCTGCTAAGCGTGACAGTCATTGTAGTTTGGACTGTCAAACAAGATAATTACCAAATATTGGCACACGGAATAAAGTGTTACTATCCAGGTGAAATATATTCGGAATTTGGCGAATGTGAGACATCTAGAACTAGCATCGTCACTTCGCCTGCTAGGCGTGACAGTCATTGTACTTAGGACAGTCAAACAAGATAATTACCAAATATTGGCACCCGGAATAAGTGTTACTATCCAGGTGAAATATATTCGGAATTTGGCGAATGTGAGACATCTAGAACTAGCATCGTCAGTTCGCCTGCTAAGCGTGACAGTCATTGTAGTTTGGACAGTCAAACAAGATAATTACCAAATATTGGCACACGGAATAAAGTGTTACTATCCAGGTGAAATATATTCGGAATTTGGCGAATGTGAGACATCTAGAACTAGTATCGTCACTTCGCCTGCTAAGCGTGACAGTCATTGTAGTTTGGACAGTCAAACAAGATAATTACCAAATATTGGCACACGGAATAAAGTGTTACTATCCAGGTGAAATATATTCGGAATTTGGCGAATGTGAGACATCTAGAACTAGCATCGTCACTTCGCCTGCTAAGCGTGACAGTCATTGTAGTTAGGACAGTCAAACAAGATAAGTACCAAATATTGGCACACGGAATAAAGTGTTACTATCCAGGTGAAATATATTCGGAATTTGACGAATGTGAGACATCTAGAACTAGCATCGTCACTTCGCCTGCTAAGCGTGACAGTCATTGTAGTTTGGACAGTCAAACAAGATAATTACCAAATATTGGCACACGGAATAAAGTGTTACTATCCAGGTGAATTATATTCGGAATTTGGCGAATGTGAGACATCTAGAACTAGCATCGTCACTTCGCCTGCTAAGCGTGACAGTCATTGTAGTTTGGACTGTCAAACAAGATAATTACCAAATATTGGCACACGGAATAAAGTGTTACTATCCAGGTGAAATATATTCGGAATTTGGCGAATGTGAGACATCTAGAACTAGCATCGTCACTTCGCCTGCTAAGCGTGACAGTCATTGTACTTAGGACAGTCAAACAAGATAATTACCAAATATTGGCACACGGAATAAAGTGTTACTATCCAGGTGAAATATATTCGGAATTTGGCGAATGTGAGACATCTAGAACTAGCATCGTCACTTCGCCTGCTAAGCGTGACAGTCATTGTAGTTTGGACAGTCAAACAAGATAATTACCAAATATTGGCACACGGAATAAAGTGTTACTATCCAGGTGAAATATATTCGGAATTTGGCGAATGTGAGACATCTAGAACTAGCATCGTCACTTCGCCTGCTAAGCGTGACAGTCATTGTAGTTAGGATAGTCAAACAAGATAAGTACCAAATATTGGCACACGGAATAAAGTGTTACTATCCATGTGAAATATATTCCGAATTTGGCGAATGTGAGACATCTAGAACTAGCATCGTCAGTTCGCCTGCTAAGCGTGACAGTCATTGTAGTTTGGACTGTCAAACAAGATAATTACCAAATATTGGCACACGGAATAAAGTGTTACTATCCAGGTGAAATATATTCGGAATTTGGCGAATGTGAGACATCTAGAACTAGCATCGTCACTTCGCCTGCTAGGCGTGACAGTCATTGTACTTAGGACAGTCAAACAAGATAATTACCAAATATTGGCACCCGGAATAAAGTGTTACTATCCAGGTGAAATATATTCGGAATTTGGCGAATGTGAGACATCTAGAACTAGCATCGTCACTTCGCCTGCTAAGCGTGACAGTCATTGTACTTAGGACAGTCAAACAAGATAATTACCAAATATTGGCACCCGGAATAAAATGTTACTATCCAGGTGAAATATATTCGGAATTTGGCGAATGTGAGACATCTAGAACTAGCATCGTCAGTTCGCCTGCTAAGCGTGACAGTCATTGTAGTTTGGACTGTCAAACAACATAATTACCAAATATTGGCACACGGAATAAAGTGTTACTATCCAGGTGAAATATATTCGTAATTTGGAGAATGTGACACATCTAGAACTAGCATCGTCACTTCGCCTGCTAAGCGTGACAGTCATTGTACTTAGGACAGTCAAACAAGATAATTACCAAATATTGGCACCCGGAATAAAGTGTTACTATCCAGGTGAAATATATTCGGAATTTGGCGAATGTGAGACATCTAGAACTAGCATCGTCAGTTCGCCTGCTAAGCGTGACAGTCATTGTAGTTTGGACAGTCAAACAAGATAATTACCAAATATTGGCACACGGAATTAAGTGTTACTATCCAGGTGAAATATATTCGGAATTTGGCGAATGTGAGACATCTAGAACTAACATCGTCACTTCGCCTGCTAAGCGTGACAGTCATTGTAGTTTGGACAGTCAAACAAGATAGTTACCAAATATTGGCACACGGAATAAAGTGTTACTATCCAGGTGAAATATATTCGGAATTTGGCGAATGTGAGACATCTAGAACTAGCATCGTCACTTCGCCTGCTAAGCGTAACAGTCATTGTAGTTTGGACAGTCAAACAAGATAATTACCAAATATTGGCACACGGAATAAAGTGTTACTATCCAGGTGAAATATATTCGGAATTTGGCGATTGTGAGACATCTAGAACTAGCATAGTCACTTCGCCTGCTAAGCGTGACAGTCATTGTAGTTTGGACAGTCAAACAAGATAATTACCAAATATTGGCACACGGAATAAAGTGTTACTATCCAGGTGAAATATATTCGGAATTTGGCGAATGTGAGACATCTAGAACTAGCATCGTCACTTCGCCTGCTAAGCGTGACAGTCATTGTAGTTTGGACAGTCAAACAAGATAATTACCAAATATTGGCACCCGGAATAAAGTGTTACTATCCAGGTGAAATATATTCGGAATTTGGCGAATGTGAGACATCTAGAACTAGCATCGTCAGTTCGCCTGCTAAGCGTGACAGTCATTGTAGTTTGGACTGTCAAACAAGATAATTACCAAATATTGGCACACGGAATAAAGTGTTACTATCCAGGTGAAATATATTCGGAATTTGGCGAATGTGAGACATCTAGAACTAGCATCGTCACTTCGCCTGCTAAGCGTGACAGTCATTGTAGTTTGGACAGTCAAACAAGATAATTACCAAATATTGGCACACGGAATAAAGTGTTACTATCCAGGTGAAATATATTCGGAATTTGGCGAATGTGAGACATCTAGAACTAGCATCGTCACTTCGCCTGCTATGCGTGACAGTCATTGTAGTTTGGACAGTCAAACAAGATAATTACCAAATATTGGCACACGGAATAAAGTGTTACTATCCAGGTGAAATATATTCGGAATTTGGCGAATGTGAGACATCTAGAACTAGCATCGTCACTTCGCCTGCTATGCGTGACAGTCATTGTAGTTTGGACAGTCAAACAAGATAATTACCAAATATTGGCACACGGAATAAAGTGTTACTATCCAGGTGAAATATATTCGGAATTTGGCGAATGTGAGACATCTAGAACTAGCATCGTCACTTCGCCTGCTAAGCGTGACAGTCATTGTAGTTAGGACAGTCAAACAAGATAAGTACCAAATATTGGCACACGGAATAAAGTGTTACTATCCAGGTGAAATATATTCGGAATTTGGCGAATGTGAGACATCTAGAACTAGCATCGTCACTTCGCCTGCTAAGCGTGACAGTCATTGTAGTTTGGACAGTCTAACAAGATAATTACCAAAATTGGCACACGGAATAAAGTGTTACTATCCAGGTGAAATATATTCGGAATTTGGCGAATGTGAGACATCTAGAACTAGCATCGTCACTTCGCCTGCTAAGCGTAACAGTCATTGTAGTTTGGACAGTCAAACAAGATAATTACCAAATATTGGCACACGGAATAAAGTGTTACTATCCAGGTGAAATATATTCGGAATTTGGCGAATGTGAGATATCTAGAACTAGCATCGTCACTTCGCCTACTAAGCGTGACAGTCATTGTAGTTTGGACTGTCAAACAAGATAATTACCAAATATTGGCACACGGAATGAAGTGTTACTATCCATGTGAAATATATTCGGAATTTGGCGAATGTGACACATCTAGAACTAGCATCGTCACTTCGCCTGCTAAGCGTGACAGTCATTGTACTTAGGACAGTCAAACAAGATAATTACCAAATATTGGCACCCGGAATAAAATGTTACTATCCAGGTGAAATATATTCGGAATTTGGCGAATGTGAGACATCTAGAACTAGCATCGTCAGTTCGCCTGCTAAGCGTGACAGTCATTGTAGTTTGGACTGTCAAACAACATAATTACCAAATATTGGCACACGGAATAAAGTGTTACTATCCAGGTGAAATATATTCGTAATTTGGAGAATGTGACACATCTAGAACTAGCATCGTCACTTCGCCTGCTAAGCGTGACAGTCATTGTACTTAGGACAGTCAAACAAGATAATTACCAAATATTGGCACCCGGAATAAAGTGTTACTATCCAGGTGAAATATATTCGGAATTTGGCGAATGTGAGACATCTAGAACTAGCATCGTCAGTTCGCCTGCTAAGCGTGACAGTCATTGTAGTTTGGACAGTCAAACAAGATAATTACCAAATATTGGCACACGGAATTAAGTGTTACTATCCAGGTGAAATATATTCGGAATTTGGCGAATGTGAGACATCTAGAACTAGCATCGTCACTTCGCCTGCTAAGCGTGACAGTCATTGTAGTTTGGACAGTCAAACAAGATAGTTACCAAATATTGGCACACGGAATAAAGTGTTACTATCCAGGTGAAATATATTCGGAATTTGGCGAATGTGAGACATCTAGAACTAGCATCGTCACTTCGCCTGCTAAGCGTGACAGTCATTGTAGTTTGGACAGTCAAACAAGATAATTACCAAATATTGGCACACGGAATAAAGTGTTACTATCCAGGTGAAATATATTCGGAATTTGGCGAATGTGAGATATCTAGAACTAGCATCGTCACTTCGCCTACTAAGCGTGACAGTCATTGTAGTTTGGACTGTCAAACAAGATAATTACCAAATATTGGCACACGGAATGAAGTGTTACTATCCATGTGAAATATATTCGGAATTTGGCGAATGTGACACATCTAGAACTAGCATCGTCACTTCGCCTGCTAAGCGTGACAGTCATTGTACTTAGGACAGTCAAACAAGATAATTACCAAATATTGGCACCCGGAATAAAATGTTACTATCCAGGTGAAATATATTCGGAATTTGGCGAATGTGAGACATCTAGAACTAGCATCGTCAGTTCGCCTGCTAAGCGTGACAGTCATTGTAGTTTGGACTGTCAAACAACATAATTACCAAATATTGGCACACGGAATAAAGTGTTACTATCCAGGTGAAATATATTCGTAATTTGGAGAATGTGACACATCTAGAACTAGCATCGTCACTTCGCCTGCTAAGCGTGACAGTCATTGTACTTAGGACAGTCAAACAAGATAATTACCAAATATTGGCACCCGGAATAAAGTGTTACTATCCAGGTGAAATATATTCGGAATTTGGCGAATGTGAGACATCTAGAACTAGCATCGTCAGTTCGCCTGCTAAGCGTGACAGTCATTGTAGTTTGGACAGTCAAACAAGATAATTACCAAATATTGGCACACGGAATTAAGTGTTACTATCCAGGTGAAATATATTCGGAATTTGGCGAATGTGAGACATCTAGAACTAGCATCGTCACTTCGCCTGCTAAGCGTGACAGTCATTGTAGTTTGGACAGTCAAACAAGATAATTACCAAATATTGGCACACGGAATAAAGTGTTACTATCCAGGTGAAATATATTCGGAATTTGGCGAATGTGAGACATCTAGAACTAGCATCGTCACTTCGCCTGCTAAGCGTGACAGTCATTGTAGTTAGGATAGTCAAACAAGATACGTACCAAATATTGGCACACGGAATAAAGTGTTACTATCCAGGTGAAATATATTCCGAATTTGGCGAATGTGACACATCTAGAACTAGCATCGTCACTTCGCCTGCTAAGCGTGACAGTCATTGTAGTTTGGACAGTCAAACAAGATAATTACCAAATATTGGCACACGGAATAAAGTGTTACTATCCAGGTGAAATATATTCGGAATTTGGCGAATGTGAGACATCTAGAACTAGCATCGTCACTTCGCCTGCTAAGCGTGACAGTCATTGTAGTTAGGATAGTCAAACAAGATACGTACCAAATATTGGCACACGGAATAAAGTGTTACTATCCAGGTGAAATATATTCCGAATTTGGCGAATGTGACACATCTAGAACTAGCATCGTCACTTCGCCTGCTAAGCGTGACAGTCATTGTAGTTAGGACAGTCAAACAAGATAAGTACCAAATATTGGCACACGGAATAAAGTGTTACTATCCAGGTGAAATATATTCGGAATTTGACGAATGTGAGACATCTAGAACTAGCATCGTCACTTCGCCTGCTAAGCGTGACAGTCATTGTAGTTTGGACTGTCAAACAAGATAGTTACCAAATATTGGCACACGGAATAAAGTGTTACTATCCAGGTGAAATATATTCGGAATTTGGCGAATGTGAGACATCTAGAACTAGCATCGTCAGTTCGCCTGCTAAGCGTGACAGTCATTGTAGTTTGGACTGTCAAACAAGATAATTACCAAATATTGGCACCCGGAATAAAGTGTTACTATCCAGGTGAAATATATTCGGAATTTGGCGAATGTGAGACATCTAGAACTAGCATCGTCAGTTCGCCTGCTAAGCGTGACAGTCATTGTAGTTTGGACTGTCAAACAAGATAATTACCAAATATTGGCACACGGAATAAAGTGTTACTATCCAGGTGAAATATATTCGGAATTTGGCGAATGTGAGACATCTAGAACTAGCATCGTCACTTCGCATGCTAGGCGTGACAGTCATTGTACTTAGGACAGTCAAACAAGATAATTACCAAATATTGGCACCCGGAATAAAGTGTTACTATCCAGGTGAAATATATTCGGAATTTGGCGAATGTGAGACATCTAGAACTAGCATCGTCAGTTCGCCTGCTAAGCGTGACAGTCATTGTAGTTTGGACTGTCAAACAAGATAGTTACCAAATATTGGCACACGGAATAAAGTGTTACTATCCAGGTGAAATATATTCGGAATTTGGCGAATGTGAGACATCTAGAACTAGCATCGTCAGTTCGCCTGCTAAGCGTGACAGTCATTGTAGTTTGGACTGTCAAACAAGATAATTACCAAATATTGGCACACGGAATAAAGTGTTACTATCCAGGTGAAATATATTCGGAATTTGGCGAATGTGAGACATCTAGAACTAGCATCGTCACTTCGCCTGCTAGGCGTGACAGTCATTGTACTTAGGACAGTCAAACAAGATAATTACCAAATATTGGCACCCGGAATAAGTGTAACTATCCAGGTGAAATATATTCGGAATTTGGCGAATGTGAGACATCTAGAACTAGCATCGTCAGTTCGCCTGCTAAGCGTGACAGTCATTGTAGTTTGGACAGTCAAACAAGATAATTACCAAATATTGGCACACGGAATAAAGTGTTACTATCCAGGTGAAATATATTCGGAATTTGGCGAATGTGAGACATCTAGAACTAGTATCGTCACTTCGCCTGCTAAGCGTGACAGTCATTGTACTTAGGACAGTCAAACAAGATAATTACCAAATATTGGCACACGGAATAAAGTGTTACTATCCAGGTGAAATATATTCGGGATTTGGCGAATGTGAGACATCTAGAACTAGCATCGTCACTTCGCCTGCTAAGCGTGACAGTCATTGTAGTTTGGACAGTCAAACAAGATAATTACCAAATATTGGCACACGGAATAAAGTGTTACTATCCAGGTGAAATATATTTGGAATTTGGCGAATGTGAGACATCTAGAACTAGCATCGTCACTTCGCCTGCTAAGCATGACAGTCATTGTAGTTTGGACAGTCAAACAAGATAATTACCAAATATTGGCACACGGAATAAAGTGTTACTATCCAGGTGAAATATATTCGAAATTTGGCGAATGTGAGACATCTAGAACTAGCATCGTCACTTCGCCTGCTAAGCGTGACAGTCATTGTAGTTTGGACAGTCAAACAAGATAATTACCAAATATTGGCACACGGAATAAAGTGTTACTATCCAGGTGAAATATAATCGGAATTTGGCGAATGTGAGACATCTAGAACTAGCATCGTCACTTCGCCTGCTAAGCGTGACAGTCATTGTAGTTTGGACAGTCAAACAAGATAATTACAAAATATTGGCACACGGAATAAAGTGTTACTATCCAGGTGAAATATATTCGGAATTTGGCGAATGTGAGACATCTAGAACTAGCATCGTCACTTCGCCTGCTAAGCGTGACAGTCATTGTAGTTAGGACAGTCAAACAAGATAAGTACCAAATATTGGCACACGGAATAAAGTGTTACTATCCAGGTGAAATATATTCGGAATTTGACGAATGTGAGACATCTAGAACTAGCATCGTCACTTCGCCTGCTAAGCGTGACAGTCATTGTAGTTTGGACAGTCAAACAAGATAATTACCAAATATTGGCACACGGAATAAAGTGTTACTATCCAGGTGAATTATATTCGGAATTTGGCGAATGTGAGACATCTAGAACTAGCATCGTCACTTCGCCTGCTAAGCGTGACAGTCATTGTAGTTTGGACTGTCAAACAAGATAATTACCAAATATTGGCACACGGAATAAAGTGTTACTATCCAGGTGAAATATATTCGGAATTTGGCGAATGTGAGACATCTAGAACTAGCATCGTCACTTCGCCTGCTAAGCGTGACAGTCATTGTACTTAGGACAGTCAAACAAGATAATTACCAAATATTGGCACACGGAATAAAGTGTTACTATCCAGGTGAAATATATTCGGAATTTGGCGAATGTGAGACATCTAGAACTAGCATCGTCACTTCGCCTGCTAAGCGTGACAGTCATTGTAGTTTGGACAGTCAAACAAGATAATTACCAAATATTGGCACACGGAATAAAGTGTTACTATCCAGGTGAAATATATTCGGAATTTGGCGAATGTGAGACATCTAGAACTAGCATCGTCACTTCGCCTGCTAAGCGTGACAGTCATTGTAGTTAGGATAGTCAAACAAGATAAGTACCAAATATTGGCACACGGAATAAAGTGTTACTATCCATGTGAAATATATTCCGAATTTGGCGAATGTGAGACATCTAGAACTAGCATCGTCAGTTCGCCTGCTAAGCGTGACAGTCATTGTAGTTTGGACTGTCAAACAAGATAATTACCAAATATTGGCACACGGAATAAAGTGTTACTATCCAGGTGAAATATATTCGGAATTTGGCGAATGTGAGACATCTAGAACTAGCATCGTCACTTCGCCTGCTAGGCGTGACAGTCATTGTACTTAGGACAGTCAAACAAGATAATTACCAAATATTGGCACCCGGAATAAAGTGTTACTATCCAGGTGAAATATATTCGGAATTTGGCGAATGTGAGACATCTAGAACTAGCATCGTCACTTCGCCTGCTAAGCGTGACAGTCATTGTACTTAGGACAGTCAAACAAGATAGTTACCAAATATTGGCACACGGAATAAAGTGTTACTATCCAGGTGAAATAAATTCGGAATTTGGCGAATGTGAGACATCTAGAACTAGCATCGTCACTTCGCCTGCTAAGCGTGACAGTCATTGTAGTTTGGACAGTCAAACAAGATAATTACCAAATATTGGCACCCGGAATAAAGTGTTACTATCCAGGTGAAATATATTCGGAATTTGGCGAATGTGAGACATCTAGAACTAGCATCGTCACTTCGCCTGCTAAGCGTGACAGTCATTGTACTTAGGACAGTCAAACAAGATAATTACCAAATATTGGCACCCGGAATAAAATGTTACTATCCAGGTGAAATATATTCGGAATTTGGCGAATGTGAGACATCTAGAACTAGCATCGTCAGTTCGCCTGCTAAGCGTGACAGTCATTGTAGTTTGGACTGTCAAACAACATAATTACCAAATATTGGCACACGGAATAAAGTGTTACTATCCAGGTGAAATATATTCGTAATTTGGAGAATGTGACACATCTAGAACTAGCATCGTCACTTCGCCTGCTAAGCGTGACAGTCATTGTACTTAGGACAGTCAAACAAGATAATTACCAAATATTGGCACCCGGAATAAAGTGTTACTATCCAGGTGAAATATATTCGGAATTTGGCGAATGTGAGACATCTAGAACTAGCATCGTCAGTTCGCCTGCTAAGCGTGACAGTCATTGTAGTTTGGACAGTCAAACAAGATAATTACCAAATATTGGCACACGGAATTAAGTGTTACTATCCAGGTGAAATATATTCGGAATTTGGCGAATGTGAGACATCTAGAACTAACATCGTCACTTTGCCTGCTAAGCGTGACAGTCATTGTAGTTTGGACAGTCAAACAAGATAGTTACCAAATATTGGCACACGGAATAAAGTGTTACTATCCAGGTGAAATATATTCGGAATTTGGCGAATGTGAGACATCTAGAACTAGCATCGTCACTTCGCCTGCTAAGCGTAACAGTCATTGTAGTTTGGACAGTCAAACAAGATAATTACCAAATATTGGCACACGGAATAAAGTGTTACTATCCAGGTGAAATATATTCGGAATTTGGCGATTGTGAGACATCTAGAACTAGCATAGTCACTTCGCCTGCTAAGCGTGACAGTCATTGTAGTTTGGACAGTCAAACAAGATAATTACCAAATATTGGCACACGGAATAAAGTGTTACTATCCAGGTGAAATATATTCGGAATTTGGCGAATGTGAGACATCTAGAACTAGCATCGTCACTTCGCCTGCTAAGCGTGACAGTCATTGTAGTTTGGACAGTCAAACAAGATAATTACCAAATATTGGCACCCGGAATAAAGTGTTACTATCCAGGTGAAATATATTCGGAATTTGGCGAATGTGAGACATCTAGAACTAGCATCGTCAGTTCGCCTGCTAAGCGTGACAGTCATTGTAGTTTGGACTGTCAAACAAGATAATTACCAAATATTGGCACACGGAATAAAGTGTTACTATCCAGGTGAAATATATTCGGAATTTGGCGAATGTGAGACATCTAGAACTAGCATCGTCACTTCGCCTGCTAAGCGTGACAGTCATTGTAGTTTGGACAGTCAAACAAGATAATTACCAAATATTGGCACACGGAATAAAGTGTTACTATCCAGGTGAAATATATTCGGAATTTGGCGAATGTGAGACATCTAGAACTAGCATCGTCACTTCGCCTGCTATGCGTGACAGTCATTGTAGTTTGGACAGTCAAACAAGATAATTACCAAATATTGGCACACGGAATAAAGTGTTACTATCCAGGTGAAATATATTCGGAATTTGGCGAATGTGAGACATCTAGAACTAGCATCGTCACTTCGCCTGCTATGCGTGACAGTCATTGTAGTTTGGACAGTCAAACAAGATAATTACCAAATATTGGCACACGGAATAAAGTGTTACTATCCAGGTGAAATATATTCGGAATTTGGCGAATGTGAGACATCTAGAACTAGCATCGTCACTTCGCCTGCTAAGCGTGACAGTCATTGTAGTTAGGACAGTCAAACAAGATAAGTACCAAATATTGGCACACGGAATAAAGTGTTACTATCCAGGTGAAATATATTCGGAATTTGGCGAATGTGAGACATCTAGAACTAGCATCGTCTTTTCGCCTGCTAAGCGTGACAGTCATTGTAGTTTGGACAGTCAAACAAGATAATTACCAAAATTGGCACACGGAATAAAGTGTTACTATCCAGGTGAAATATATTCGGAATTTGGCGAATGTGAGACATCTAGAACTAGCATCGTCACTTCGCCTGCTAAGCGTAAAAGTCATTGTAGTTTGGACAGTCAAACAAGATAATTACCAAATATTGGCACACGGAATAAAGTGTTACTATCCAGGTGAAATATATTCGGAATTTGGCGAATGTGAGATATCTAGAACTAGCATCGTCACTTCGCCTACTAAGCGTGACAGTCATTGTAGTTTGGACTGTCAAACAAGATAATTACCAAATATTGGCACACGGAATGAAGTGTTACTATCCATGTGAAATATATTCGGAATTTGGCGAATGTGACACATCTAGAACTAGCATCGTCACTTCGCCTGCTAAGCGTGACAGTCATTGTACTTAGGACAGTCAAACAAGATAATTACCAAATATTGGCACCCGGAATAAAATGTTACTATCCAGGTGAAATATATTCGGAATTTGGCGAATGTGAGACATCTAGAACTAGCATCGTCAGTTCGCCTGCTAAGCGTGACAGTCATTGTAGTTTGCACTGTCAAACAACATAATTACCAAATATTGGCACACGGAATAAAGTGTTACTATCCAGGTGAAATATATTCGTAATTTGGAGAATGTGACACATCTAGAACTAGCATCGTCACTTCGCCTGCTAAGCGTGACAGTCATTGTACTTAGGACAGTCAAACAAGATAATTACCAAATATTGGCACCCGGAATAAAGTGTTACTATCCAGGTGAAATATATTCGGAATTTGGCGAATGTGAGACATCTAGAACTAGCATCGTCAGTTCGCCTGCTAAGCGTGACAGTCATTGTAGTTTGGACAGTCAAACAAGATAATTACCAAATATTGGCACACGGAATTAAGTGTTACTATCCAGGTGAAATATATTCGGAATTTGGCGAATGTGAGACATCTAGAACTAGCATCGTCACTTCGCCTGCTAAGCGTGACAGTCATTGTAGTATGGACAGTCAAACAAGATAGTTACCAAATATTGGCACACGGAATAAAGTGTTACTATCCAGGTGAAATATATTCGGAATTTGGCGAATGTGAGACATCTAGAACTAGCATCGTCACTTCGCCTGCTAAGCGTGACAGTCATTGTAGTTTGGACAGTCAAACAAGATAATTACCAGATATTGGCACACGGAATAAAGTGTTACTATCCAGGTGAAATATATTCGGAATTTGGCGAATGTGAGATATCTAGAACTAGCATCGTCACTTCGCCTACTAAGCGTGACAGTCATTGTAGTTTGAACTGTCAAACAAGATAATTACCAAATATTGGCACACGGAATGAAGTGTTACTATCCATGTGAAATATATTCGGAATTTGGCGAATGTGACACATCTAGAACTAGCATCGTCACTTCGCCTGCTAAGCGTGACAGTCATTGTACTTAGGACAGTCAAACAAGATAATTACCAAATATTGGCACCCGGAATAAAATGTTACTATCCAGGTGAAATATATTCGGAATTTGGCGAATGTGAGACATCTAGAACTAGCATCGTCAGTTCGCCTGCTAAGCGTGACAGTCATTGTAGTTTGGACTGTCAAACAACATTATTACCAAATATTGGCACACGGAATAAAGTGTTACTATCCAGGTGAAATATATTCGTAATTTGGAGAATGTGACACATCTAGAACTAGCATCGTCACTTCGCCTGCTAAGCGTGACAGTCATTGTACTTAGGACAGTCAAACAAGATAATTACCAAATATTGGCACCCGGAATAAAGTGTTACTATCCAGGTGAAATATATTCGGAATTTGGCGAATGTGAGACATTCAGAACTAGCATCGTCAGTTCGCCTGCTAAGCGTGACAGTCATTGTAGTTTGGACAGTCAAACAAGATAATTACCAAATATTGGCACACGGAATTAAGTGTTACTATCCAGGTGAAATATATTCGGAATTTGGCGAATGTGAGACATCTAGAACTAGCATCGTCAGTTCGCCTGCTAAGCGTGACAGTCATTGTAGTTTGGACTGTCAAACAACATAATTACCAAATATTGGCACACGGAATAAAGTGTTACTATCCAGGTGAAATATATTCGGAATTTGGCGAATGTGAGACATCTAGAACTAGCATCGTCACTTCGCCTGCTAAGCGTAACAGTCATTGTAGTTTGGACAGTCAAACAAGATAATTACCAAATATTGGCACACGGAATAAAGTGTTACTATCCAGGTGAAATATATTCGGAATTTGGCGATTGTGAGACATCTAGAACTAGCATAGTCACTTCGCCTGCTAAGCGTGACAGTCATTGTAGTTTGGACAGTCAAACAAGATAATTACCAAATATTGGCACACGGAATAAAGTGTTACTATCCAGGTGAAATATATTCGGAATTTGGCGAATGTGAGACATCTAGAACTAGCATCGTCACTTCGCCTGCTAAGCGTGACAGTCATTGTAGTTTGGACAGTCAAACAAGATAATTACCAAATATTGGCACCCGGAATAAAGTGTTACTATCCAGGTGAAATATATTCGGAATTTGGCGAATGTGAGACATCTAGAACTAGCATCGTCAGTTCGCCTGCTAAGCGTGACAGTCATTGTAGTTTGGACTGTCAAACAAGATAATTACCAAATATTGGCACACGGAATAAAGTGTTACTATCCAGGTGAAATATATTCGGAATTTGGCGAATGTGAGACATCTAGAACTAGCATCGTCACTTCGCCTGCTAAGCGTGACAGTCATTGTAGTTTGGACAGTCAAACAAGATAATTACCAAATATTGGCACACGGAATAAAGTGTTACTATCCAGGTGAAATATATTCGGAATTTGGCGAATGTGAGACATCTAGAACTAGCATCGTCACTTCGCCTGCTATGCGTGACAGTCATTGTAGTTTGGACAGTCAAACAAGATAATTACCAAATATTGGCACACGGAATAAAGTGTTACTATCCAGGTGAAATATATTCGGAATTTGGCGAATGTGAGACATCTAGAACTAGCATCGTCACTTCGCCTGCTATGCGTGACAGTCATTGTAGTTTGGACAGTCAAACAAGATAATTACCAAATATTGGCACACGGAATAAAGTGTTACTATCCAGGTGAAATATATTCGGAATTTGGCGAATGTGAGACATCTAGAACTAGCATCGTCACTTCGCCTGCTAAGCGTGACAGTCATTGTAGTTAGGACAGTCAAACAAGATAAGTACCAAATATTGGCACACGGAATAAAGTGTTACTATCCAGGTGAAATATATTCGGAATTTGGCGAATGTGAGACATCTAGAACTAGCATCGTCTTTTCGCCTGCTAAGCGTGACAGTCATTGTAGTTTGGACAGTCAAACAAGATAATTACCAAAATTGGCACACGGAATAAAGTGTTACTATCCAGGTGAAATATATTCGGAATTTGGCGAATGTGAGACATCTAGAACTAGCATCGTCACTTCGCCTGCTAAGCGTAAAAGTCATTGTAGTTTGGACAGTCAAACAAGATAATTACCAAATATTGGCACACGGAATAAAGTGTTACTATCCAGGTGAAATATATTCGGAATTTGGCGAATGTGAGATATCTAGAACTAGCATCGTCACTTCGCCTACTAAGCGTGACAGTCATTGTAGTTTGGACTGTCAAACAAGATAATTACCAAATATTGGCACACGGAATGAAGTGTTACTATCCATGTGAAATATATTCGGAATTTGGCGAATGTGACACATCTAGAACTAGCATCGTCACTTCGCCTGCTAAGCGTGACAGTCATTGTACTTAGGACAGTCAAACAAGATAATTACCAAATATTGGCACCCGGAATAAAATGTTACTATCCAGGTGAAATATATTCGGAATTTGGCGAATGTGAGACATCTAGAACTAGCATCGTCAGTTCGCCTGCTAAGCGTGACAGTCATTGTAGTTTGCACTGTCAAACAACATAATTACCAAATATTGGCACACGGAATAAAGTGTTACTATCCAGGTGAAATATATTCGTAATTTGGAGAATGTGACACATCTAGAACTAGCATCGTCACTTCGCCTGCTAAGCGTGACAGTCATTGTACTTAGGACAGTCAAACAAGATAATTACCAAATATTGGCACCCGGAATAAAGTGTTACTATCCAGGTGAAATATATTCGGAATTTGGCGAATGTGAGACATCTAGAACTAGCATCGTCAGTTCGCCTGCTAAGCGTGACAGTCATTGTAGTTTGGACAGTCAAACAAGATAATTACCAAATATTGGCACACGGAATTAAGTGTTACTATCCAGGTGAAATATATTCGGAATTTGGCGAATGTGAGACATCTAGAACTAGCATCGTCACTTCGCCTGCTAAGCGTGACAGTCATTGTAGTATGGACAGTCAAACAAGATAGTTACCAAATATTGGCACACGGAATAAAGTGTTACTATCCAGGTGAAATATATTCGGAATTTGGCGAATGTGAGACATCTAGAACTAGCATCGTCACTTCGCCTGCTAAGCGTGACAGTCATTGTAGTTTGGACAGTCAAACAAGATAATTACCAGATATTGGCACACGGAATAAAGTGTTACTATCCAGGTGAAATATATTCGGAATTTGGCGAATGTGAGATATCTAGAACTAGCATCGTCACTTCGCCTACTAAGCGTGACAGTCATTGTAGTTTGAACTGTCAAACAAGATAATTACCAAATATTGGCACACGGAATGAAGTGTTACTATCCATGTGAAATATATTCGGAATTTGGCGAATGTGACACATCTAGAACTAGCATCGTCACTTCGCCTGCTAAGCGTGACAGTCATTGTACTTAGGACAGTCAAACAAGATAATTACCAAATATTGGCACCCGGAATAAAATGTTACTATCCAGGTGAAATATATTCGGAATTTGGCGAATGTGAGACATCTAGAACTAGCATCGTCAGTTCGCCTGCTAAGCGTGACAGTCATTGTAGTTTGGACTGTCAAACAACATTATTACCAAATATTGGCACACGGAATAAAGTGTTACTATCCAGGTGAAATATATTCGTAATTTGGAGAATGTGACACATCTAGAACTAGCATCGTCACTTCGCCTGCTAAGCGTGACAGTCATTGTACTTAGGACAGTCAAACAAGATAATTACCAAATATTGGCACCCGGAATAAAGTGTTACTATCCAGGTGAAATATATTCGGAATTTGGCGAATGTGAGACATTCAGAACTAGCATCGTCAGTTCGCCTGCTAAGCGTGACAGTCATTGTAGTTTGGACAGTCAAACAAGATAATTACCAAATATTGGCACACGGAATTAAGTGTTACTATCCAGGTGAAATATATTCGGAATTTGGCGAATGTGAGACATCTAGAACTAGCATCGTCACTTCGCCTGCTAAGCGTGACAGTCATTGTAGTTTGGACAGTCAAACAAGATAATTACCAAATATTGGCACACGGAATAAAGTGTTACTATCCAGGTGAAATATATTCGGAATTTGGCGAATGTGAGACATCTAGAACTAGCATCGTCACTTCGCCTGCTAAGCGTGACAGTCATTGTAGTTAGGATAGTCAAACAAGATACGTACCAAATATTGGCACACGGAATAAAGTGTTACTATCCAGGTGAAATATATTCCGAATTTGGCGAATGTGACACATCTAGAACTAGCATCGTCACTTCGCCTGCTAAGCGTGACAGTCATTGTAGTTAGGACAGTCAAACAAGATAAGTACCAAATATTGGCACACGGAATAAAGTGTTACTATCCAGGTGAAATATATTCGGAATTTGACGAATGTGAGACATCTAGAACTAGCATCGTCACTTCGCCTGCTAAGCGTGACAGTCATTGTAGTTTGGACAGTCAACCAAGATAATTACCAAATATTGGCACACGGAATAAAGTGTTACTATCCAGGTGAATTATATTCGGAATTTGGCGAATGTGAGACATCTAGAACTAGCATCGTCACTTCGCCTGCTAAGCGTGACAGTCATTGTAGTTTGGACTGTCAAACAAGATAATTACCAAATATTGGCACACGGAATAAAGTGTTACTATCCAGGTGAAATATATTCGGAATTTGGCGAATGTGACACATCTAGAACTAGCATCGTCACTTCGCCTGCTAAGCGTGACAGTCATTGTACTTAGGACAGTCAAACAAGATAATTACCAAATATTGGCACCCGGAATAAAATGTTACTATCCAGGTGAAATATATTCGGAATTTGGCGAATGTGAGACATCTAGAACTAGCATCGTCAGTTCGCCTGCTAAGCGTGACAGTCATTGTAGTTTGGACTGTCAAACAACATAATTACCAAATATTGGCACACGGAATAAAGTGTTACTATCCAGGTGAAATATATTCGTAATTTGGAGAATGTGACACATCTAGAACTAGCATCGTCACTTCGCCTGCTAAGCGTGACAGTCATTGTACTTAGGACAGTCAAACAAGATAATTACCAAATATTGGCACCCGGAATAAAGTGTTACTATCCATGTGAAATATATTCGGAATTTGGCGAATGTGAGACATCTAGAACTAGCATCGTCAGTTCGCCTGCTAAGCGTGACAGTCATTGTAGTTTGGACAGTCAAACAAGATAATTACCAAATATTGGCACACGGAATTAAGTGTTACTATCCAGGTGAAATATATTCGGAATTTGGCGAATGTGAGACATCTAGAACTAGCATCGTCACTTCGCCTGCTAAGCGTGACAGTCATTGTAGTTTGGACAGTCAAACAAGATAATTACCAAATATTGGCACACGGAATAAAGTGTTACTATCCAGGTGAAATATATTCGGAATTTGGCGAATGTGAGACATCTAGAACTAGCATCGTCACTTCGCCTGCTAAGCGTGACAGTCATTGTAGTTAGGATAGTCAAACAAGATACGTACCAAATATTGGCACACGGAATAAAGTGTTACTATCCAGGTGAAATATATTCCGAATTTGGCGAATGTGACACATTTTTAAATAAAACTAATTTTACGGATTTTATCGCGTATATTAACTTATTTTTAACTTATTTTTATATTCCCGACGTTTCGGGTGCTTTCCAGCACCCGTGGTCACGGGGGACGGAGTTGTTTGACGTCCTGTTGTCATAGTTAGCCCGGCTACCTTCAGTTTTTTAATATTAATTTTTGGTTCGATTTACGCAGAATGAGCTTACAGTATCTTGAAGTCTAGCAGTGGTATACTTGGGTTTGGATTTGATTTTATTAATTATGGGATCCCAAGCAGATGGCAGCACCCATCCATCTTCTCTATTGAAATTAGGATGTTTTTTAATTTCAATAGCCTCGCGAATCATCCTTGGGAGGAATCGGTGTTCTTTTGCGAGGATTTGTGGTCTATCAAATCTAATGTAATGACGGGGACGATCCTGAACATGTTCACAAACTGCAGACTTCCCGATACGTCGGTGCTTCACGTCAGCTATATGTTCTTTAACGCGGGTTTTAATAGATCTTTTTGTTTGTCCTATGTACGAGAGACCACATTCACAATCCAGCTTGTACACTCCTGCATCTTGTAGAGGGATATGACACTTGACGGATGGTAAAAATTGACCAATCTTCTTCAGCGGCTTGAAGTACGTTTTAATGGAAGCTCGCTTCAAGATGTAGCCAACCTTGTCTGTGACTCCTCTGACATAGGGTAGTACAGCAGGCACACGCTCGACTGTGGCTGGCTTCACTCGGTCACTGTGACGTAGGCGCGGGACCCGAAGCTTGTTGTCTTGCAGTACTTGCTCGACGTGCTGAAGCTCGGCGGCCAGATGTTTTCTGTCACAGATCCCTCGTGCTCTCTGAAACAAAGATTTTCCCACGGTAGCTAACTGTGAAGGATGATGGTGAGATTCACCATTTAAATATCGGTTGGTATGGGTATTTTTTCTGTACACAGTATGACCAATAGTGTTATCAGGATTTCGGATGACTAAAACATCTAGAAAAGCTAAAGTATTGTTTGCCTCTAACTCCATTGTGAATTGTATTTTAGGGTTTATGGAATTAAGGTGGTTTAAAAATGCAGTTACTTTGTCAGATGGTAAAATTGTGAAAGTATCGTCTACGTACCGCTTGTAGAATCTTGGATTTACAGGAGCAGTAAGAAGGGCTTTCTCCTCAAAGTCCTCCATGAATATGTCGGCGACTACGGGAGATACAGGTGAGCCCATTGCCACTCCGTCTACTTGCATGTAGAACTCTTCTTTCCACAATAAATAGCCAGATGTGAGGCAGTGTTTGAGTAATACTGCATATTCTGTAGGCATGTTGTTATCTTCTAGCTTTCTAGTAACAATTGAGATGCAGTCTTCAATAGGTAGGCATGTGAATAGTGACTGAACATCAAAACTGACCATAGTTTCATTGTCAGCGAGATGTAGGTCTTTAATCTCACTAACAAATTGGTATGAATCCTTTGTGTGTGCTCTGGTATGTCCTCTTAGTGGTGACAGTATTTTTGCCAAGTGTTGAGCCAACTTATAAGTTGGTGAATCGATCTGGCTTACTATAGGACGTAGTCAAAGTGTTTCTTTTGTCAAAAGAAACACTGGACGAACCAACAATAAGAGTATTGTCGAAAGGCTTAAATTTTGCTATAACGCCGCAAAAAATCCCGTACGAGGAAATTATCTGTAGTGTTGAGGATTGTCTGTTTAAGAATAATATCGGTAAAGAGGATTTAGAGGCTATACGTCAAGACATTTCGTCCTTGTTACGTCGAAGTTCAGCGCCGAAACTAAATCTTCCGAAAGACGAATTTAAAGCGTTGTACAACTTACGCAACAGACCCGAGCTCACGATTCTCCGCGCGGATAAAGGAAATGCTACGGTAATAATGGACACGTCAGAGTATAATTTCAAAATACAACAACTTTTATCGGACGTAAGTACATACAAAAAGGTCAAAATAGACCCTACAACTAATACACTCAAAACAACCACTGATTTAATAAAGAAATACTCCGAAAAATTAGATCTTGACGTGAATTCGACAATACCATCATGTGCCAAACCACCGAGGTTGTATGGGTTACCGAAAATACACAAACCAAATGCTCCACTACGTCCTATAGTAAGCCAGATCGATTCACCAACTTATAAGTTGGCTCAACACTTGGCAAAAATACTGTCACCACTAAGAGGACATACCAGAGCACACACAAAGGATTCATACCAATTTGTTAGTGAGATTAAAGACCTACATCTCGCTGACAATGAAACTATGGTCAGTTTTGATGTTCAGTCACTATTCACATGCCTACCTATTGAAGACTGCATCTCAATTGTTACTAGAAAGCTAGAAGATAACAACATGCCTACAGAATATGCAGTATTACTCAAACACTGCCTCACATCTGGCTATTTATTGTGGAAAGAAGAGTTCTACATGCAAGTAGACGGAGTGGCAATGGGCTCACCTGTATCTCCCGTAGTCGCCGACATATTCATGGAGGACTTTGAGGAGAAAGCCCTTCTTACTGCTCCTGTAAATCCAAGATTCTACAAGCGGTACGTAGACGATACTTTCACAATTTTACCATCTGACAAAGTAACTGCATTTTTAAACCACCTTAATTCCATAAACCCTAAAATACAATTCACAATGGAGTTAGAGGCAAACAATACTTTAGCTTTTCTAGATGTTTTAGTCATCCGAAATCCTGATAACACTATTGGTCATACTGTGTACAGAAAAAATACCCATACCAACCGATATTTAAATGGTGAATCTCACCATCATCCTTCACAGTTAGCTACCGTGGGAAAATCTTTGTTTCAGAGAGCACGAGGGATCTGTGACAGAAAACATCTGGCCGCCGAGCTTCAGCACGTCGAGCAAGTACTGCAAGACAACAAGCTTCGGGTCCCGCGCCTACGTCACAGTGACCGAGTGAAGCCAGCCACAGTCGAGCGTGTGCCTGCTGTACTACCCTATGTCAGAGGAGTCACAGACAAGGTTGGCTACATCTTGAAGCGAGCTTCCATTAAAACGTACTTCAAGCCGCTGAAGAAGATTGGTCAATTTTTACCATCCGTCAAGTGTCATATCCCTCTACAAGATGCAGGAGTGTACAAGCTGGATTGTGAATGTGGTCTCTCGTACATAGGACAAACAAAAAGATCTATTAAAACCCGCGTTAAAGAACATATAGCTGACGTGAAGCACCGACGTATCGGGAAGTCTGCAGTTTGTGAACATGTTCAGGATCGTCCCCGTCATTACATTAGATTTGATAGACCACAAATCCTCGCAAAAGAACACCGATTCCTCCCAAGGATGATTCGCGAGGCTATTGAAATTAAAAAACATCCTAATTTCAATAGAGAAGATGGATGGGTGCTGCCATCTGCTTGGGATCCCATAATTAATAAAATCAAATCCAAACCCAAGTATACCACTGCTAGACTTCAAGATACTGTAAGCTCATTCTGCGTAAATCGAACCAAAAATTAATATTAAAAAACTGAAGGTAGCCGGGCTAACTATGACAACAGGACGTCAAACAACTCCGTCCCCCGTGACCACGGGTGCTGGAAAGCACCCGAAACGTCGGGAATATAAAAATAAGTTAAAAATAAGTTAATATACGCGATAAAATCCGTAAAATTAGTTTTATTTAAAAATGTGTAGTGTTCGCGTAAATATAAGAAATCAGAATGTGACACATCTAGAACTAGCATCGTCACTTCGCCTGCTAAGCGTGACAGTCATTGTAGTTAGGACAGTCAAACAAGATAAGTACCAAATATTGGCACACGGAATAAAGTGTTACTATCCAGGTGAAATATATTCGGAATTTGACGAATGTGAGACATCTAGAACTAGCATCGTCACTTCGCCTGCTAAGCGTGACAGTCATTGTAGTTTGGACAGTCAAACAAGATAATTACCAAATATTGGCACACGGAATAAAGTGTTACTATCCAGGTGAAATATATTCGGAATTTGGCGAATGTGAGACATCTAGAACTAGCATCGTCACTTCGCCTGCTAAGCGTGACAGTCATTGTAGTTAGGATAGTCAAACAAGATACGTACCAAATATTGGCACACGGAATAAAGTGTTACTATCCAGGTGAAATATATTCCGAATTTGGCGAATGTGACACATCTAGAACTAGCATCGTCACTTCGCCTGCTAAGCGTGACAGTCATTGTAGTTAGGACAGTCAAACAAGATAAGTACCAAATATTGGCACACGGAATAAAGTGTTACTATCCAGGTGAAATATATTCGGAATTTGACGAATGTGAGACATCTAGAACTAGCATCGTCACTTCGCCTGCTAAGCGTGACAGTCATTGTAGTTTGGACAGTCAAACAAGATAGTTACCAAATATTGGCACACGGAATAAAGTGTTACTATCCAGGTGAAATATATTCGGAATTTGGCGAATGTGAGACATCTAGAACTAGCATCGTCAGTTCGCCTGCTAAGCGTGACAGTCATTGTAGTTTGGACTGTCAAACAAGATAATTACCAAATATTGGCACACGGAATAAAGTGTTACTATCCAGGTGAAATATATTCGGAATTTGGCGAATGTGACACATCTAGAACTAGCATCGTCACTTCGCCTGCTAAGCGTGACAGTCATTGTACTTAGGACAGTCAAACAAGATAATTACCAAATATTGGCACCCGGAATAAAATGTTACTATCCAGGTGAAATATATTCGGAATTTGGCGAATGTGAGACATCTAGAACTAGCATCGTCAGTTCGCCTGCTAAGCGTGACAGTCATTGTAGTTTGGACAGTCAAACAAGATAATTACCAAATATTGGCACACGGAATTAAGTGTTACTATCCAGGTGAAATATATTCGGAATTTGGCGAATGTGAGACATCTAGAACTAGCATCGTCACTTCGCCTGCTAAGCGTGACAGTCATTGTAGTTTGGACAGTCAAACAAGATAATTACCAAATATTGGCACACGGAATAAAGTGTTACTATCCAGGTGAAATATATTCGGAATTTGGCGAATGTGAGACATCTAGAACTAGCATCGTCACTTCGCCTGCTAAGCGTGACAGTCATTGTAGTTAGGACAGTCAAACAAGATAAGTACCAAATATTGGCACACGGAATAAAGTGTTACTATCCAGGTGAAATATATTCGGAATTTGACGAATGTGAGACATCTAGAACTAGCATCGTCACTTCGCCTGCTAAGCGTGACAGTCATTGTAGTTTGGACAGTCAAACAAGATAATTACCAAATATTGGCACACGGAATAAAGTGTTACTATCCAGGTGAAATATATTCGGAATTTGGCGAATGTGAGACATCTAGAACTAGCATCGTCACTTCGCCTGCTAAGCGTGACAGTCATTGTACTTAGGACAGTCAAACAAGATAGTTACCAAATATTGGCACACGGAATAAAGTGTTACTATCCAGGTGAAATAAATTCGGAATTTGGCGAATGTGAGACATCTAGAACTAGCATCGTCACTTCGCCTGCTAAGCGTGACAGTCATTGTAGTTTGGACAGTCAAACAAGATAATTACCAAATATTGGCACCCGGAATAAAGTGTTACTATCCAGGTGAAATATATTCGGAATTTGGCGAATGTGAGACATCTAGAACTAGCATCGTCACTTCGCCTGCTAAGCGTGACAGTCATTGTACTTAGGACAGTCAAACAAGATAATTACCAAATATTGGCACCCGGAATAAAATGTTACTATCCAGGTGAAATATATTCGGAATTTGGCGAATGTGAGACATCTAGAACTAGCATCGTCAGTTCGCCTGCTAAGCGTGACAGTCATTGTAGTTTGGACTGTCAAACAACATAATTACCAAATATTGGCACACGGAATAAAGTGTTACTATCCAGGTGAAATATATTCGTAATTTGGAGAATGTGACACATCTAGAACTAGCATCGTCACTTCGCCTGCTAAGCGTGACAGTCATTGTACTTAGGACAGTCAAACAAGATAATTACCAAATATTGGCACCCGGAATAAAGTGTTACTATCCAGGTGAAATATATTCGGAATTTGGCGAATGTGAGACATCTAGAACTAGCATCGTCAGTTCGCCTGCTAAGCGTGACAGTCATTGTAGTTTGGACAGTCAAACAAGATTATTACCAAATATTGGCACACGGAATTAAGTGTTACTATCCAGGTGAAATATATTCGGAATTTGGCGAATGTGAGACATCTAGAACTAGCATCGTCACTTCGCCTGCTAAGCGTGACAGTCATTGTAGTTTGGACAGTCAAACAAGATAATTACCAAATATTGGCACACGGAATTAAGTGTTACTATCCAGGTGAAATATATTCGGAATTTGGCGAATGTGAGACATCTAGAACTAGCATCGTCACTTCGCCTGCTAAGCGTGACAGTCATTGTAGTTTGGACAGTCAAACAAGATAGTTACCAAATATTGGCACACGGAATAAAGTGTTACTATCCAGGTGAAATATATTCGGAATTTGGCGAATGTGAGACATCTAGAACTAGCATCGTCACTTCGCCTGCTAAGCGTGACAGTCATTGTAGTTTGGACAGTCAAACAAGATAATTACCAAATATTGGCACACGGAATAAAGTGTTACTATCCAGGTGAAATATATTCGGAATTTGGCGAATGTGAGATATCTAGAACTAGCATCGTCACTTCGCCTACTAAGCGTGACAGTCATTGTAGTTTGGACTGTCAAACAAGATAATTACCAAATATTGGCACACGGAATGAAGTGTTACTATCCATGTGAAATATATTCGGAATTTGGCGAATGTGACACATCTAGAACTAGCATCGTCACTCCGCCTGCTAAGCGTGACAGTCATTGTACTTAGGACAGTCAAACAAGATAATTACCAAATATTGGCACCCGGAATAAAATGTTACTATCCAGGTGAAATATATTCGGAATTTGGCGAATGTGAGACATCTAGAACTAGCATCGTCAGTTCGCCTGCTAAGCGTGACAGTCATTGTAGTTTGGACTGTCAAACAACATAATTACCAAATATTGGCACACGGAATAAAGTGTTACTATCCAGGTGAAATATATTCGTAATTTGGAGAATGTGACACATCTAGAACTAGCATCGTCACTTCGCCTGCTAAGCGTGACAGTCATTGTACTTAGGACAGTCAAACAAGATAATTACCAAATATTGGCACCCGGAATAAAGTGTTACTATCCAGGTGAAATATATTCGGAATTTGGCGAATGTGAGACATCTAGAACTAGCATCGTCAGTTCGCCTGCTAAGCGTGACAGTCATTGTAGTTTGGACAGTCAAACAAGATAATTACCAAATATTGGCACACGGAATTAAGTGTTACTATCCAGGTGAAATATATTCGGAATTTGGCGAATGTGAGACATCTAGAACTAGCATCGTCACTTCGCCTGCTAAGCGTGACAGTCATTGTAGTTTGGACAGTCAAACAAGATAATTACCAAATATTGGCACACGGAATAAAGTGTTACTATCCAGGTGAAATATATTCGGAATTTGGCGAATGTGAGACATCTAGAACTAGCATCGTCACTTCGCCTGCTAAGCGTGACAGTCATTGTAGTTAGGATAGTCAAACAAGATACGTACCAAATATTGGCACACGGAATAAAGTGTTACTATCCAGGTGAAATATATTCCGAATTTGGCGAATGTGACACATCTAGAACTAGCATCGTCACTTCGCCTGCTAAGCGTGACAGTCATTGTAGTTAGGACAGTCAAACAAGATAAGTACCAAATATTGGCACACGGAATAAAGTGTTACTATCCAGGTGAAATATATTCGGAATTTGACGAATGTGAGACATCTAGAACTAGCATCGTCACTTCGCCTGCTAAGCGTGACAGTCATTGTAGTTTGGACAGTCAAACAAGATAATTACCAAATATTGGCACACGGAATAAAGTGTTACTATCCAGGTGAAATATATTCGGAATTTGGCGAATGTGAGACATCTAGAACTAGCATCGTCACTTCGCCTGCTAAGCGTGACAGTCATTGTAGTTAGGATAGTCAAACAAGATACGTACCAAATATTGGCACACGGAATAAAGTGTTACTATCCAGGTGAAATATATTCCGAATTTGGCGAATGTGACACATCTAGAACTAGCATCGTCACTTCGCCTGCTAAGCGTGACAGTCATTGTAGTTAGGACAGTCAAACAAGATAAGTACCAAATATTGGCACACGGAATAAAGTGTTACTATCCAGGTGAAATATATTCGGAATTTGACGAATGTGAGACATCTAGAACTAGCATCGTCACTTCGCCTGCTAAGCGTGACAGTCATTGTAGTTTGGACTGTCAAACAAGATAGTTACCAAATATTGGCACACGGAATAAAGTGTTACTATCCAGGTGAAATATATTCGGAATTTGGCGAATGTGAGACATCTAGAACTAGCATCGTCAGTTCGCCTGCTAAGCGTGACAGTCATTGTAGTTTGGACTGTCAAACAAGATAATTACCAAATATTGGCACACGGAATAAAGTGTTACTATCCAGGTGAAATATATTCGGAATTTGGCGAATGTGACACATCTAGAACTAGCATCGTCACTTCGCCTGCTAAGCGTGACAGTCATTGTACTTAGGACAGTCAAACAAGATAATTACCAAATATTGGCACCCGGAATAAAATGTTACTATCCAGGTGAAATATATTCGGTATTTGGCGAATGTGAGACATCTAGAACTAGCATCGTCAGTTCGCCTGCTAAGCGTGACAGTCATTGTAGTTTGGACAGTCAAACAAGATAATTACCAAATATTGGCACACGGAATTAAGTGTTACTATCCAGGTGAAATATATTCGGAATTTGGCGAATGTGAGACATCTAGAACTAGCATCGTCACTTCGCCTGCTAAGCGTGACAGTCATTGTAGTTTGGACAGTCAAACAAGATAATTACCAAATATTGGCACACGGAATAAAGTGTTACTATCCAGGTGAAATATATTCGGAATTTGGCGAATGTGAGACATCTAGAACTAGCATCGTCACTTCGCCTGCTAAGCGTGACAGTCATTGTAGTTAGGATAGTCAAACAAGATACGTACCAAATATTGGCACACGGAATAAAGTGTTACTATCCAGGTGAAATATATTCCGAATTTGGCGAATGTGACACATCTAGAACTAGCATCGTCACTTCGCCTGCTAAGCGTGA
Organism: Parnassius mnemosyne; assembly: GCA_963668995.1. Classification (NCBI taxonomy): domain Eukaryota; kingdom Metazoa; phylum Arthropoda; class Insecta; order Lepidoptera; family Papilionidae; genus Parnassius; species Parnassius mnemosyne. The sequence goes on from CAVLGL010000057.1 coordinate 6,930,607, forward strand.
CAGTCATTGTAGTTAGGACAGTCAAACAAGATAAGTACCAAATATTGGCACACGGAATAAAGTGTTACTATCCAGGTGAAATATATTCGGAATTTGACGAATGTGAGACATCTAGAACTAGCATCGTCACTTCGCCTGCTAAGCGTGACAGTCATTGTAGTTTGGACAGTCAAACAAGATAATTACCAAATATTGGCACCCGGAATAAAGTGTTACTATCCAGGTGAAATATATTCGGAATTTGGCGAATGTGAGACATCTAGAACTAGCATCGTCACTTCGCCTGCTAAGCGTGACAGTCATTGTACTTAGGACAGTCAAACAAAATAGTTACCAAATATTGGCACCCGGAATAAAATGTTACTATCCAGGTGAAATATATTCGGAATTTGGCGAATGTGAGACATCTAGAACTAGCATCGTCAGTTCGCCTGCTAAGCGTGACAGTCATTGTAGTTTGGACTGTCAAACAACATAATTACCAAATATTGGCACACGGAATAAAGTGTTACTATCCAGGTGAAATATATTCGTAATTTGGAGAATGTGACACATCTAGAACTAGCATCGTCACTTCGCCTGCTAAGCGTGACAGTCATTGTAGTTAGGATAGTCAAACAAGATACGTACCAAATATTGGCACACGGAATAAAGTGTTACTATCCAGGTGAAATATATTCCGAATTTGGCGAATGTGACACATCTAGAACTAGCATCGTCACTTCGCCTGCTAAGTGTGACAGTCATTGTAGTTAGGACAGTCAAACAAGATAAGTACCAAATATTGGCACACGGAATAAAGTGTTACTATCCAGGTGAAATATATTCGGAATTTGGCGAATGTGAGACATCTAGAACTAGCATCGTCACTTCGCCTGCTAAGCGTGACAGTCATTGTAGTTAGGATAGTCAAACAAGATACGTACCAAATATTGGCACACGGAATAAAGTGTTACTATCCAGGTGAAATATATTCCGAATTTGGCGAATGTGACACATCTAGAACTAGCATCGACACTTCGCCTGCTAAGCGTGACAGTCATTGTAGTTAGGACAGTCAAACAAGATAAGTACCAAATATTGGCACACGGAATAAAGTGTTACTATCCAGGTGAAATATATTCGGAATTTGACGAATGTGAGACATCTAGAACTAGCATCGTCACTTCGCCTGCTAAGCGTGACAGTCATTGTAGTTTGGACTGTCAAACAAGATAGTTACCAAATATTGGCACACGGAATTAAGTGTTACTATCCAGGTGAAATATATTCGGAATTTGGCGAATGTGAGACATCTAGAACTAGCATCGTCACTTCGCCTGCTAAGCGTGACAGTCATTGTAGTTTGGACAGTCAAACAAGATAATTACCAAATATTGGCACACGGAATAAAGTGTTACTATCCAGGTGAAATATATTCGGAATTTGGCGAATGTGAGACATCTAGAACTAGCATCGTCACTTCGCCTGCTAGGCGTGACAGTCATTGTAGTTAGGACAGTCAAACAAGATAAGTACCAAATATTGGCACACGGAATAAAGTGTTACTATCCAGGTGAAATATATTCGGAATTTGGCGAATGTGAGACATCTAGAACTAGCATCGTCACTTCGCCTGCTAAGCGTGACAGTCATTGTAGTTAGGATAGTCAAACAAGATACGTACCAAATATTGGCACACGGAATAAAGTGTTACTATCCAGGTGAAATATATTCCGAATTTGGCGAATGTGACACATCTAGAACTAGCATCGTCACTTCGCCTGCTAAGCGTGACAGTCATTGTAGTTAGGACAGTCAAACAAGATAAGTACCAAATATTGGCACACGGAATAAAGTGTTACTATCCAGGTGAAATATATTCGGAATTTGGCGAATGTGAGACATCTAGAACTAGCATCGTCACTTCGCCTGCTAAGCGTGACAGTCATTGTAGTTAGGATAGTCAAACAAGATACGTACCAAATATTGGCACACGGAATAAAGTGTTACTATCCAGGTGAAATATATTCCGAATTTGGCGAATGTGACACATCTAGAACTAGCATCGTCACTTCGCCTGCTAAGCGTGACAGTCATTGTAGTTAGGACAGTCAAACAAGATAAGTACCAAATATTGGCACACGGAATAAAGTGTTACTATCCAGGTGAAATATATTCGGAATTTGACGAATGTGAGACATCTAGAACTAGCATCGTCACTTCGCCTGCTAAGCGTGACAGTCATTGTAGTTTGGACTGTCAAACAAGATAGTTACCAAATATTGGCACACGGAATAAAGTGTTACTATCCAGGTGAAATATATTCGGAATTTGGCGAATGTGAGACATCTAGAACTAGCATCGTCAGTTCGCCTGCTAAGCGTGACAGTCATTGTAGTTTGGACTGTCAAACAAGATAATTACCAAATATTGGCACCCGGAATAAAGTGTTACTATCCAGGTGAAATATATTCGGAATTTGGCGAATGTGAGACATCTAGAACTAGCATCGTCAGTTCGCCTGCTAAGCGTGACAGTCATTGTAGTTTGGACTGTCAAACAAGATAATTACCAAATATTGGCACACGGAATAAAGTGTTACTATCCAGGTGAAATATATTCGGAATTTGGCGAATGTGAGACATCTAGAACTAGCATCGTCACTTCGCATGCTAGGCGTGACAGTCATTGTACTTAGGACAGTCAAACAAGATAATTACCAAATATTGGCACCCGAAATAAAGTGTTACTATCCAGGTGAAATATATTCGGAATTTGGCGAATGTGAGACATCTAGAACTAGCATCGTCAGTTCGCCTGCTAAGCGTGACAGTCATTGTAGTTTGGACTGTCAAACAAGATAGTTACCAAATATTGGCACACGGAATAAAGTGTTACTATCCAGGTGAAATATATTCGGAATTTGGCGAATGTGAGACATCTAGAACTAGCATCGTCAGTTCGCCTGCTAAGCGTGACAGTCATTGTAGTTTGGACTGTCAAACAAGATAATTACCAAATATTGGCACACGGAATAAAGTGTTACTATCCAGGTGAAATATATTCGGAATTTGGCGAATGTGAGACATCTAGAACTAGCATCGTCACTTCGCCTGCTAGGCGTGACAGTCATTGTACTTAGGACAGTCAAACAAGATAATTACCAAATATTGGCACCCGGAATAAGTGTTACTATCCAGGTGAAATATATTCGGAATTTGGCGAATGTGAGACATCTAGAACTAGCATCGTCAGTTCGCCTGCTAAGCGTGACAGTCATTGTAGTTTGGACAGTCAAACAAGATAATTACCAAATATTGGCACCCGGAATAAGTGTTACTATCCAGGTGAAATATATTCGGGATTTGGCGAATGTGAGACATCTAGAACTAGCATCGTCACTTCGCCTGCTAAGCGTGACAGTCATTGTAGTTTGGACAGTCAAACAAGATAATTACCAAATATTGGCACACGGAATAAAGTGTTACTATCCAGGTGAAATATATTTGGAATTTGGCGAATGTGAGACATCTAGAACTAGCATCGTCACTTCGCCTGCTAAGCATGACAGTCATTGTAGTTTGGACAGTCAAACAAGATAATTACCAAATATTGGCACACGGAATAAAGTGTTACTATCCAGGTGAAATATATTCGAAATTTGGCGAATGTGAGACATCTAGAACTAGCATCGTCACTTCGCCTGCTAAGCGTGACAGTCATTGTAGTTTGGACAGTCAAACAAGATAATTACCAAATATTGGCACACGGAATAAAGTGTTACTATCCAGGTGAAATATATTCGGAATTTGGCGAATGTGAGACATCTAGAACTAGCATCGTCACTTCGCCTGCTAAGCGTGACAGTCATTGTAGTTTGGACAGTCAAACAAGATAATTACAAAATATTGGCACACGGAATAAAGTGTTACTATCCATGTGAAATATATTCCGAATTTGGCGAATGTGAGACATCTAGAACTAGCATCGTCAGTTCGCCTGCTAAGCGTGACAGTCATTGTAGTTTGGACTGTCAAACAAGATAATTACAAAATATTGGCACACGGAATAAAGTGTTACTATCCATGTGAAATATATTCCGAATTTGGCGAATGTGAGACATCTAGAACTAGCATCGTCAGTTCGCCTGCTAAGCGTGACAGTCATTGTAGTTTGGACTGTCAAACAAGATAATTACCAAATATTGGCACACGGAATAAAGTGTTACTATCCAGGTGAAATATATTCGGAATTTGGCGAATGTGAGACATCTAGAACTAGCATCGTCACTTCGCCTGCTAGGCGTGACAGTCATTGTACTTAGGACAGTCAAACAAGATAATTACCAAATATTGGCACCCGGAATAAAGTGTTACTATCCAGGTGAAATATATTCGGAATTTGGCGAATGTGAGACATCTAGAACTAGCATCGTCACTTCGCCTGCTAAGCGTGACAGTCATTGTACTTAGGACAGTCAAACAAGATAGTTACCAAATATTGGCACACGGAATAAAGTGTTACTATCCAGGTGAAATAAATTCGGAATTTGGCGAATGTGAGACATCTAGAACTAGCATCGTCACTTCGCCTGCTAAGCGTGACAGTCATTGTAGTTTGGACAGTCAAACAAGATAATTACCAAATATTGGCACCCGGAATAAAGTGTTACTATCCAGGTGAAATATATTCGGAATTTGGCGAATGTGAGACATCTAGAACTAGCATCGTCACTTCGCCTGCTAAGCGTGACAGTCATTGTACTTAGGACAGTCAAACAAGATAATTACCAAATATTGGCACCCGGAATAAAATGTTACTATCCAGGTGAAATATATTCGGAATTTGGCGAATGTGAGACATCTAGAACTAGCATCGTCAGTTCGCCTGCTAAGCGTGACAGTCATTGTAGTTTGGACTGTCAAACAACATAATTACCAAATATTGGCACACGGAATAAAGTGTTACTATCCAGGTGAAATATATTCGTAATTTGGAGAATGTGACACATCTAGAACTAGCATCGTCACTTCGCCTGCTAAGCGTGACAGTCATTGTACTTAGGACAGTCAAACAAGATAATTACCAAATATTGGCACCCGGAATAAAGTGTTACTATCCAGGTGAAATATATTCGGAATTTGGCGAATGTGAGACATCTAGAACTAGCATCGTCAGTTCGCCTGCTAAGCGTGACAGTCATTGTAGTTTGGACAGTCAAACAAGATAATTACCAAATATTGGCACACGGAATTAAGTGTTACTATCCAGGTGAAATATATTCGGAATTTGGCGAATGTGAGACATCTAGAACTAACATCGTCACTTTGCCTGCTAAGCGTGACAGTCATTGTAGTTTGGACAGTCAAACAAGATAGTTACCAAATATTGGCACACGGAATAAAGTGTTACTATCCAGGTGAAATATATTCGGAATTTGGCGAATGTGAGACATCTAGAACTAGCATCGTCACTTCGCCTGCTAAGCGTAACAGTCATTGTAGTTTGGACAGTCAAACAAGATAATTACCAAATATTGGCACACGGAATAAAGTGTTACTATCCAGGTGAAATATATTCGGAATTTGGCGATTGTGAGACATCTAGAACTAGCATAGTCACTTCGCCTGCTAAGCGTGACAGTCATTGTAGTTTGGACAGTCAAACAAGATAATTACCAAATATTGGCACACGGAATAAAGTGTTACTATCCAGGTGAAATATATTCGGAATTTGGCGAATGTGAGACATCTAGAACTAGCATCGTCACTTCGCCTGCTAAGCGTGACAGTCATTGTAGTTTGGACAGTCAAACAAGATAATTACCAAATATTGGCACCCGGAATAAAGTGTTACTATCCAGGTGAAATATATTCGGAATTTGGCGAATGTGAGACATCTAGAACTAGCATCGTCAGTTCGCCTGCTAAGCGTGACAGTCATTGTAGTTTGGACTGTCAAACAAGATAATTACCAAATATTGGCACACGGAATAAAGTGTTACTATCCAGGTGAAATATATTCGGAATTTGGCGAATGTGAGACATCTAGAACTAGCATCGTCACTTCGCCTGCTAAGCGTGACAGTCATTGTAGTTTGGACAGTCAAACAAGATAATTACCAAATATTGGCACACGGAATAAAGTGTTACTATCCAGGTGAAATATATTCGGAATTTGGCGAATGTGAGACATCTAGAACTAGCATCGTCACTTCGCCTGCTATGCGTGACAGTCATTGTAGTTTGGACAGTCAAACAAGATAATTACCAAATATTGGCACACGGAATAAAGTGTTACTATCCAGGTGAAATATATTCGGAATTTGGCGAATGTGAGACATCTAGAACTAGCATCGTCACTTCGCCTGCTATGCGTGACAGTCATTGTAGTTTGGACAGTCAAACAAGATAATTACCAAATATTGGCACACGGAATAAAGTGTTACTATCCAGGTGAAATATATTCGGAATTTGGCGAATGTGAGACATCTAGAACTAGCATCGTCACTTCGCCTGCTAAGCGTGACAGTCATTGTAGTTAGGACAGTCAAACAAGATAAGTACCAAATATTGGCACACGGAATAAAGTGTTACTATCCAGGTGAAATATATTCGGAATTTGGCGAATGTGAGACATCTAGAACTAGCATCGTCACTTCGCCTGCTAAGCGTGACAGTCATTGTAGTTTGGACAGTCAAACAAGATAATTACCAAAATTGGCACACGGAATAAAGTGTTACTATCCAGGTGAAATATATTCGGAATTTGGCGAATGTGAGACATCTAGAACTAGCATCGTCACTTCGCCTGCTAAGCGTAACAGTCATTGTAGTTTGGACAGTCAAACAAGATAATTACCAAATATTGGCACACGGAATAAAGTGTTACTATCCAGGTGAAATATATTCGGAATTTGGCGAATGTGAGATATCTAGAACTAGCATCGTCACTTCGCCTACTAAGCGTGACAGTCATTGTAGTTTGGACTGTCAAACAAGATAATTACCAAATATTGGCACACGGAATGAAGTGTTACTATCCATGTGAAATATATTCGGAATTTGGCGAATGTGACACATCTAGAACTAGCATCGTCACTTCGCCTGCTAAGCGTGACAGTCATTGTACTTAGGACAGTCAAACAAGATAATTACCAAATATTGGCACCCGGAATAAAATGTTACTATCCAGGTGAAATATATTCGGAATTTGGCGAATGTGAGACATCTAGAACTAGCATCGTCAGTTCGCCTGCTAAGCGTGACAGTCATTGTAGTTTGGACTGTCAAACAACATAATTACCAAATATTGGCACACGGAATAAAGTGTTACTATCCAGGTGAAATATATTCGTAATTTGGAGAATGTGACACATCTAGAACTAGCATCGTCACTTCGCCTGCTAAGCGTGACAGTCATTGTACTTAGGACAGTCAAACAAGATAATTACCAAATATTGGCACCCGGAATAAAGTGTTACTATCCAGGTGAAATATATTCGGAATTTGGCGAATGTGAGACATCTAGAACTAGCATCGTCAGTTCGCCTGCTAAGCGTGACAGTCATTGTAGTTTGGACAGTCAAACAAGATAATTACCAAATATTGGCACACGGAATTAAGTGTTACTATCCAGGTGAAATATATTCGGAATTTGGCGAATGTGAGACATCTAGAACTAGCATCGTCACTTCGCCTGCTAAGCGTGACAGTCATTGTAGTTTGGACAGTCAAACAAGATAGTTACCAAATATTGGCACACGGAATAAAGTGTTACTATCCAGGTGAAATATATTCGGAATTTGGCGAATGTGAGACATCTAGAACTAGCATCGTCACTTCGCCTGCTAAGCGTGACAGTCATTGTAGTTTGGACAGTCAAACAAGATAATTACCAAATATTGGCACACGGAATAAAGTGTTACTATCCAGGTGAAATATATTCGGAATTTGGCGAATGTGAGATATCTAGAACTAGCATCGTCACTTCGCCTACTAAGCGTGACAGTCATTGTAGTTTGGACTGTCAAACAAGATAATTACCAAATATTGGCACACGGAATGAAGTGTTACTATCCATGTGAAATATATTCGGAATTTGGCGAATGTGACACATCTAGAACTAGCATCGTCACTTCGCCTGCTAAGCGTGACAGTCATTGTACTTAGGACAGTCAAACAAGATAATTACCAAATATTGGCACCCGGAATAAAATGTTACTATCCAGGTGAAATATATTCGGAATTTGGCGAATGTGAGACATCTAGAACTAGCATCGTCAGTTCGCCTGCTAAGCGTGACAGTCATTGTAGTTTGGACTGTCAAACAACATAATTACCAAATATTGGCACACGGAATAAAGTGTTACTATCCAGGTGAAATATATTCGTAATTTGGAGAATGTGACACATCTAGAACTAGCATCGTCACTTCGCCTGCTAAGCGTGACAGTCATTGTACTTAGGACAGTCAAACAAGATAATTACCAAATATTGGCACCCGGAATAAAGTGTTACTATCCAGGTGAAATATATTCGGAATTTGGCGAATGTGAGACATCTAGAACTAGCATCGTCAGTTCGCCTGCTAAGCGTGACAGTCATTGTAGTTTGGACAGTCAAACAAGATAATTACCAAATATTGGCACACGGAATTAAGTGTTACTATCCAGGTGAAATATATTCGGAATTTGGCGAATGTGAGACATCTAGAACTAGCATCGTCACTTCGCCTGCTAAGCGTGACAGTCATTGTAGTTTGGACAGTCAAACAAGATAATTACCAAATATTGGCACACGGAATAAAGTGTTACTATCCAGGTGAAATATATTCGGAATTTGGCGAATGTGAGACATCTAGAACTAGCATCGTCACTTCGCCTGCTAAGCGTGACAGTCATTGTAGTTAGGATAGTCAAACAAGATACGTACCAAATATTGGCACACGGAATAAAGTGTTACTATCCAGGTGAAATATATTCCGAATTTGGCGAATGTGACACATCTAGAACTAGCATCGTCACTTCGCCTGCTAAGCGTGACAGTCATTGTAGTTAGGACAGTCAAACAAGATAAGTACCAAATATTGGCACACGGAATAAAGTGTTACTATCCAGGTGAAATATATTCGGAATTTGACGAATGTGAGACATCTAGAACTAGCATCGTCACTTCGCCTGCTAAGCGTGACAGTCATTGTAGTTTGGACAGTCAAACAAGATAATTACCAAATATTGGCACACGGAATAAAGTGTTACTATCCAGGTGAATTATATTCGGAATTTGGCGAATGTGAGACATCTAGAACTAGCATCGTCACTTCGCCTGCTAAGCGTGACAGTCATTGTAGTTTGGACTGTCAAACAAGATAATTACCAAATATTGGCACACGGAATAAAGTGTTACTATCCAGGTGAAATATATTCGGAATTTGGCGAATGTGAGACATCTAGAACTAGCATCGTCACTTCGCCTGCTAAGCGTGACAGTCATTGTAGTTTGGACAGTCAAACAAGATAATTACCAAATATTGGCACACGGAATAAAGTGTTACTATCCAGGTGAATTATATTCGGAATTTGGCGAATGTGAGACATCTAGAACTAGCATCGTCACTTCGCCTGCTAAGCGTAACAGTCATTGTAGTTTGGACAGTCAAACAAGATAATTACCAAATATTGGCACACGGAATAAAGTGTTACTATCCAGGTGAAATATATTCGGAATTTGGCGAATGTGAGATATCTAGAACTAGCATCGTCACTTCGCCTACTAAGCGTGACAGTCATTGTAGTTTGGACTGTCAAACAAGATAATTACCAAATATTGGCACACGGAATGAAGTGTTACTATCCATGTGAAATATATTCGGAATTTGGCGAATGTGACACATCTAGAACTAGCATCGTCACTTCGCCTGCTAAGCGTGACAGTCATTGTACTTAGGACAGTCAAACAAGATAATTACCAAATATTGGCACCCGGAATAAAATGTTACTATCCAGGTGAAATATATTCGGAATTTGGCGAATGTGAGACATCTAGAACTAGCATCGTCAGTTCGCCTGCTAAGCGTGACAGTCATTGTAGTTTGGACTGTCAAACAACATAATTACCAAATATTGGCACACGGAATAAAGTGTTACTATCCAGGTGAAATATATTCGTAATTTGGAGAATGTGACACATCTAGAACTAGCATCGTCACTTCGCCTGCTAAGCGTGACAGTCATTGTACTTAGGACAGTCAAACAAGATAATTACCAAATATTGGCACCCGGAATAAAGTGTTACTATCCAGGTGAAATATATTCGGAATTTGGCGAATGTGAGACATCTAGAACTAGCATCGTCACTTCGCCTGCTAAGCGTGACAGTCATTGTAGTTTGGACAGTCAAACAAGATAGTTACCAAATATTGGCACACGGAATAAAGTGTTACTATCCAGGTGAAATATATTCGGAATTTGGCGAATGTGAGACATCTAGAACTAGCATCGTCACTTCGCCTGCTAAGCGTGACAGTCATTGTAGTTTGGACAGTCAAACAAGATAATTACCAAATATTGGCACACGGAATAAAGTGTTACTATCCAGGTGAAATATATTCGGAATTTGGCGAATGTGAGATATCTAGAACTAGCATCGTCACTTCGCCTACTAAGCGTGACAGTCATTGTAGTTTGGACTGTCAAACAAGATAATTACCAAATATTGGCACACGGAATGAAGTGTTACTATCCATGTGAAATATATTCGGAATTTGGCGAATGTGACACATCTAGAACTAGCATCGTCACTTCGCCTGCTAAGCGTGACAGTCATTGTACTTAGGACAGTCAAACAAGATAATTACCAAATATTGGCACCCGGAATAAAATGTTACTATCCAGGTGAAATATATTCGGAATTTGGCGAATGTGAGACATCTAGAACTAGCATCGTCAGTTCGCCTGCTAAGCGTGACAGTCATTGTAGTTTGGACTGTCAAACAACATAATTACCAAATATTGGCACACGGAATAAAGTGTTACTATCCAGGTGAAATATATTCGTAATTTGGAGAATGTGACACATCTAGAACTAGCATCGTCACTTCGCCTGCTAAGCGTGACAGTCATTGTACTTAGGACAGTCAAACAAGATAATTACCAAATATTGGCACCCGGAATAAAGTGTTACTATCCAGGTGAAATATATTCGGAATTTGGCGAATGTGAGACATCTAGAACTAGCATCGTCAGTTCGCCTGCTAAGCGTGACAGTCATTGTAGTTTGGACAGTCAAACAAGATAATTACCAAATATTGGCACACGGAATTAAGTGTTACTATCCAGGTGAAATATATTCGGAATTTGGCGAATGTGAGACATCTAGAACTAGCATCGTCACTTCGCCTGCTAAGCGTGACAGTCATTGTAGTTTGGACAGTCAAACAAGATAATTACCAAATATTGGCACACGGAATAAAGTGTTACTATCCAGGTGAAATATATTCGGAATTTGGCGAATGTGAGACATCTAGAACTAGCATCGTCACTTCGCCTGCTAAGCGTGACAGTCATTGTAGTTAGGATAGTCAAACAAGATACGTACCAAATATTGGCACACGGAATAAAGTGTTACTATCCAGGTGAAATATATTCCGAATTTGGCGAATGTGACACATCTAGAACTAGCATCGTCACTTCGCCTGCTAAGCGTGACAGTCATTGTAGTTAGGACAGTCAAACAAGATAAGTACCAAATATTGGCACACGGAATAAAGTGTTACTATCCAGGTGAAATATATTCGGAATTTGACGAATGTGAGACATCTAGAACTAGCATCGTCACTTCGCCTGCTAAGCGTGACAGTCATTGTAGTTTGGACAGTCAAACAAGATAATTACCAAATATTGGCACACGGAATAAAGTGTTACTATCCAGGTGAATTATATTCGGAATTTGGCGAATGTGAGACATCTAGAACTAGCATCGTCACTTCGCCTGCTAAGCGTGACAGTCATTGTAGTTTGGACTGTCAAACAAGATAATTACCAAATATTGGCACACGGAATAAAGTGTTACTATCCAGGTGAAATATATTCGGAATTTGGCGAATGTGAGACATCTAGAACTAGCATCGTCACTTCGCCTGCTAAGCGTGACAGTCATTGTACTTAGGACAGTCAAACAAGATAATTACCAAATATTGGCACACGGAATAAAGTGTTACTATCCAGGTGAAATATATTCGGAATTTGGCGAATGTGAGACATCTAGAACTAGCATCGTCACTTCGCCTGCTAAGCGTGACAGTCATTGTAGTTTGGACAGTCAAACAAGATAATTACCAAATATTGGCACACGGAATAAAGTGTTACTATCCAGGTGAAATATATTCGGAATTTGGCGAATGTGAGACATCTAGAACTAGCATCGTCACTTCGCCTGCTAAGCGTGACAGTCATTGTAGTTAGGACAGTCAAACAAGATAAGTACCAAATATTGGCACACGGAATAAAGTGTTACTATCCAGGTGAAATATATTCGGAATTTGACGAATGTGAGACATCTAGAACTAGCATCGTCACTTCGCCTGCTAAGCGTGACAGTCATTGTAGTTTGGACAGTCAAACAAGATAATTACCAAATATTGGCACACGGAATAAAGTGTTACTATCCAGGTGAAATATATTCGGAATTTGGCGAATGTGAGACATCTAGAACTAGCATCGTCACTTCGCCTGCTATGCGTGACAGTCATTGTAGTTTGGACAGTCAAACAAGATAATTACCAAATATTGGCACACGGAATAAAGTGTTACTATCCAGGTGAAATATATTCGGAATTTGGCGAATGTGAGACATCTAGAACTAGCATCGTCACTTCGCCTGCTAAGCGTGACAGTCATTGTAGTTAGGACAGTCAAACAAGATAAGTACCAAATATTGGCACACGGAATAAAATGTTACTATCCAGGTGAAATATATTCGGAATTTGGCGAATGTGAGACATCTAGAACTAGCATCGTCAGTTCGCCTGCTAAGCGTGACAGTCATTGTAGTTTGGACTGTCAAACAAGATAATTACCAAATATTGGCACACGGAATAAAGTGTTACTATCCAGGTGAAATATATTCGGAATTTGGCGAATGTGAGACATCTAGAACTAGCATCGTCACTTCGCCTGCTAAGCGTGACAGTCATTGTAGTTTGGACAGTCAAACAAGATAATTACCAAATATTGGCACACGGAATAAAGTGTTACTATCCAGGTGAAATATATTCGGAATTTGGCGAATGTGAGACATCTAGAACTAGCATCGTCACTTCGCCTGCTATGCGTGACAGTCATTGTAGTTTGGACAGTCAAACAAGATAATTACCAAATATTGGCACACGGAATAAAGTGTTACTATCCAGGTGAAATATATTCGGAATTTGGCGAATGTGAGACATCTAGAACTAGCATCGTCACTTCGCCTGCTATGCGTGACAGTCATTGTAGTTTGGACAGTCAAACAAGATAATTACCAAATATTGGCACACGGAATAAAGTGTTACTATCCAGGTGAAATATATTCGGAATTTGGCGAATGTGAGACATCTAGAACTAGCATCGTCACTTCGCCTGCTAAGCGTGACAGTCATTGTAGTTAGGACAGTCAAACAAGATAAGTACCAAATATTGGCACACGGAATAAAGTGTTACTATCCAGGTGAAATATATTCGGAATTTGGCGAATGTGAGACATCTAGAACTAGCATCGTCACTTCGCCTGCTAAGCGTGACAGTCATTGTAGTTTGGACAGTCAAACAAGATAATTACCAAAATTGGCACACGGAATAAAGTGTTACTATCCAGGTGAAATATATTCGGAATTTGGCGAATGTGAGACATCTAGAACTAGCATCGTCACTTCGCCTGCTAAGCGTAACAGTCATTGTAGTTTGGACAGTCAAACAAGATAATTACCAAATATTGGCACACGGAATAAAGTGTTACTATCCAGGTGAAATATATTCGGAATTTGGCGAATGTGAGATATCTAGAACTAGCATCGTCACTTCGCCTACTAAGCGTGACAGTCATTGTAGTTTGGACTGTCAAACAAGATAATTACCAAATATTGGCACACGGAATGAAGTGTTACTATCCATGTGAAATATATTCGGAATTTGGCGAATGTGACACATCTAGAACTAGCATCGTCACTTCGCCTGCTAAGCGTGACAGTCATTGTACTTAGGACAGTCAAACAAGATAATTACCAAATATTGGCACCCGGAATAAAATGTTACTATCCAGGTGAAATATATTCGGAATTTGGCGAATGTGAGACATCTAGAACTAGCATCGTCAGTTCGCCTGCTAAGCGTGACAGTCATTGTAGTTTGGACTGTCAAACAACATAATTACCAAATATTGGCACACGGAATAAAGTGTTACTATCCAGGTGAAATATATTCGTAATTTGGAGAATGTGACACATCTAGAACTAGCATCGTCACTTCGCCTGCTAAGCGTGACAGTCATTGTACTTAGGACAGTCAAACAAGATAATTACCAAATATTGGCACCCGGAATAAAGTGTTACTATCCAGGTGAAATATATTCGGAATTTGGCGAATGTGAGACATCTAGAACTAGCATCGTCAGTTCGCCTGCTAAGCGTGACAGTCATTGTAGTTAGGACAGTCAAACAAGATAAGTACCAAATATTGGCACACGGAATAAAGTGTTACTATCCAGGTGAAATATATTCGGAATTTGACGAATGTGAGACATCTAGAACTAGCATTGTCACTTCGTCTGCTAAGCGTGACAGTCATTGTAGTTTGGACAGTCAAACAAGATAATTACCAAATATTGGCACACGGAATAAAGTGTTACTATCCAGGTGAATTATATTCGGAATTTGGCGAATGTGAGACATCTAGAACTAGCATCGTCACTTCGCCTGCTAAGCGTGACAGTCATTGTAGTTTGGACTGTCAAACAAGATAATTACCAAATATTGGCACACGGAATAAAGTGTTACTATCCAGGTGAAATATATTCGGAATTTGGCGAATGTGAGACATCTAGAACTAGCATCGTCACTTCGCCTGCTAAGCGTGACAGTCATTGTACTTAGGACAGTCAAACAAGATAATTACCAAATATTGGCACACGGAATAAAGTGTTACTATCCAGGTGAAATATATTCGGAATTTGGCGAATGTGAGACATCTAGAACTAGCATCGTCACTTCGCCTGCTAAGCGTGACAGTCATTGTAGTTTGGACAGTCAAACAAGATAATTACCAAATATTGGCACACGGAATAAAGTGTTACTATCCAGGTGAAATATATTCGGAATTTGGCGAATGTGAGACATCTAGAACTAGCATCGTCACTTCGCCTGCTAAGCGTGACAGTCATTGTAGTTAGGATAGTCAAACAAGATAAGTACCAAATATTGGCACACGGAATAAAGTGTTACTATCCATGTGAAATATATTCCGAATTTGGCGAATGTGAGACATCTAGAACTAGCATCGTCACTTCGCCTGCTAAGCGTGACAGTCATTGTAGTTAGGACAGTCAAACAAGATAAGTACCAAATATTGGCACACGGAATAAAGTGTTACTATCCAGGTGAAATATATTCGGAATTTGACGAATGTGAGACATCTAGAACTAGCATCGTCACTTCGCCTGCTAAGCGTGACAGTCATTGTAGATTGGACAGTCAAACAAGATAATTACCAAATATTGGCACACGGAATAAAGTGTTACTATCCAGGTGAAATATATTCGGAATTTGGCGAATGTGAGACATCTAGAACTAGCATCGTCACTTCGCCTGCTAGGCGTGACAGTCATTGTACTTAGGACAGTCAAACAAGATAATTACCAAATATTGGCACCCGGAATAAAGTGTTACTATCCAGGTGAAATATATTCGGAATTTGGCGAATGTGAGACATCTAGAACTAGCATCGTCACTTCGCCTGCTAAGCGTGACAGTCATTGTACTTAGGACAGTCAAACAAGATAATTACCAAATATTGGCACACGGAATAAAGTGTTACTATCCAGGTGAAATATATTCGGAATTTGGCGATTGTGAGACATCTAGAACTAGCATCGTCACTTCGCCTGCTAAGCGTGACAGTCATTGTAGTTTGGACAGTCAAACAAGATAATTACCAAATATTGGCACACGGAATAAAGTGTTACTATCCAGGTGAAATATATTCGGAATTTGGCGAATGTGAGACATCTAGAACTAGCATCGTCACTTCGCCTGCTAAGCGTGACAGTCATTGTAGTTTGGACAGTCAAACAAGATAATTACCAAATATTGGCACACGGAATAAAGTGTTACTATCCAGGTGAAATATATTCGGAATTTGGCGAATGTGAGACATCTAGAACTAGCATCGTCAGTTCGCCTGCTAAGCGTGACAGTCATTGTAGTTTGGACTGTCAATCAAGATAGTTACCAAATATTGGCACACGGAATAAAGTGTTACTATCCAGGTGAAATATATTCGGAATTTGGCGAATGTGAGACATCTAGAACTAGCATCGTCACTTCGCCTGCTAAGCGTGACAGTCATTGTAGTTTGGACAGTCAAACAAGATAATTACCAAATATTGGCACACGGAATAAAGTGTTACTATCCAGGTGAAATATATTCGGAATTTGGCGAATGTGAGACATCTAGAACTAGCATCGTCAGTTCGCCTGCTAAGCGTGACAGTCATTGTAGTTTGGACTGTCAAACAACATAATTACCAAATATTGGCACACGGAATAAAGTGTTACTATCCAGGTGAAATATATTCGGAATTTGGCGAATGTGAGACATCTAGAACTAGCACCGTCACTTCGCCTACTAGGCGTGACAGTCATTGTACTTAGGACAGTCAAACAAGATAATTACCAAATATTGGCACCCGGAATAAAGTGTTACTATCCAGGTGAAATATATTCGGAATTTGGCGAATGTGAGACATCTAGAACTAGCATCGTCAGTTCGCCTGCTAAGCGTGACAGTCATTGTAGTTTGGACAGTCAAACAAGATAATTACCAAATATTGGCACACGGAATAAAGTGTTACTATCCAGGTGAAATATATTCGGAATTTAGCGAATGTGAGACATCTAGTACTAGCATCGTCACTTCGCCTGCTAAGCGTGACAGTCATTGTAGTTTGGACAGTCAAACAAGATAAGTACCAAATATTGGCACACGGAATAAAGTGTTACTATCCAGGTGAAATATATTCGGAATTTGGCGAATGTGAGACATCTAGAACTAGCATCGTCACTTCGCCTGCTAAGCGTGACAGTCATTGTAGTTTGGACAGTCAAACAAGATAATTACCAAATATTGGCACACGGAATAAAGTGTTACTATCCAGGTGAAATATATTCGGAATTTGGCGAATGTGAGACATCTAGAACTAGCATCGTCACTTCGCCTGCTATGCGTGACAGTCATTGTAGTTTGGACAGTCAAACAAGATAATTACCAAATATTGGCACACGGAATAAAGTGTTACTATCCAGGTGAAATATATTCGGAATTTGGCGAATGTGAGACATCTAGAACTAGCATCGTCACTTCGCCTGCTAAGCGTGACAGTCATTGTAGTTAGGACAGTCAAACAAGATAAGTACCAAATATTGGCACACGGAATAAAGTGTTACTATCCAGGTGAAATATATTCGGAATTTGGCGAATGTGAGACATCTAGAACTAGCATCGTCACTTCGCCTGCTAAGCGTGACAGTCATTGTAGTTTGGACAGTCAAACAAGATAATTACCAAAATTGGCACACGGAATAAAGTGTTACTATCCAGGTGAAATATATTCGGAATTTGGCGAATGTGAGACATCTAGAACTAGCATCGTCACTTCGCCTGCTAAGCGTAACAGTCATTGTAGTTTGGACAGTCAAACAAGATAATTACCAAATATTGGCACACGGAATAAAGTGTTACTATCCAGGTGAAATATATTCGGAATTTGGCGAATGTGAGATATCTAGAACTAGCATCGTCACTTCGCCTACTAAGCGTGACAGTCATTGTAGTTTGGACTGTCAAACAAGATAATTACCAAATATTGGCACACGGAATGAAGTGTTACTATCCATGTGAAATATATTCGGAATTTGGCGAATGTGACACATCTAGAACTAGCATCGTCACTTCGCCTGCTTAGCGTGACAGTCATTGTACTTAGGACAGTCAAACAAGATAATTACCAAATATTGGCACCCGGAATAAAATGTTACTATCCAGGTGAAATATATTCGGAATTTGGCGAATGTGAGACATCTAGAACTAGCATCGTCAGTTCGCCTGCTAAGCGTGACAGTCATTGTAGGTTGGACTGTCAAACAACATAATTACCAAATATTGGCACACGGAATAAAGTGTTACTATCCAGGTGAAATATATTCGGAATTTGGCGAATGTGAGACATCTAGAACTAGCACCGTCACTTCGCCTACTAGGCGTGACAGTCATTGTACTTAGGACAGTCAAACAAGATAATTACCAAATATTGGCACCCGGAATAAAGTGTTACTATCCAGGTGAAATATATTCGGAATTTGGCGAATGTGAGACATCTAGAACTAGCATCGTCAGTTCGCCTGCTAAGCGTGACAGTCATTGTAGTTTGGACAGTCAAACAAGATAATTACCAAATATTGGCACACGGAATTAAGTGTTACTATCCAGGTGAAATATATTCGGAATTTGGCGAATGTGAGACATCTAGAACTAGCATCGTCACTTCGCCTGCTAAGCGTGACAGTCATTGTAGTTTGGACAGTCAAACAAGATAATTACCAAATATTGGCACACGGAATAAAGTGTTACTATCCAGGTGAAATATATTCGGAATTTGGCGAATGTGAGACATCTAGAACTAGCATCGTCACTTCGCCTGCTAAGCGTGACAGTCATTGTAGTTTGGACAGTCAAACAAGATAATTACCAAATATTGGCACACGGAATAAAGTGTTACTATCCAGGTGAAATATATTCGGAATTTGGCGAATGTGAGACATCTAGAACAAGCATCGTCACTTCGCCTGCTATGCGTGACAGTCATTGTAGTTTGGACAGTCAAACAAGATAATTACCAAATATTGGCACACGGAATAAAGTGTTACTATCCAGGTGAAATATATTCGGAATTTGGCGAATGTGAGACATCTAGAACTAGCACCGTCACTTCGCCTACTAGGCGTGACAGTCATTGTACTTAGGACAGTCAAACAAGATAATTACCAAATATTGGCACCCGGAATAAAGTGTTACTATCCAGGTGAAATATATTCGGAATTTGGCGAATGTGAGACATCTAGAACTAGCATCGTCAGTTCGCCTGCTAAGCGTGACAGTCATTGTAGTTTGGACAGTCAAACAAGATAATTACCAAATATTGGCACACGGAATAAAGTGTTACTATCCAGGTGAAATATATTCGGAATTTGGCGAATGTGAGACATCTAGAACTAGCATCGTCACTTCGCCTGCTAAGCGTGACAGTCATTGTAGTTTGGACAGTCAAACAAGATAATTACCAAATATTGGCACACGGAATAAAGTGTTACTATCCAGGTGAAATATATTCGGAATTTGGCGAATGTGAGACATCTAGAACTAGCATCGTCACTTCGCCTGCTAAGCGTGACAGTCATTGTAGTTTGGACAGTCAAACAAGATAATTACCAAATATTGGCACACGGAATAAAGTGTTACTATCCAGGTGAAATATATTCGGAATTTGGCGAATGTGAGACATCTAGAACTAGCATCGTCACTTCGCCTGCTAAGCGTGACAGTCATTGTAGTTTGGACAGTCAAACAAGATAATTACCAAATATTGGCACACGGAATAAAGTGTTACTATCCAGGTGAAATATATTCGGAATTTGGCGAATGTGAGACATCTAGAACTAGCATCGTCACTTCGCCTGCTATGCGTGACAGTCATTGTAGTTTGGACAGTCAAACAAGATAATTACCAAATATTGGCACACGGAATAAAGTGTTACTATCCAGGTGAAATATATTCGGAATTTGGCGAATGTGAGACATCTAGAACTAGCATCGTCACTTCGCCTGCTAAGCGTGACAGTCATTGTAGTTAGGACAGTCAAACAAGATAAGTACCAAATATTGGCACACGGAATAAAGTGTTACTATCCAGGTGAAATATATTCGGAATTTGGCGAATGTGAGATATCTAGAACTAGCATCGTCACTTCGCCTACTAAGCGTGACAGTCATTGTAGTTTGGACTGTCAAACAAGATAATTACCAAATATTGGCACACGGAATGAAGTGTTACTATCCATGTGAAATATATTCGGAATTTGGCGAATGTGACACATCTAGAACTAGCATCGTCACTTCGCCTGCTAAGCGTGACAGTCATTGTACTTAGGACAGTCAAACAAGATAATTACCAAATATTGGCACCCGGAATAAAATGTTACTATCCAGGTGAAATATATTCGGAATTTGGCGAATGTGAGACATCTAGAACTAGCATCGTCAGTTCGCCTGCTAAGCGTGACAGTCATTGTAGGTTGGACTGTCAAACAACATAATTACCAAATATTGGCACACGGAATAAAGTGTTACTATCCAGGTGAAATATATTCGGAATTTGGCGAATGTGAGACATCTAGAACTAGCACCGTCACTTCGCCTACTAGGCGTGACAGTCATTGTACTTAGGACAGTCAAACAAGATAATTACCAAATATTGGCACCCGGAATAAAGTGTTACTATCCAGGTGAAATATATTCGGAATTTGGCGAATGTGAGACATCTAGAACTAGCATCGTCACTTCGCCTGCTAAGCGTGACAGTCATTGTAGTTTGGACAGTCAAACAAGATAATTACCAAATATTGGCACACGGAATAAAGTGTTACTATCCAGGTGAAATATATTCGGAATTTGGCGAATGTGAGATATCTAGAACTAGCATCGTCACTTCGCCTACTAAGCGTGACAGTCATTGTAGTTTGGACTGTCAAACAAGATAATTACCAAATATTGGCACACGGAATTAAGTGTTACTATCCAGGTGAAATATATTCGGAATTTGGCGAATGTGAGACATCTAGAACTAGCATCGTCACTTCGCCTGCTAAGCGTGACAGTCATTGTAGTTTGGACAGTCAAACAAGATAGTTACCAAAATTGGCACACGGAATAAAGTGTTACTATCCAGGTGAAATATATTCGGAATTTGGCGAATGTGAGACATCTAGAACTAGCATCGTCACTTCGCCTGCTAAGCGTAACAGTCATTGTAGTTTGGACAGTCAAACAAGATAATTACCAAATATTGGCACACGGAATAAAGTGTTACTATCCAGGTGAAATATATTCGGAATTTGGCGATTGTGAGACATCTAGAACTAGCATCGTCACTTCGCCTGCTAAGCGTGACAGTCATTGTAGTTTGGACAGTCAAACAAGATAATTACCAAATATTGGCACACGGAATAAAGTGTTACTATCCAGGTGAAATATATTCGGAATTTGGCGAATGTGAGACATCTAGAACTAGCATCGTCACTTCGCCTGCTAAGCGTGACAGTCATTGTAGTTAGGATTGTCAAACAAGATAAGTACCAAATATTGGCACACGGAATAAAGTGTTACTATCCAGGTGAAATATATTCCGAATTTGGCGAATGTGAGACATCTAGAACTAGCATCGTCACTTCGCCTGCTAAGCGTGACAGTCATTGTAGTTAGGACAGTCAAACAAGATAAGTACCAAATATTGGCACACGGAATAAAGTGTTACTATCCAGGTGAAATATATTCGGAATTTGACGAATGTGAGACATCTAGAACTAGCATCGTCACTTCGCCTGCTAAGCGTGACAGTCATTGTAGTTTGGACAGTCAAACAAGATAATTACCAAATATTGGCACACGGAATAAAGTGTTACTATCCAGGTGAAATATATTCGGAATTTGGCGAATGTGAGACATCTAGAACTAGCATCGTCACTTCGCCTGCTAAGCGTGACAGTCATTGTACTTAGGACAGTCAAACAAGATAGTTACCAAATATTGGCACACGGAATAAAGTGTTACTATCCAGGTGAAATAAATTCGGAATTTGGCGAATGTGAGACATCTAGAACTAGCATCGTCACTTCGCCTGCTAAGCGTGACAGTCATTGTACTTAGGACAGTCAAACAAGATAATTACCAAATATTGGCACACGGAATAAAGTGTTACTATCCAGGTGAAATATATTCGGAATTTGGCGAATGTGAGACATCTAGAACTAGCATCGTCACTTCGCCTGCTAAGCGTGACAGTCATTGTAGTTTGGACAGTCAAACAAGATAATTACCAAATATTGGCACACGGAATAAAGTGTTACTATCCAGGTGAAATATATTCGGAATTTGGCGAATGTGAGACATCTAGAACTAGCATCGTCACTTCGCCTGCTAAGCGTGACAGTCATTGTAGTTAGGATAGTCAAACAAGATAAGTACCAAATATTGGCACACGGAATAAAGTGTTACTATCCATGTGAAATATATTCCGAATTTGGCGAATGTGAGACATCTAGAACTAGCATCGTCACTTCGCCTGCTAAGCGTGACAGTCATTGTAGTTAGGACAGTCAAACAAGATAAGTACCAAATATTGGCACACGGAATAAAGTGTTACTATCCAGGTGAAATATATTCGGAATTTGACGAATGTGAGACATCTAGAACTAGCATCGTCACTTCGCCTGCTAAGCGTGACAGTCATTGTAGTTTGGACAGTCAAACAAGATAATTACCAAATATTGGCACACGGAATAAAGTGTTACTATCCAGGTGAAATATATTCGGAATTTGGCGAATGTGAGACATCTAGAACTAGCATCGTCACTTCGCCTGCTATGCGTGACAGTCATTGTAGTTTGGACAGTCAAACAAGATAATTACCAAATATTGGCACACGGAATAAAGTGTTACTATCCAAGTGAAATATATTCGGAATTTGGCGAATGTGAGACATCTAGAACTAGCATCGTCACTTCGCCTGCTAAGCGTGACAGTCATTGTAGTTAGGACAGTCAAACAAGATAAGTACCAAATATTGGCACACGGAATAAAGTGTTACTATCCAGGTGAAATATATTCGGAATTTGGCGAATGTGAGACATCTAGAACTAGCATCGTCACTTCGCCTGCTAAGCGTGACGGTCATTGTAGTTTGGACAGTCAAACAAGATAATTACCAAAATTGGCACACGGAATAAAGTGTTACTATCCAGGTGAAATATATTCGGAATTTGGCGAATGTGAGACATCTAGAACTAGCATCGTCACTTCGCCTGCTAAGCGTAACAGTCATTGTAGTTTGGACAGTCAAACAAGATAATTACCAAATATTGGCACACGGAATAAAGTGTTACTATCCAGGTGAAATATATTCGGAATTTGGCGAATGTGAGATATCTAGAACTAGCATCGTCACTTCGCCTACTAAGCGTGACAGTCATTGTAGTTTGGACTGTCAAACAAGATAATTACCAAATATTGGCACACGGAATGAAGTGTTACTATCCATGTGAAATATATTCGGAATTTGGCGAATGTGACACATCTAGAACTAGCATCGTCACTTCGCCTGCTAAGCGTGACAGTCATTGTACTTAGGACAGTCAAACAAGATAATTACCAAATATTGGCACCCGGAATAAAATGTTACTATCCAGGTGAAATATATTCGGAATTTGGCGAATGTGAGACATCTAGAACTAGCATCGTCAGTTCGCCTGCTAAGCGTGACAGTCATTGTAGTTTGGACTGTCAAACAACATAATTACCAAATATTGGCACACGGAATAAAGTGTTACTATCCAGGTGAAATATATTCGTAATTTGGAGAATGTGACACATTTCGAACTAGCATCGTCACTTCGCCTGCTAAGCGTGACAGTCATTGTACTTAGGACAGTCAAACAAGATAATTACCAAATATTGGCACCCGGAATGAAGTGTTACTATCCAGGTGAAATATATTCGGAATTTGGCGAATGTGAGACATCTAGAACTAGCATCGTCAGTTCGCCTGCTAAGCGTGACAGTCATTGTAGTTTGGACAGTCAAACAAGATAATTACCAAATATTGGCACACGGAATTAAGTGTTACTATCCAGGTGAAATATATTCGGAATTTGGCGAATGTGAGTCATCTAGAACTAGCATCGTCACTTCGCCTACTAAGCGTGACAGTCATTGTAGTTTGGACTGTCAAACAAGATAATTACCAAATATTGGCACACGGAATGAAGTGTTACTATCCATGTGAAATATATTCGGAATTTGGCGAATGTGACACATCTAGAACTAGCATCGTCACTTCGCCTGCTAAGCGTGACAGTCATTGTACTTAGGACAGTCAAACAAGATAATTACCAAATATTGGCACCCGGAATAAAATGTTACTATCCAGGTGAAATATATTCGGAATTTGGCGAATGTGAGACATCTAGAACTAGCATCGTCAGTTCGCCTGCTAAGCGTGACAGTCATTGTAGGTTGGACTGTCAAACAACATAATTACCAAATATTGGCACACGTAATAAAGTGTTACTATCCAGGTGAAATATATTCGGAATTTGGCGAATGTGAGACATCTAGAACTAGCACCGTCACTTCGCCTACTAGGCGTGACAGTCATTGTACTTAGGACAGTCAAACAAGATAATTACCAAATATTGGCACCCGGAATAAAGTGTTACTATCCAGGTGAAATATATTCGGAATTTGGCGAATGTGAGACATCTAGAACTAGCATCGTCAGTTCGCCTGCTAAGCGTGACAGTCATTGTAGTTTGGACAGTCAAACAAGATAATTACCAAATATTGGCACACGGAATAAAGTGTTACTATCCAGGTGAAATATATTCGGAATTTGGCGAATGTGAGACATCTAGAACTAGCATCGTCACTTCGCCTGCTAAGCGTGACAGTCATTGTAGTTTGGACAGTCAAACAAGATAATTACCAAATATTGGCACACGGAATAAAGTGTTACTATCCAGGTGAAATATATTCGGAATTTGGCGAATGTGAGACATCTAGAACTAGCATCGTCACTTCGCCTGCTAAGCGTGACAGTCATTGTAGTTTGGACAGTCAAACAAGATAATTACCAAATATTGGCACACGGAATAAAGTGTTACTATCCAGGTGAAATATATTCGGAATTTGGCGAATGTGAGACATCTAGAACTAGCATCGTCACTTCGCCTGCTATGCGTGACAGTCATTGTAGTTTGGACAGTCAAACAAGATAATTACCAAATATTGGCACACGGAATAAAGTGTTACTATCCAGGTGAAATATATTCGGAATTTGGCGAATGTGAGACATCTAGAACTAGCATCGTCACTTCGCCTGCTAAGCGTGACAGTCATTGTAGTTAGGACAGTCAAACAAGATAAGTACCAAATATTGGCACACGGAATAAAGTGTTACTATCCAGGTGAAATATATTCGGAATTTGGCGAATGTGAGATATCTAGAACTAGCATCGTCACTTCGCCTACTAAGCGTGACAGTCATTGTAGTTTGGACTGTCAAACAAGATAATTACCAAATATTGGCACACGGAATGAAGTGTTACTATCCATGTGAAATATATTCGGAATTTGGCGAATGTGACACATCTAGAACTAGCATCGTCACTTCGCCTGCTAAGCGTGACAGTCATTGTACTTAGGACAGTCAAACAAGATAATTACCAAATATTGGCACCCGGAATAAAATGTTACTATCCAGGTGAAATATATTCGGAATTTGGCGAATGTGAGACATCTAGAACTAGCATCGTCAGTTCGCCTGCTAAGCGTGACAGTCATTGTAGGTTGGACTGTCAAACAACATAATTACCAAATATTGGCACACGGAATAAAGTGTTACTATCCAGGTGAAATATATTCGGAATTTGGCGAATGTGAGACATCTAGAACTAGCACCGTCACTTCGCCTACTAGGCGTGACAGTCATTGTACTTAGGACAGTCAAACAAGATAATTACCAAATATTGGCACCCGGAATAAAGTGTTACTATCCAGGTGAAATATATTCGGAATTTGGCGAATGTGAGACATCTAGAACTAGCATCGTCACTTCGCCTGCTAAGCGTGACAGTCATTGTAGTTTGGACAGTCAAACAAGATAATTACCAAATATTGGCACACGGAATAAAGTGTTACTATCCAGGTGAAATATATTCGGAATTTGGCGAATGTGAGATATCTAGAACTAGCATCGTCACTTCGCCTACTAAGCGTGACAGTCATTGTAGTTTGGACTGTCAAACAAGATAATTACCAAATATTGGCACACGGAATGAAGTGTTACTATCCATGTGAAATATATTCGGAATTTGGCGAATGTGACACATCTAGAACTAGCATCGTCACTTCGCCTGCTAAGCGTGACAGTCATTGTACTTAGGACAGTCAAACAAGATAATTACCAAATATTGGCACCCGGAATAAAATGTTACTATCCAGGTGAAATATATTCGGAATTTGGCGAATGTGAGACATCTAGAACTAGCATCGTCAGTTCGCCTGCTAAGCGTGACAGTCATTGTAGGTTGGACTGTCAAACAACATAATTACCAAATATTGGCACACGGAATAAAGTGTTACTATCCAGGTGAAATATATTCGGAATTTGGCGAATGTGAGACATCTAGAACTAGCACCGTCACTTCGCCTACTAGGCGTGACAGTCATTGTACTTAGGACAGTCAAACAAGATAATTACCAAATATTGGCACCCGGAATAAAGTGTTACTATCCAGGTGAAATATATTCGGAATTTGGCGAATGTGAGACATCTAGAACTAGCATCGTCACTTCGCTTGCTAAGCGTGACAGTCATTGTAGTTTGGACAGTCAAACAAGATAATTACCAAATATTGGCACACGGAATAAAGTGTTACTATCCAGGTGAAATATATTCGGAATTTGGCGAATGTGAGACATCTAGAACTAGCATCGTCACTTCGCCTGCTAAGCGTGACAGTCATTGTAGTTTGGACAGTCAAACAAGATAATTACCAAATATTGGCACACGGAATAAAGTGTTACTATCCAGGTGAAATATATTCGGAATTTGGCGAATGTGAGACATCTAGAACTAGCATCGTCACTTCGCCTGCTATGCGTGACAGTCATTGTAGTTTGGACAGTCAAACAAGATAATTACCAAATATTGGCACACGGAATAAAGTGTTACTATCCAGGTGAAATATATTCGGAATTTGGCGAATGTGAGACATCTAGAACTAGCATCGTCACTTCGCCTGCTAAGCGTGACAGTCATTGTAGTTAGGACAGTCAAACAAGATAAGTACCAAATATTGGCACACGGAATAAAGTGTTACTATCCAGGTGAAATATATTCGGAATTTGGCGAATGTGAGACATCTAGAACTAGCATCGTCACTTCGCCTGCTAAGCGTGACAGTCATTGTAGTTTGGACAGTCAAACAAGATAATTACCAAATATTGGCACACGGAATAAAGTGTTACTATCCATGTGAAATATATTCGGAATTTGGCGAATGTGAGATATCTAGAACTAGCATCGTCACTTCGCCTACTAAGCGTGACAGTCATTGTAGTTTGGACTGTCAAACAAGATAATTACCAAATATTGGCACACGGAATGAAGTGTTACTATCCATGTGAAATATATTCGGAATTTGGCGAATGTGACACATCTAGAACTAGCATCGTCACTTCGCCTGCTAAGCGTGACAGTCATTGTACTTAGGACAGTCAAACAAGATAATTACCAAATATTGGCACCCGGAATAAAATGTTACTATCCAGGTGAAATATATTCGGAATTTGGCGAATGTGAGACATCTAGAACTAGCATCGTCAGTTCGCCTGCTAAGCGTGACAGTCATTGTAGTTTGGACTGTCAAACAACATAATTACCAAATATTGGCACACGGAATAAAGTGTTACTATCCAGGTGAAATATATTCGTAATTTGGAGAATGTGACACATCTAGAACTAGCATCGTCACTTCGCCTGCTAAGCGTGACAGTCATTGTACTTAGGACAGTCAAACAAGATAATTACCAAATATTGGCACCCGGAATAAAGTGTTACTATCCAGGTGAAATATATTCGGAATTTGGCGAATGTGAGACATCTAGAACTAGCATCGTCAGTTCGCCTGCTAAGCGTGATAGTCATTGTAGTTTGGACAGTCAAACAAGATAATTACCAAATATTGGCACACGGAATTAAGTGTTACTATCCAGGTGAAATATATTCGGAATTTGGCGAATGTGAGACATCTAGAACTAGCATCGTCACTTCGCCTGCTAAGCGTGACAGTCATTGTAGTTTGGACAGTCAAACAAGATAGTTACCAAATATTGGCACACGGAATAAAGTGTTACTATCCAGGTGAAATATATTCGGAATTTGGCGAATGTGAGACATCTAGAACTAGCATCGTCACTTCGCCTGCTAAGCGTAACAGTCATTGTAGTTTGGACAGTCAAACAAGATAATTACCAAATATTGGCACACGGAATAAAGTGTTACTATCCAGGTGAAATATATTCGGAATTTGGCGATTGTGAGACATCTAGAACTAGCATCGTCACTTCGCCTGCTAAGCGTGACAGTCATTGTAGTTTGGACAGTCAAACAAGATAATTACCAAATATTGGCACACGGAATAAAGTGTTACTATCCAGGTGAAATATATTCGGAATTTGGCGAATGTGAGACATCTAGAACTAGCATCGTCACTTCGCCTGCTAAGCGTGACAGTCATTGTAGTTAGGATAGTCAAACAAGATAAGTACCAAATATTGGCACACGGAATAAAGTGTTACTATCCAGGTGAAATATATTCCGAATTTGGCGAATGTGAGACATCTAGAACTAGCATCGTCACTTCGCCTGCTAAGCGTGACAGTCATTGTAGTTAGGACAGTCAAACAAGATAAGTACCAAATATTGGCACACGGAATAAAGTGTTACTATCCAGGTGAAATATATTCGGAATTTGACGAATGTGAGACATCTAGAACTAGCATCGTCACTTCGCCTGCTAAGCGTGACAGTCATTGTAGTTTGGACAGTCAAACAAGATAATTACCAAATATTGGCACACGGAATAAAGTGTTACTATCCAGGTGAATTATATTCGGAATTTGGCGAATGTGAGACATCTAGAACTAGCATCGTCACTTCGCCTGCTAAGCGTGACAGTCATTGTAGTTTGGACAGTCAAACAAGATAATTACCAAATATTGGCACACGGAATAAAGTGTTACTATCCAGGTGAAATATATTCGGAATTTGGCGAATGTGAGACATCTAGAACTAGCATCGTCACTTCGCCTGCTAAGCGTGACAGTCATTGTAGTTAGGATAGTCAAACAAGATAAGTACCAAATATTGGCACACGGAATAAAGTGTTACTATCCATGTGAAATATATTCCGAATTTGGCGAATGTGAGACATCTAGAACTAGCATCGTCACTTCGCCTGCTAAGCGTGACAGTCATTGTAGTTAGGACAGTCAAACAAGATAAGTACCAAATATTGGCACACGGAATAAAGTGTTACTATCCAGGTGAAATATATTCGGAATTTGGCGAATGTGAGACATCTAGAACTAGCATCGTCACTTCGCCTGCTAAGCGTGACAGTCATTGTAGTTAGGACAGTCAAACAAGATAAGTACCAAATATTGGCACACGGAATAAAGTGTTACTATCCAGGTGAAATATATTCGGAATTTGGCGAATGTGAGACATCTAGAACTAGCATCGTCACTTCGCCTGCTAAGCGTGACAGTCATTGTAGTTTGGACAGTCAAACAAGATAATTACCAAAATTGGCACACGGAATAAAGTGTTACTATCCAGGTGAAATATATTCGGAATTTGGCGAATGTGAGACATCTAGAACTAGCATCGTCACTTCGCCTGCTAAGCGTAACAGTCATTGTAGTTTGGACAGTCAAACAAGATAATTACCAAATATTGGCACACGGAATAAAGTGTTACTATCCAGGTGAAATATATTCGGAATTTGGCGAATGTGAGATATCTAGAACTAGCATCGTCACTTCGCCTACTAAGCGTGACAGTCATTGTAGTTTGGACTGTCAAACAAGATAATTACCAAATATTGGCACACGGAATGAAGTGTTACTATCCATGTGAAATATATTCGGAATTTGGCGAATGTGACACATCTAGAACTAGCATCGTCACTTCGCCTGCTAAGCGTGACAGTCATTGTACTTAGGACAGTCAAACAAGATAATTACCAAATATTGGCACCCGGAATAAAATGTTACTATCCAGGTGAAATATATTCGGAATTTGGCGAATGTGAGACATCTAGAACTAGCATCGTCAGTTCGCCTGCTAAGCGTGACAGTCATTGTAGTTTGGACTGTCAAACAACATAATTACCAAATATTGGCACACGGAATAAAGTGTTACTATCCAGGTGAAATATATTCGTAATTTGGAGAATGTGACACATCTAGAACTAGCATCGTCACTTCGCCTGCTAAGCGTGACAGTCATTGTACTTAGGACAGTCAAACAAGATAATTACCAAATATTGGCACCCGGAATGAAGTGTTACTATCCAGGTGAAATATATTCGGAATTTGGCGAATGTGAGACATCTAGAACTAGCATCGTCAGTTCGCCTGCTAAGCGTGACAGTCATTGTAGTTTGGACAGTCAAACAAGATAATTACCAAATATTGGCACACGGAATAAAGTGTTACTATCCAGGTGAAATATATTCGGAATTTGGCGAATGTGAGACATCTAGAACTAGCATCGTCACTTCGCCTGCTATGCGTGACAGTCATTGTAGTTTGGACAGTCAAACAAGATAATTACCAAATATTGGCACACGGAATAAAGTGTTACTATCCAGGTGAAATATATTCGGAATTTGGCGAATGTGAGACATCTAGAACTAGCATCGTCACTTCGCCTGCTAAGCGTGACAGTCATTGTAGTTAGGACAGTCAAACAAGATAAGTACCAAATATTGGCACACGGAATAAAGTGTTACTATCCAGGTGAAATATATTCGGAATTTGGCGAATGTGAGACATCTAGAACTAGCATCGTCACTTCGCCTGCTAAGCGTGACAGTCATTGTAGTTTGGACAGTCAAACAAGATAATTACCAAATATTGGCACACGGAATAAAGTGTTACTATCCATGTGAAATATATTCGGAATTTGGCGAATGTGAGATATCTAGAACTAGCATCGTCACTTCGCCTACTAAGCGTGACAGTCATTGTAGTTTGGACTGTCAAACAAGATAATTACCAAATATTGGCACACGGAATGAAGTGTTACTATCCATGTGAAATATATTCGGAATTTGGCGAATGTGACACATCTAGAACTAGCATCGTCACTTCGCCTGCTAAGCGTGACAGTCATTGTACTTAGGACAGTCAAACAAGATAATTACCAAATATTGGCACCCGGAATAAAATGTTACTATCCAGGTGAAATATATTCGGAATTTGGCGAATGTGAGACATCTAGAACTAGCATCGTCAGTTCGCCTGCTAAGCGTGACAGTCATTGTAGTTTGGACTGTCAAACAACATAATTACCAAATATTGGCACACGGAATAAAGTGTTACTATCCAGGTGAAATATATTCGTAATTTGGAGAATGTGACACATCTAGAACTAGCATCGTCACTTCGCCTGCTAAGCGTGACAGTCATTGTACTTAGGACAGTCAAACAAGATAATTACCAAATATTGGCACCCGGAATAAAGTGTTACTATCCAGGTGAAATATATTCGGAATTTGGCGAATGTGAGACATCTAGAACTAGCATCGTCAGTTCGCCTGCTAAGCGTGATAGTCATTGTAGTTTGGACAGTCAAACAAGATAATTACCAAATATTGGCACACGGAATTAAGTGTTACTATCCAGGTGAAATATATTCGGAATTTGGCGAATGTGAGACATCTAGAACTAGCATCGTCACTTCGCCTGCTAAGCGTGACAGTCATTGTAGTTTGGACAGTCAAACAAGATAGTTACCAAATATTGGCACACGGAATAAAGTGTTACTATCCAGGTGAAATATATTCGGAATTTGGCGAATGTGAGACATCTAGAACTAGCATCGTCACTTCGCCTGCTAAGCGTAACAGTCATTGTAGTTTGGACAGTCAAACAAGATAATTACCAAATATTGGCACACGGAATAAAGTGTTACTATCCAGGTGAAATATATTCGGAATTTGGCGATTGTGAGACATCTAGAACTAGCATCGTCACTTCGCCTGCTAAGCGTGACAGTCATTGTAGTTTGGACAGTCAAACAAGATAATTACCAAATATTGGCACACGGAATAAAGTGTTACTATCCAGGTGAAATATATTCGGAATTTGGCGAATGTGAGACATCTAGAACTAGCATCGTCACTTCGCCTGCTAAGCGTGACAGTCATTGTAGTTAGGATAGTCAAACAAGATAAGTACCAAATATTGGCACACGGAATAAAGTGTTACTATCCAGGTGAAATATATTCCGAATTTGGCGAATGTGAGACATCTAGAACTAGCATCGTCACTTCGCCTGCTAAGCGTGACAGTCATTGTAGTTAGGACAGTCAAACAAGATAAGTACCAAATATTGGCACACGGAATAAAGTGTTACTATCCAGGTGAAATATATTCGGAATTTGACGAATGTGAGACATCTAGAACTAGCATCGTCACTTCGCCTGCTAAGCGTGACAGTCATTGTAGTTTGGACAGTCAAACAAGATAATTACCAAATATTGGCACACGGAATAAAGTGTTACTATCCAGGTGAATTATATTCGGAATTTGGCGAATGTGAGACATCTAGAACTAGCATCGTCACTTCGCCTGCTAAGCGTGACAGTCATTGTAGTTTGGACAGTCAAACAAGATAATTACCAAATATTGGCACACGGAATAAAGTGTTACTATCCAGGTGAAATATATTCGGAATTTGGCGAATGTGAGACATCTAGAACTAGCATCGTCACTTCGCCTGCTAAGCGTGACAGTCATTGTAGTTAGGATAGTCAAACAAGATAAGTACCAAATATTGGCACACGGAATAAAGTGTTACTATCCATGTGAAATATATTCCGAATTTGGCGAATGTGAGACATCTAGAACTAGCATCGTCACTTCGCCTGCTAAGCGTGACAGTCATTGTAGTTAGGACAGTCAAACAAGATAAGTACCAAATATTGGCACACGGAATAAAGTGTTACTATCCAGGTGAAATATATTCGGAATTTGGCGAATGTGAGACATCTAGAACTAGCATCGTCACTTCGCCTGCTAAGCGTGACAGTCATTGTAGTTAGGACAGTCAAACAAGATAAGTACCAAATATTGGCACACGGAATAAAGTGTTACTATCCAGGTGAAATATATTCGGAATTTGGCGAATGTGAGACATCTAGAACTAGCATCGTCACTTCGCCTGCTAAGCGTGACAGTCATTGTAGTTTGGACAGTCAAACAAGATAATTACCAAAATTGGCACACGGAATAAAGTGTTACTATCCAGGTGAAATATATTCGGAATTTGGCGAATGTGAGACATCTAGAACTAGCATCGTCACTTCGCCTGCTAAGCGTAACAGTCATTGTAGTTTGGACAGTCAAACAAGATAATTACCAAATATTGGCACACGGAATAAAGTGTTACTATCCAGGTGAAATATATTCGGAATTTGGCGAATGTGAGATATCTAGAACTAGCATCGTCACTTCGCCTACTAAGCGTGACAGTCATTGTAGTTTGGACTGTCAAACAAGATAATTACCAAATATTGGCACACGGAATGAAGTGTTACTATCCATGTGAAATATATTCGGAATTTGGCGAATGTGACACATCTAGAACTAGCATCGTCACTTCGCCTGCTAAGCGTGACAGTCATTGTACTTAGGACAGTCAAACAAGATAATTACCAAATATTGGCACCCGGAATAAAATGTTACTATCCAGGTGAAATATATTCGGAATTTGGCGAATGTGAGACATCTAGAACTAGCATCGTCAGTTCGCCTGCTAAGCGTGACAGTCATTGTAGTTTGGACTGTCAAACAACATAATTACCAAATATTGGCACACGGAATAAAGTGTTACTATCCAGGTGAAATATATTCGTAATTTGGAGAATGTGACACATCTAGAACTAGCATCGTCACTTCGCCTGCTAAGCGTGACAGTCATTGTACTTAGGACAGTCAAACAAGATAATTACCAAATATTGGCACCCGGAATGAAGTGTTACTATCCAGGTGAAATATATTCGGAATTTGGCGAATGTGAGACATCTAGAACTAGCATCGTCAGTTCGCCTGCTAAGCGTGACAGTCATTGTAGTTTGGACAGTCAAACAAGATAATTACCAAATATTGGCACACGGAATTAAGTGTTACTATCCAGGTGAAATATATTCGGAATTTGGCGAATGTGAGACATCTAGAACTAGCATCGTCACTTCGCCTGCTAAGCGTGACAGTCATTGTAGTTTGGACAGTCAAACAAGATAGTTACCAAATATTGGCACACGGAATAAAGTGTTACTATCCAGGTGAAATATATTCGGAATTTGGCGAATGTGAGACATCTAGAACTAGCATCGTCACTTCGCCTGCTAAGCGTAACAGTCATTGTAGTTTGGACAGTCAAACAAGATAATTACCAAATATTGGCACACGGAATAAAGTGTTACTATCCAGGTGAAATATATTCGGAATTTGGCGATTGTGAGACATCTAGAACTAGCATCGTCACTTCGCCTGCTAAGCGTGACAGTCATTGTAGTTTGGACAGTCAAACAAGATAATTACCAAATATTGGCACACGGAATAAAGTGTTACTATCCAGGTGAAATATATTCCGAATTTGGCGAATGTGAGACATCTAGAACTAGCATCGTCACTTCGCCTGCTAAGCGTGACAGTCATTGTAGTTAGGACAGTCAAACAAGATAAGTACCAAATATTGGCACACGGAATAAAGTGTTACTATCCAGGTGAAATATATTCGGAATTTGACGAATGTGAGACATCTAGAACTAGCATCGTCACTTCGCCTGCTAAGCGTGACAGTCATTGTAGTTTGGACAGTCAAACAAGATAATTACCAAATATTGGCACACGGAATAAAGTGTTACTATCCAGGTGAATTATATTCGGAATTTGGCGAATGTGAGACATCTAGAACTAGCATCGTCACTTCGCCTGCTAAGCGTGACAGTCATTGTAGTTTGGACTGTCAAACAAGATAATTACCAAATATTGGCACACGGAATAAAGTGTTACTATCCAGGTGAAATATATTCGGAATTTGGCGAATGTGAGACATCTAGAACTAGCATCGTCACTTCGCCTGCTAAGCGTGACAGTCATTGTACTTAGGACAGTCAAACAAGATAATTACCAAATATTGGCACACGGAATAAAGTGTTACTATCCAGGTGAAATATATTCGGAATTTGGCGAATGTGAGACATCTAGAACTAGCATCGTCACTTCGCCTGCTAAGCGTGACAGTCATTGTACTTAGGACAGTCAAACAAGATAATTACCAAATATTGGCACACGGAATAAAGTGTTACTATCCAGGTGAAATATATTCGGAATTTGGCGATTGTGAGACATCTAGAACTAGCATCGTCACTTCGCCTGCTAAGCGTGACAGTCATTGTAGTTAGGATAGTCAAACAAGATAAGTACCAAATATTGGCACACGGAATAAAGTGTTACTATCCATGTGAAATATATTCCGAATTTGGCGAATGTGAGACATCTAGAACTAGCATCGTCACTTCGCCTGCTAAGCGTGACAGTCATTGTAGTTAGGACAGTCAAACAAGATAAGTACCAAATATTGGCACACGGAATAAAGTGTTACTATCCAGGTGAAATATATTCGGAATTTGACGAATGTGAGACATCTAGAACTAGCATCGTCACTTCGCCTGCTAAGCGTGACAGTCATTGTAGTTTGGACAGTCAAACAAGATAATTACCAAATATTGGCACACGGAATAAAGTGTTACTATCCAGGTCAAATATATTCGGAATTTGGCGAATGTGAGACATCTAGAACTAGCATCGTCACTTCGCCTGCTAAGCCTGACAGTCATTGTAGTTTGGACTGTCAAACAAGATAATTACCAAATATTGGCACACGGAATAAAGTGTTACTATCCAGGTGAAATATATTCGGAATTTGGCGAATGTGAGACATCTAGAACTAGCATCGTCACTTCGCCTGCTAAGCGTGACAGTCATTGTACTTAGGACAGTCAAACAAGATAATTACCAAATATTGGCACACGGAATAAAGTGTTACTATCCAGGTGAAATATATTCGGAATTTGGCGATTGTGAGACATCTAGAACTAGCATCGTCACTTCGCCTGCTAAGCGTGACAGTCATTGTAGTTTGGACAGTCAAACAAGATAATTACCAAATATTGGCACACGGAATAAAGTGTTACTATCCAGGTGAAATATATTCGGAATTTGGCGAATGTGAGACATCTAGAACTAGCATCGTCACTTCGCCTGCTAAGCGTGACAGTCATTGTAGTTTGGACAGTCAAACAAGATAATTACCAAATATTGGCACACGGAATAAAGTGTTACTATCCAGGTGAAATATATTCGGAATTTGGCGAATGTGAGACATCTAGAACTAGCATCGTCAGTTCGCCTGCTTAGCGTGACAGTCATTGTAGTTTGGACTGTCAATCAAGATAGTTACCAAATATTGGCACACGGAATAAAGTGTTACTATCCAGGTGAAATATATTCGGAATTTGGCGAATGTGAGACATCTAGAACTAGCATCGTCACTTCGCCTGCTAAGCGTGACAGTCATTGTAGTTTGGACAGTCAAACAAAATAATTACCAAATATTGGCACACGGAATAAAGTGTTACTATCCAGGTGAAATATATTCGGAATTTGGCGAATGTGAGACATCTAGAACTAGCATCGTCAGTTCGCCTGCTAAGCGTGACAGTCATTGTAGTTTGGACTGTCAAACAACATAATTACCAAATATTGGCACACGGAATAAAGTGTTACTATCCAGGTGAAATATATTCGGAATTTGGCGAATGTGAGACATCTAGAACTAGCACCGTCACTTCGCCTACTAGGCGTGACAGTCATTGTACTTAGGACAGTCAAACAAGATAATTACCAAATATTGGCACCCGGAATAAAGTGTTACTATCCAGGTGAAATATATTCGGAATTTGGCGAATGTGAGACATCTAGAACTAGCATCGTCAGTTCGCCTGCTAAGCGTGACAGTCATTGTAGTTTGGACAGTCAAACAAGATAATTACCAAATATTGGCACACGGAATAAAGTGTTACTATCCAGGTGAAATATATTCGGAATTTGGCGATTGTGAGACATCTAGAACTAGCATCGTCACTTCGCCTGCTAAGCGTGACAGTCATTGTAGTTTGGACAGTCAAACAAGATAATTACCAAATATTGGCACACGGAATAAAGTGTTACTATCCAGGTGAAATATATTCGGAATTTGGCGAATGTGAGACATCTAGAACTAGCACCGTCACTTCGCCTACTAGGCGTGACAGTCATTGTACTTAGGACAGTCAAACAAGATAATTACCAAATATTGGCACCCGGAATAAAGTGTTACTATCCAGGTGAAATATATTCGGAATTTGGCGAATGTGAGACATCTAGAACTAGCATCGTCAGTTCGCCTGCTAAGCGTGACAGTCATTGTAGTTTGGACAGTCAAACAAGATAATTACCAAATATTGGCACACGGAATAAAGTGTTACTATCCAGGTGAAATATATTCGGAATTTGGCGAATGTGAGACATCTAGAACTAGCATCGTCACTTCGCCTGCTAAGCGTGACAGTCATTGTAGTTTGGACAGTCAAACAAGATAATTACCAAATATTGGCACACGGAATAAAGTGTTACTATCCAGGTGAAATATATTCGGAATTTGGCGAATGTGAGACATCTAGAACTAGCATCGTCACTTCGCCTGCTAAGCGTGACAGTCATTGTAGTTTGGACAGTCAAACAAGATAATTACCAAATATTGGCACACGGAATAAAGTGTTATTATCCAGGTGAAATATATTCGGAATTTGGCGAATGTGAGACATCTAGAACTAGCATCGTCACTTCGCCTGCTATGCGTGACAGTCATTGTAGTTTGGACAGTCAAACAAGATAATTACCAAATATTGGCACACGGAATAAAGTGTTACTATCCAGGTGAAATATATTCGGAATTTGGCGAATGTGAGACATCTAGAACTAGCATCGTCACTTCGCCTGCTAAGCGTGACAGTCATTGTAGTTAGGACAGTCAAACAAGATAAGTACCAAATATTGGCACACGGAATAAAGTGTTACTATCCAGGTGAAATATATTCGGAATTTGGCGAATGTGAGACATCTAGAACTAGCATCGTCACTTCGCCTGCTAAGCGTGACAGTCATTGTAGTTTGGACAGTCAAACAAGATAATTACCAAAATTGGCACACGGAATAAAGTGTTACTATCCAGGTGAAATATATTCGGAATTTGGCGAATGTGAGACATCTAGAACTAGCATCGTCACTTCGCCTGCTAAGCGTAACAGTCATTGTAGTTTGGACAGTCAAACAAGATAATTACCAAATATTGGCACACGGAATAAAGTGTTACTATCCAGGTGAAATATATTCGGAATTTGGCGAATGTGAGATATCTAGAACTAGCATCGTCACTTCGCCTACTAAGCGTGACAGTCATTGTAGTTTGGACTGTCAAACAAGATAATTACCAAATATTGGCACACGGAATGAAGTGTTACTATCCATGTGAAATATATTCGGAATTTGGCGAATGTGACACATCTAGAACTAGCATCGTCACTTCGCCTGCTAAGCGTGACAGTCATTGTACTTAGGACAGTCAAACAAGATAATTACCAAATATTGGCACCCGGAATAAAATGTTACTATCCAGGTGAAATATATTCGGAATTTGGCGAATGTGAGACATCTAGAACTAGCATCGTCAGTTCGCCTGCTAAGCGTGACAGTCATTGTAGTTTGGACTGTCAAACAACATAATTACCAAATATTGGCACACGGAATAAAGTGTTACTATCCAGGTGAAATATATTCGTAATTTGGAGAATGTGACACATCTAGAACTAGCATCGTCACTTCGCCTGCTAAGCGTGACAGTCATTGTACTTAGGACAGTCAAACAAGATAATTACCAAATATTGGCACCCGGAATAAAGTGTTACTATCCAGGTGAAATATATTCGGAATTTGGCGAATGTGAGACATCTAGAACTAGCATCGTCACTTCGCCTGCTAAGCGTGACAGTCATTGTAGTTTGGACAGTCAAACAAGATAATTACCAAATATTGGCACACGGAATTAAGTGTTACTATCCAGGTGAAATATATTCGGAATTTGGCGAATGTGAGACATCTAGAACTAGCATCGTCACTTCGCCTGCTAAGCGTGACAGTCATTGTAGTTTGGACAGTCAAACAAGATAGTTACCAAATATTGGCACACAGAATAAAGTGTTACTATCCAGGTGAAATATATTCGGAATTTGGCGAATGTGAGACATCTAGAACTAGCATCGTCACTTCGCCTGCTAAACGTAACAGTCATTGTAGTTTTGACAGTCAAACAAGATAATTACCAAATATTGGCACACGGAATAAAGTGTTACTATCCAGGTGAAATATATTCGGAATTTGGCGATTGTGAGACATCTAGAACTAGCATCGTCACTTCGCCTGCTAAGCGTGACAGTCATTGTAGTTTGGACAGTCAAACAAGATAATTACCAAATATTGGCACACGGAATAAAGTGTTACTATCCAGGTGAAATATATTCGGAATTTGGCGAATGTGAGACATCTAGAACTAGCATCGTCACTTCGTCTGCTAAGCATGACAGTCATTGTAGTTTGGACAGTCAAACAAGATAATTACCAAATATTGGCACACGGAATAAAGTGTTACTATCCAGGTGAAATATATTCGGAATTTGGCGAATGTGAGACATCTAGAACTAGCATCGTCACTTCGCCTGCTATGCGTGACAGTCATTGTAGTTTGGACAGTCAAACAAGATAATTACCAAATATTGGCACACGGAATAAAGTGTTACTATCCAGGTGAAATATATTCGGAATTTGGCGATTGTGAGACATCTAGAACTAGCATCGTCACTTCGCCTGCTAAGCGTGACAGTCATTGTAGTTTGGACAGTCAAACAAGATAATTACCAAATATTGGCACACGGAATAAAGTGTTACTATCCAGGTGAAATATATTCGGAATATGGCGAATGTGAGACATCTAGAACTAGCATCGTCACTTCGTCTGCTAAGCATGACAGTCATTGTAGTTTGGACAGCAAACAAGATAATTAATCTCCCATTCATCGGTTACCATCAATGACACGACGACTGACAGAGAGAGGCTCTGACCAATCCGGCTAACCAGGATCTTCCACTCTCGTTTCCGCAATGTAATACGAGTATGTCCGTTACTTTCTTTTGAAAGAGTTGGTTTACCATCCAACATAATTGATAAGTCACGCGACTTTTCAGTACGAGACATATTTTTTCAGAAATTTGATCCAAATTTTTATAAATATCACATTAATTATGAAAAGCATATATAATAAGCGATAGAGGGAAACCAACCTGGCCCATCACAGGTTTTTTTTAAATATTATATGGTGACAAACGAGCAGACAGCCCACCTGATGGTAAGTGGTTCCTGTGACCCATAGACATCTACATCTATCCTCAATAAAGGTTTAAACTGCAGATGCGTAGTCAACCGTGAGGACTACGATGGAATGTCTATTTTTCAGTAGAAAAGGTCTCCGTTTCTCCACACTCACCATACGAAACACAGCAGCGTTAAGCTGCTATTTTACGCTACTATACTATTTACGGTTGTTTCGATTAAATAATAAATATACCCTACATGCGTCCCAGTGCTGAGAATTGTTCTCCTCTCATTTATTAGAGATTAAATCTAAAAAAATATAATTTCTAGTTTTTTTTATAGGATAGGGTGACAAACGAGCACACATTCCACCTTTGGTAAGTGGTTGTTGTGGCCCATAGATAAATAATACTTCTAATATAGCTTCAGCATGGCTCTACCACATATAAAATGTAATGAAAAAAATGCTGCTAGAGGATTGTTTCCCTCTAGCAGCGTCTTCCTCATAACAGTTTGAAAATAAAAAATGCGGTAGCCAATGGCCTTGTCAAGCGTAGCAGCTATGGAAAATATCTCCCCTATGAAGCAATCCATGAAGAAACCCTACATCCAGCAGTGGATTTTTCATATGTGTAAAGGTAACAGTATCTAAAATAAGTTTTAAAATGTTTTAAAACATTGTTACTCAGTACTTTTATATAGATCCGTTTACTTTTGTGTTCCTTTCTGAACTGCAATAGGTCAACGAACGGATTTCAATTTCTACGTGCTCCAGGTTCCTGCAAAATACAAAGAGACATTCCTTGCTACCGATTTCTGACCATCAGGAGTAATGTATAGCTGATACAGGGACGCACCATAGGAGAAAATTCTCTAAATAGTTTTAAGCTATGTTCTTGTTTTTATATATATTAATATAGTAAGTATGATGCCTGAAATGACGATATTGTATTTAATTTTTTATTTATATTTACCGTTACAGCCTATTAATTTTCACTGCTGAACATAGGCCAAACTCGTAGATGCTTTATAGGGGGGATATTTTCCATAGTTGCTACGCTTGGCAAGCGGGTTGGCAACATCAGGTTTTTATTTTAAGCCGTTATTAGGAAGACGCCGCTGCTCATCTCCTGATTTATTTCCCTCTGCCGTCTCTTGTGACATCCACGGGATGATATTGGGTAGTTGATATTCTTACACCGCCACTACACGGTAAACTTATATTTACACTCATTAATTTAACTTGCTTTGTTCGCATATCTTTCTGATCCAAAATTTATAATCAACATTTGTAACTTTTGCTGATATCCGATTGTGCTGAAATTTGGCAAATTTACTCGTATGTAATTTTGATGGCAATACAAAAATGTACAAAAAATGATGAACCCTAATGACTGAATAAATAACTACGCCTATAAAGTTGGATTTAATCTTTTCGCACTTTTAATATTTTTCGTACGAGCTTTACTTCATGAAAGAATATGTATTCAATATCAGTAATATACCTACAGCATTGTAGCACGAGATCTCTTTTCATATTATATAATAATACCTTTCCTAGCAAATATGAATGCTGGCTGTATCTATTGTGCTTCTAAAAATAAGACAAATTTAACTTATTTCTTGAGGATTTCGTGTAAAGTGAGTGCGTATTTATTGCGTTAGAGGGATAAAGGAAATTACAATTACTGTGATAAAATTTTGATTTATATTTACAACTACGTTTCTTATCGTCATTGTCATTACAACCCTTTACAAGTCCACTACTGAACATAGGCCTAAGAAATGCCACAATACACGGTACTATTAAATAATTTTTTTGAAATTTATAGTGTAATTTTATTATGGAACATACTTTGATTACCCATTGCTCATGGATCATAGATTCCTTAGAAAATTCTTTCACCACTAAGTGGTGAAATCAAAAAAAGGTTTTTCACAAAAACCTCATTTTGAAACGGTAGTAGATTATAAAATATGTTGACTTTTGTCTAAGTGAAATTTTAATTTCATACGTTGAAAAATAAAAAGTTTTCATTTCATTTCATTTCATTTGATCCACGCAAGAAACGAAGTGTCGTCCAGTGTGTATCGTAAATGGTTAGTAAAAGCATTGCCTGAAATATCTTATAGCTATTTTTTTATAGATTAAGGGTGATAAACGAGCACACAGTCCACCTGATTGTAAGTGGATGCTATGGTCGATAGATATCTACATTTATCCTCGATTAAGAATCAAAATGCAAATGCGTTGTCACCCCTAAAGTTTAAGATGGGTTGCCTAGTTTGGCAGTAAAACGGGTCTCCGGTTCTCTACACTTACCATACGAAACACAGTAGTAGTATAAAGAGCTTTATTTTACGCTGGTATTCTGTGAAAACGTGGCCCTAAAGCGGTCGAGCCGACCCATTCGTGTTACAATAGTAATACAGCTGCAGCATGGCTCTACCACTTTTAGCTTTCAATTCATGGGATTTTAACCTTCTAAATTATGCCAGGTGTAAATAAAGAAGCCGGCAATGGGCAGCAGCGTCAAAGGTGCGAGAGCTCTATCTTGTCAATCCTAGGGCCAATTGGTACGAAACAGTAAGTTATTCAACAACCTGATGACAAAACTAATATAAGCTACTTTGGGTCAGATCTACAAACTACAAGTCGTGCAGTGATATTCCTCCACTAGCTCTTGAATTCCACTAAAGGAAAGGTTATAAAGTTCATACTCGGTATAAATCCAAGAAATAAGTGGCAGAGCCACGCTGCAATTGTACTATCTATATAGTTATAGCAGGCTTGGATCGGCTAGACCGGGGTAGGACCACGCGCTCACAGAATATCAGCGTGAA
The DNA here is from genome assembly GCA_963668995.1 of Parnassius mnemosyne. Taxonomy (NCBI): domain Eukaryota; kingdom Metazoa; phylum Arthropoda; class Insecta; order Lepidoptera; family Papilionidae; genus Parnassius; species Parnassius mnemosyne. Next base: position 6,974,337 of record CAVLGL010000057.1, read on the forward strand.
ACACATAGCACGCACTATTTTTTGGCGGCAGAAATAGGTAACATGGCGGTACCTACCCAAACGGGCTTAGCCAAAACTGTAAAGGAGGTCCACTCACCTAGAAAGTAATAAAAAAGTACAAACTTTCCGAGTAAATCAGTGACAGATTTTCAAAGTGATAAGTGCTTAATTACCAAAGTTAGTTAACATGATATCATAGAATAAAAGGCCGATTTGCGAAGGTAATTTGGTTTTCAGAACTATCTCCGAGTTAATTATCTCTATTTTCATATGAGAATAACTTTCCAATCGAATATCGTACAAGTTGATGAGATTTTGATGAAAAATAATTATAAATACTAAATAGTAATAATAATATATTACCGCTGTCGCTAAGTATGTATGTAAATATTATATATCAAAAGCTTAAATAGGTAAGCACAGCCGGACATCGGAATCTTATTTCTCAGAGGGTTATCCACCAATTTTTACAGCTCCTCGGCGCAGAGGCTTGGCAATGAGTTGCAGCGCTAAGTGCCGCGGCTTTAAATCCCGCACGGAACAAGTATTTGTATGGCCTGCCTACAAATAATTGTTTCTCTACAAATAATTATTTCTTTGTAGGCAGGCCATACAAATACTTGTTCCGCGTCTGGATGTTTGTCCTTGTAAAATTTGTTTATGTTAACTGCCCCTCAATATACAGGAGAAAATTTCAGTGAGGAGGAATGTTTAAAAAAATAAATAAAAAAATTGTTCGACACTTGCGTGTTGGTGGGCCACTACACGGTTTATGCAATTTGTTATATTGTTTATAGTAATCAATATAACAAATAGTATTTGCCTATAACCAAGCTCAGATAGAGCCGTGGTAGCTCAGATGGTTAGCGCTCGCTATATGTTTCACAGTACGCGAGCAACCCGGGTTCTATTCCCGCCGGCACCAATTAAACTGTTTATTGCAATTTTAAGTGGTAATTTACCACGTACTCGCCGTTGAAAGAAAACATCGTGAACCTGCATCTCTGGGAAATAAGAAAAAAATATTTCGAAGACATTTAAAGTTCGCCTACACGCATTGAGGCAGCGTGGCGGACATTTCCTTCACCTAAGCCCTCTCAGAAGTGAAAGGAGGCATGTGCCCAGCAGTGGGACGTATATAGGCTGTAACTTTAAGTAGGTAAAACGTGATTGTATTTAATCTCCATTGCTCGCAACGATAGATTGGCGGCAAGGAAGATTAACAGCCATGGACTAGTTTTTTTTATAGAATAAGGGTTATAAACGAGCACACAGTCCACCTAATGGTAAGTGGATGCTGTGGCCTACAGACATCAGCAGCTATCCTCGATGAATAATTAAAATGCAGATGCCCGAGAACTAAGATGGATAAAACTTCGTTTCTAGTAAAAAGGATCTCCGGTTTTCTATGCTCATCATAGGAAACACAGCAGCACTTAGTTGCTATTTTACGATGGTATTCTGTGAGAACGTAGTCCTACCCCGGTTGAGCAGACCCATTCGTGCTAATTTGTGATAAAGCTACAGCGTGGCTCTATCACGTATAATTGTTGAATGATTAATATGAATTAAATGAAATATTAGTAAAATGCATTAAATTTCCTGTTGGCGGTAATATTAGCTGCCGGAAATTCTATAAACGTCTGAACTAAGCATCCGCGAATTAATTAGGTTAGGTGATTAAGTGACAGTTATCTCCGTAATAGCGTAAAAGGTCTGACAGATCTATGTAATGACCTTTATTTGATGGCCAACATTGATCATGCTGTGCGAAGTAATTTACTGCTTTGCTTCATCTCGCCGAAGAACAAAAAGGTTCGTTTGGATATAACAATGAATTTAATTTCGAGTGTTAAACTGTCGAAATTCCATAGCCGAAATATTCGTATCATTTTCAGAGAAAATACTTGCTTAAATACTTGTTACCAAAGTTCAGGACAATAATTATCGAATGTTGGCTTTCAACACTCACGTTGTATTAACAGTAATTTCGTTACTGTTTCTTAAAATTACTTTCTAATTGACATAATTTTACTCCTCACAGTATTTTTTTATTTAATATTTATTGACATATACTCGAAGTATATACAATATTAAACAATGTAATTAAATAACAAATAATTTAACTTAAACTAATTATTGTTGGTCTAAATACTTTATTTAACCATTAAACTCAATATAAACTAAGCCCGTTTAGTCAACTAGTTGCGTCTGTGCATTTCAATTGTTTTATATATTTAGTGTATTTAGAACAAATAATGAATTACCAGAAATTTTCTATTGTTAAATTTACCGTTACATTTACAGCTTATTAAAGTTCAATGCTGAACATAAGTCTCCCCCACAGATTGCCTCTAAGGGGGCTATTTGCTATAGTTATTTTTTTGTTTTAGCCGGTATTAGGAAGACGCTGCTGCCCATCTCCTGGTTTGTTTCCCTCTGTTGCGCCTCTGACGTCACCCACTGAATGATATGCGGTACTGGATATTCTATCTTTTTCACTACCCAGTAACCATCAGTACACGGTAAATCTTTAAATTAAATAATAGGCAAATCTTCAGTGGTGCCTATGTTCAGCAGTGGAATTTGATAGGCTCTGATGAATGTATGTGTGATGAAATTTAATTAATTACTCTGTACAATGTCTCAACTTAAAAGTTAATCAAATCAAATGTATCTTAAAGGAAAAGAAAATAGGGGATGTGCAGCAGCATCCTCCTGATAACAACTCAAAGTAATAAATAACTGTGGTGGCCAACCTGCCTGACAAGCATGGCCGCTATGGCAAAATCCTCCCTGTGAGGCAATCTATGGGGGGAGCCCATGTTCAGTAGGGAACTTTTACATGGTGTGACAGATAATATATGGATGACGTAATAGATGAATGAATGGAAATGAATGGATAATATCTTAAAAATAAACTTTATTTAAGTATATATATATAAGATTATTATTTATATTTTAACAAATAAACAACGGCTTGGAATATTTATTAAGTTTATGGGGCATTCCATTTTAACATATACATAAACACTCACGCCTGTCACCCAGAGGGGTAGGCAGAGACTACGGACTTCCATTTGGCGCGATCCTGACACACCTCTCTCGCCTCTTTTACATCCATATATCTACGCATACACGCTCGTCGGTTATGGGTACTCCTAATCTGGCCCATTTTTAATGTATCGCCGATTTGGTCGATAAACCTTCGTCTAGGGCGTCCCTTCCCGACCCTGCCGTTTACTTCCGCAACATAAATTTGCTTTGTCACTCTTTCCTCGTTCATTCTTTCTACATGACCAAACCACCGAAGCATTCCTTTCTTAATCCTTGTCACAACGTCATCTTGCAGACCACACTTTTCTCTTATCACACTATTTCTCACCCTGTCATTCAGATTCAGCCCTAGCATACTCCTTAAGGAACACATTTCTACAGCATTTATTCTACTCTCATGCTTCTTCTGCCAGACCCAACTTTCACTACCATACATTAAAGTAGGGACTAACACAGCATTATGAATTGCCATACGTGCCTTAGTTGACACATTCTGACTCCTCATAATAGCGTGTAGAGCCCCATTCACTCTATTTCCTGCGTTCACTCGTCGTTCTATATCCTTATCATATCTACCATCCCTGCTAAATAAACATCCCAAATATACAAATTCATCCACTTGCTCAATCAACTCCCCTTCTATTCTTATTTCACATAAAGTTTTACTTTCTTCTCTTTCAAAAACCATCACTTTCGTCTTACTTGCGTTCACTTTCATACCCCTTTCTTTCAATGACCAATTCATTAAAGTAACCATCATTTGCAACTCGGCCGCCGACGATGCAAATATGACTTGATCATCGGCGTACAAAAGGCATTTGACGGTTGATTCACCCATTCTCAACCCACATTCTTCAACTTTCAAAGTTTGCAAACAACTGTCCATAAATAAGTTAAACAGCCACGGGGAAGCCACACATCCCTGTCTGACACCTTTATGAATGCCAAACCAGTCCGAGTAGACCCCGTTGATTCTGACACAAGCACTAGAGTCCCTATAAAGAGATCTTAATGCCTGTATCAAGCCCGCGCTCAACCCAAATGAGTTCAGTGTTTGCCATAACACATTCCTGTCCACTCTGTCATAAGCCTTTTCCAAGTCCATGAACGCACAAAAAACTTTCTGGTTTTTAGCCAAAAACTTCTCCGCTATCATGCGCATGGAAAAGACTTGATCCGTACACCCCATCCCCTTTCTAAATCCAGCTTGCACATCCCAAATTTTTCCATCAGTTTCTTCCATAACTCTTTCAATTAACACCTTAGCATACAGTTTACCCACAATGCTAAGCAAGCTGATACCACGGTAGTTTTTACAGTCCTGCTGCGACCCCTTTCCCTTATATATTGGGACTATAACGGCTTTGCACCAGTCTTCCGGTACCCGTTTCAGTTCCCAACATAAATTAAACAAGGTGTGCAGCAGGCCTGTCACCACACCATCACCAGCCCTTAGCATTTCGAGTGATACTCTATCATATCCGGCTGCCTTACCTGCTTTCATGCTTTTCATTGCTTTCATTATTTCATCTACACTTATCTCCCTACCTCTCTCCACTTCTTCCGGAATTTCTATTTCACTTATTCCAGACGACTCTTCACTCTTAAACACGCTTTCAAAGTATTCCTTCCATCTCTTTAAATTCGAAACTTCATCATTCAGCATGCAGCCATTCTCGTCTCGTATAGCATTTATTCTAGGCTGTTTTGAATTTCCCCTGGCAGTTCTTACGAGCTTCCAGAACATTTTAATATTTGCCTGGAAGTTATCAGATATCCTTCTATCATTCTTATCTATCCTTTCTTGCTTTTTCCTTTCAACAACTTCTTTTACTCTCTTATTTATACGTCTAAAGTCTGCCTTTTTTCTTTCAATCTCATCATTCATACCGCCAGAATTACCAGCTTTAGTTGCTAGTAAATCTAGCCATGCTCTCTTCTTTGCTTCAACTTCCATCCGTACCTCATCATCCCACCACAACGTATTACTTTTCCTTTCATTCGTTCTCTTACTTACACCGCATACTTCGGTGGCTGCATCCACCAAAACTTTCTTAATATTATTCCATACATTCTTCAATTCTAAATCATTCATACATAATTCATTCAACCCACTTATATTTTCCCTCAATCTGCATTTATACTTCTCTTTCACACCTTCATCTTGTAACCTCTCTATTCTTATACGCTGTAACGCAGTGGTAGACACCGATGTCCGATGCCGCCAACGTCTGAATAGACCATTAATTCGGCATAAGACCAAATAATGATCCGTCCCTACGTTGGACCCCCGGTAAACCCTTGTATCTACCACTGCGCTCCTCATTCTTTCATCCACAATTATAAAATCTATCATGCTTCTATCATCCCCCCTTTCCCAAGTATACATGTGAATCCTCTTATGGCGAAAGAAAGTGTTCGCCACAAAAAGATTCTTTTCCACACATACGGTGAGGAGGTCTTCACCATTCTCATTTATTCTTTCATCGCCAAACGTTCCTAATATCCTTTCATAACCAGACCTCTTCACCCCAACCCTTCCATTAAAATCTCCTAACATAATAATATTTTCATTTTCCTTACATTTCATCAACACCAGCCTTACCATGTCCCAAAACTGCTCTCGGATATAAGTGGGCTTAGACATATCTGGGGCGTACACCCCTAGCACGAACAACTTCTTTAAGCCCACTTTCATTCGTATCCACAGCAGCCTTGGGCTAACACATTCATACTCTTTCACACATTGACCCATTCTTTCTGAAAGGATGACACCGACTCCCTGGCATGCCCGCTCGGTCTCGTCTACTCCAGACCAGTAAGCGGTATACATGCCATGTGCAGTGACATCTCTTCCCTTTCGTTTCGTCTCGTTTACACATAACACATCTATTCCTCTATCATTCATCATTTCGCATACTTCATCCATCTTATCATTCATTGCTCCACATACATTCAGCGTGGCCAGACGGGCCTCCGCAATCCACTTTTCGCCCCCTCGGGAGACAGGACGTGACGGGTGGCGAACCTCGTCGCCGGTTTTTCTCCCGGAGATTCTTCGCACCCCTGCCCCATTAAAGGGGCGCCGGGAACTCGGGGCCATTTCTTTTCCTTCTTGGCTCATGGTGCGAACTAAAGGGTGGTAGATTTTATGCCGCTACCATACGGCGAGGAGCCGAGGCTGTCGTTTCGGCTTTGTCGCTCGTTTAGCACCACCCGGGGGACACGTGTAGGGTGGGCCTAGGATTAGGTGGTCGAAGCCTACGGACGCGAGCGACTCATCCCCCATTTTAAATATTAAGGATTATTAATGTTTCACATTAATATTGATCGAGTAATGTAGGTGTTCCAGCGATCACTAAAAATCTCGTGGAGTCTAATCTCAGACAAATACATTGATTAATTTCCCTGTATTTTAAGTTAATGTCTCGGAGTAATTACTAGCATAGTGAGAGTCCTAAAATTAGAACAAAATTCTTATAGCTGAAGTCTTTATACATATGACGTTTAAGATGGTGCAAAATAAGATAGCTATATTATTCTCACTTTACTTTCTTTTACAAGGTTTTTGTCTTTTTTCCGTTCCATAGACACCTCTACTGTTGTGCTATTATCGAAATAAAAACGGTGTCGATAAATTCATTTAGTCTATGACTTAGTAAAATTAGGGATTGTTATTAAATTTCGTAATTCTTATTTAAATCAATGAAAGTTTATGGAAGCTTTATCTGACATCTTACAACAAAAACGTAGTCAAATAATGCGAAATTTCGTACCATCGTTGTATAATTTAAAATATACATTTACTCATGGTCACTATGAACTATAGAACTAATATTCCAACTAATTTAAATTCACACAATAGAGGCAATCTCTAGCAATAATAATAGTTTAATTAACTTTGAATACAGCCCACAAATAAGTAAAAAAAATGTTTACACCTGGTGCATCAAAATATACAAGGCATGATGGGCAAAGAATTGGAAGTTGAATTGTTTTTAAATAGTAACAATATACGCATCCTTTGTATTACTGAACATTGGCTAAAAGATTATAATTTCATATTTAATTTCAGAAATCACCAGGTGGACAGTTCCTTCAATACAGAAAAAAGTTCACGTGGTGGTTCCTTAATATTAGCAGATAAGTTATTATTACATAAAGAACGTAAGGATATTGTGAGCCTCTCTGTTGAGCGAACTGTAGAAATGGCTTGTGTCAAGCTCGAGCACTCCATTGTTGTAAGTGTTTACAGACCCGCATGTGTTACTTATGGCTATTTTGAAAGGATTGTGGAAGAAGTTTTACTCAAACTTAGTAAACAGAACAAGTCTGTTGTAATATGTGGAGACTTTAACAACAATCTCCTTGAAACTTCTTCCATTAGTATTAAGTTTAGCTCATTGTTTAAATCGTATAATCTTGTTAATTTATTCTTAGAACCAACACGTATTTCTGGGCCTAGTGCGACATGTATAGATAACATTTTTACAGATGTTAAGCCCTTGCATAAATCAATTATTCAAATTTTAAGTTCAGATCACTGTGGACAGTTCGTATCACTACCTTACATACACAAAAAACAGAAAAATAAGAAAGTTGTGTTTGTTCCAATAAATGAACATCGCTTGGAGAGGTTTAGAAGTTATATAAATTTAAAAATAGTGCTAATTATTTGTATGGTACATTATTTAAAATTATAAGTTGTGAATTTAGTAGAATATTTACTTTTAAAACTTTCTCTTTTAACAGTGGCAAATCAGTCAATGAATGGGCGACAATAGGAATTTATAAAAGTAGGCGAAGTTTATATGAGTTTTATGATGAAAGTTCATTTTTTTTTATAGGATCGGGTGACAAACGAGCACACAGTCCACCTGATGGTAAGTGGTTACTGTGACCCATAGACATCTACATCTATCCTCAATAAAGACTCAAGACGCAGATGCGTTGTCACCCGTGAGGACTAAGATGGAATGCCTCTTTGCCAGTAAAAAGGGTCTCCGGTTCTCTACACTCACCATACGAAACACAGCAGCGTTAAGCTGCTATTTTACGCTGGTTTTCTGTGAGAGTGTGGTTCTTCCGTATAGTTCATATAATAGTAGTGTTATCTTTAGAGATTATGTGAAAACATATTCTAAAATATTTAAAAAAAGTGTGCTCCACTGCTAAGGCTTTACATTTAAGCAACAAAGTTAAAACTGCATCCGACAAAATTAAAATGACCTGGAGAATAAAAAATAGTGAAACGGGCAAGGTCAAACCGCACAACTCGGATTTTCAATTGAATATTAACAATAATTTAAAGCGATCTGATCAAGAAGTTGCTATGGCTTTTGAGTAACATTTTACTTATGTTCCTTTTTTGACAACTAAATCAATAAACTTTTCTCCTACTATTGCCGAATCATTGCTCAAACAAAATGTAAAGGCTTGTTCAAATACTTTTAAATTCCATAGAGTACTGACAAAAGATATCGTTAAGTATTTTAAAGAAATTGATGTTAAGAAAACGTCAGACTTATGGGGGATTTTCGTTAAAGTTATTTTATCTATAATAGATATAATAGCACCTTATATAGCCACTATATTTAATATAAGCGTCGAATCTGGTGATTTAATGAAACATAATTAAGTCATACCTATATTTAAATCTGGTAGTACATTAGACCTCGCCAATTTTAGATCAATTTCTGTACTACCACTAGAATTTTTGTAAAAATTATTTTAGATCAGATGTTAAGTTTCTTTAAAATTAATAAATTGCTACATAAAAATCAATTCGGTTTTACAAGGGGTCGCTCGACAACTGACGCTGGAGTTGAGCTTATTAAATATATATTTGTGCATGGGAGAGTTCAGAGGATGCTTTGGGTATATTTTGTGACCTTTACAAGGCCTTTGACTGTGTTCACCATGAGACATTAATCAGGAAGCTACAGTACTATGGTGTTAAGAACACAACTCTTAAATTTATTTTTTTATATTTAAGTAATAGAAAGCAGAAGGTTATTATCAATGGTAAAAGTTTTTCCGGGTCACCTGTACTAATGGGTGTCCCTCAGGGCTCGATTCTCGGCCCATTCCTGTTTCTGGTGTAAATTAATGTCACCTTGTAGGGGATAGTCATGATATAGTATTATTTGCTGAACTTAAATTTTGAATGATTGATTTATGCAAGGGCTTAACATGTCTAAAAATGTTATCTATACAGGTTGCAACTTTTACTAGGCCCAGCAATACGTGTCGATTTTAAGAATAAATTAACAAGATTATACGATTTATAAAATGAGCTAAACTTAAAACGAAGGAAGAAGTTTCAAGGAGATTGATGTTAAAGTCTCCACATATTACAACAGAATTGTTCTGTTTACTAAATTTGACCAAAACTTCTTCCAAAATCCTTTTTAAAATATTCGTTAGTAACACATGGAGGTCTGTAAAAACTTACCACAATTAGGTGCTCGAACTAAGTGACGTAGGATGCCATACAGGAATACTTAAAAAGGAGATAGGCAGCAACATCTTCCTGATAAGAAAAGAAAATAATAAGAAAAACTGCGGTTGCCGATCCGCTTGTCAAGCGTGGCAACTATTGAAAAATCTTACCTGTGAAGCAATGAAAGGCTTTAAATATGAATTAATTAATTATAAAATAAAATCTAGCTGTGCCCTTGACTTTAATCGCATAATATAATATATTTTTTCTTTTTTGTAACGAATTTCTTATCGCAAGGTGCGAATTTAACGGATGGGGGCTAGGCGAGAAAAGTGTAAGATTTTTCCGTCACGATCCCTTCTATATTGCGAGCGTTAATGATATAATCAAGTCCGTAAGCATGTGAAAAAATTGTTGCAAGTTTGAACTAACACAGCTCTTATTTTCATACACATATGTATATTTCATATATGTTCTGACATAGATAATATTATTTATATGTATTGTGTATAAATGTAGTGTATGCATATATATGTGTATGTATGTATTTATATATGTATATATTGTGTGTATTTAAGTATAAATGTCTATATATGTGTGTGTATATGTTTATTTATATGCATACGAGTATATGTATATACAATATTTTTTTAGCGCTTTCTATTTTGATTACTGCTGCACCGCCTCTTGTAGGTATATCTCTGTTTAGCTTAATGGTTGACTGGGAGAGAATGACCTATGGCATTAAGTCCGCCATATGTACAACTTTGTGTATGAAAGATTAAATAAATAAATAAAATAATAAAATATATTACGTTTGTCAATAATAACATACTAAGAAAGAAACTTCGTTCTAATCGAGTGTTCCACGATACTCATGTATGTTTTTTTTAAAACGGAGTAATAATATTGAATGTAGATCTCCTAAATGAATATGATTATCTTCTAGACCAACTGCATTCGATAAATTTTCAATATTCGAAAGTACTATGATCATTTGTTCTAAACTAAAGTAGCTTCCTGCAGATCAGCGTCAAAGTCTATGTGCACACGGAACACCATGTTCTATCCTAATGTGTCGCAATCTCCCTTCCTAATTAATTCTCTACTTTCTAGTACCTTTACTCTAATCATGATTGAAGTTCACGCTCATTTAACAACCTTCTACTTAAATGTCTTATAGCCCTAGCTTTATCCATTATTCTTTATCTGTTCCATCTATCATTATCCAAATAACTTTATATGTGGCTATCAGTTTTATTTACATGTTGATTTACAATGTGCTCTGAAGGGAAAGGTAAAACGTGAGGAAACCTACATTTCTATAAAATATAAATAAATAAGTCCTTAAAATTTCTATTGTTATAAAAAGCTGTTGTAGCTAAACGCACGATGTAAATTTCAAAGTACGCGATAAACCCGGTTTTGAGTCCCACCGGCACCAATAAAATTGTTAATTGCAATTTAAAATTAATTTATCACATATTCCGAGGTGAAGATAAAAAATAAAACTAAAAAATAAAAATAAAATATCTTTGTATTTTAGACATGCATGTTTTTTTTATGTATGTTTCCCATGCATTATTTCGTAGACATGTGAAATCTGCCAACATGCATTTCCACTGACAATTCCTTGCTCTAAAACTCTCTCAGAAATAAAAGTGTGTGTGTCCAGGGATGGGAAGTAGTCCCAACACTAAAAACCCTGCCAGTAATGTGATACTGACTGTGCCTAGTAGTTAAACGTAATATATTGGCTGTTACACTTCTTTGAAGTAAAACATCTCACTTAAGCTGAACGCACATATGTCCGCACCGTACACATCGTACGCGCCGTACGCGCCGAGTTTTACTGATGGCCTCGCACATTTGCCCGTACGCATCGTCCGCACCGTCCGCAAATCTTTTGTATTACCAACAATTTTTGTAGTTTTTCCAACCACTGGTATGAACGGTACATTGAAATTGATCGCTCGAAATCAGTATGGAAAGAAATATAGTAATAGCCTGCTTATTGGCATAGGAAGAAGAAAAAAAATGTGGCGTAAAAGATGATTCTGGATTCATAATATTAATTTAAAAAGGCAATTGTATGGAGAATATGAGGGGATATACTTTATTTAAAGATATATTAGGTGATGATGAACGATTTTTTAGATATTTGCATTTAACATATAAGAAAGTTGAAGAATTGCTACATGTACTAAAACCATATCTTTCTATGGTATACTCAAGATTTAGAAGACCAATTGAACCAGAAAAAAGACTTGTTGTATGTTTGAGGTAAGTATTTTTATTGATAATTAAGTAGTCAGGTATAATTGGGTTTTTGAATTAAATTTAACCATTTTTTTTAGTTCAGTATGTAAATAATTTATCATTAAGTATTCATATTGATAATCGATGTAAAAAAAATTATATACATGGTATTTTTGGAACGCTCCCGATAAATAAGACAGGCGACAGCACCAAGTATACCTTTGATCATGGGTCACAAATAAATTCGATCCTGATGAAAAAAAAATCATGTTTTTGCAACGTTTTATTAGCTTTATTCACGCGCCATCGTGCTAGTACAGCTAAATGAAACTATAATTTCATAAAAAAATCATGAAAATACTGAAACATAAAACCAGCAGTGGAATTACTGAATTGATATCACCTGACTAGAGGTCAATGTACGCGCGAATGCTGAAAAAAGAATGCTGGCCTTGAACTTGGGCACTGAGCGATTTATCACATATTGGTACGAAGGGGGCGCGACGGGGGAACAATCCGCCAGTATTACTGTGCCTGCATGCTATTGGTTCCCGCGCTTTGTTCGCTCCCAAAATACAGTCGCATACTCACGATGATTTTAAAAAGGAAGGAAAGAAAAATTATTTATATCTATTTTTTGATGACTGAACTAGTGAACGAAAAGGTAAATAGGATATGGGAAGGTGAATGGAGAAAATTGTGCAGTAAAGTTAAAAGTGTTGAGGAAGAATATCCAAAATATTAACATGTGATCGACCTGATGACGGAAGCTCAAGCGAAGATGAAAGTGATGATGAAGTAGCATCCAGTAACACCAAAACATCATCAACATCTGGCTTCCATGTGACCCAAGACGATATAATGGACGGCGTGTCTCCCTTAGCTTAAGTTTTCTTGTTACAAACTACTTTATATTTTACGATAGAAATAACAAATAATGCTCAAGTAAACATTAATCATTTTGAATTTCAACCTCTTCCAAAGTTCTAAGTAGCTAGTAAAACACCTATTATGATTCTACAATAAAACAATTAATTACTATAATATTATAAAACAATAGCCCAATACCATGTAGTACTTTAGAACGCGACTGTACCCACACTCTCTCCACTGTCGGCCTGTATCTAGCTCGGTGCGAAACAATGCTGACGTCATAAGAAAAAAGGACGCATCTTACAATTTTTGAATAAATGAGTTAAATATACCATTCGACTCATGATAAGAAGGCGCATCTACTAATTTTTTTTAATGTTAAAAATATTAATATTTTAGAAAATATCGTAAGAATTTTAGGCGTAACTGTTGATCACAGATGATATTTTTTTAGTAGAAAAGACTTATACATATTCAACATCAAAAGAAAATACTTATTTAACCAGTTGCTACATCATCTTTAACAATATTTGCATCGATTACTTAAATTTCGATTATTCTTGTCCTATTATTATATATCTTATTATTAGGAGCTTATATCTTATTATAAAGAGCTGGTGTTTCACATGTGGTCCCATATAAATTTGATCGAGGTCAGACCAATAGTTTTTGAGTTATCCTTAATTATTTATATTGAAGTCGGTTGTGCAAAATTTTTAATTTTTAATTACTATCGTAGTAAGTCTGGTACGATATCCCCTTTAAAATCATTACTCAAGAGTTGCGGGTTGTTATTTTTTGTGTCTCACTACCAATGCTTTTCTAATATTTACTAATAATAAAAAAGTAGTAAATTACAATTAACGTCCTTTCAACTTCAAATGACCTTTCCAAAATATGTAAAAATGTTAAATGCTTGGCAGTTTTTTTTTATTAGGCTGAAAAGACGCAAATGGTTATATGCGTCTTCCATTCGTCCATGTTTTTATGTTTCCAGGTGTATTTTTAAGCTAAGATGAAAAGGAAAATTCATTTTATTTAAATAAATAAACAAATTATCAAAAAAATAAGTTCGTCTTTAAAATATTCATGTCTCTACGTACGTTTAGGCCAAATATAGGCATTTGAAAACGGCATCCAATCGCGTTGACTTAGTTGGCGTCGCCATCGCAACGTAACTTTGTGGTGACCGTGGCAGTGATTTCGCGCGACCAGTTTTGGCTTTACCAGGTCTAGATTTTCAGTATTTGTGCGCGTTAATTCGCTAGTTAAATTGTGTTTCGTGAAGACCGTCTCCGATTCGGTTGTCTAAGATTTGTTGTGAGTCTACTCGAGCCGCGTGGTTACCTCTGATCGTGTTTTTGTTAGCAAACTTATGCAACAACGAGCAATTGTGTAGTCTAGAACATTAGACGCCGGGTTGACTAATTGTTGGGAAGTTAATGTTTAATTGTACCGTCGCGTTATGTGCCTAAAAGGGTCGCGTTCGGTTCTCGAAATAATTTGTTGCTGAGTGAACGGAAGTGGACTTTGACCCACCGCTCCTCGGATCATGCCGCGTGTTGCGTTTTTGATTATAATTAACGGGATTTAGTTGAGTTGTGAACGTCCAGTGCTAAACTTTGTGACCCGCGAGAACCAGCGTTCGTATTAGATTATAGATTTGTGCTAATGGACGCTAGACTTTGAGTGACACCGAGTGACGCCGCTGGAGTGATACCACATAGGGTGGCGGTGCTGGAGTCAGGGTTGCTGCTGATTAAAAGGGGCTAATTCAGGTTACACATATCTACACTTCTCACACATTACTTACATTCACGACAATTAACGCCTGAACGAGCCTTGTGATCCTTCTTCGCCTCAGAACCAGGTAAGTCTTATTTATTTACCTAGCCTTCTCCCTATTGTGTAGTATGGTAGGACATTTTCCATAAGGCATTTGAGCCCCACATTTAGTTGTCCGTCGAACCTAACAGCTGTATGGGCCCCTGTATGGTAGACCTTAGTCTGGGCAACTAGGTGCGTGAACAACGTATATTTTTCAATTTTCATATTGATACCTTTTAATATACTTTAGACACAGCAGGGTCTGAAAGAAAAATTCATCTATTTATTTTTTATTTCCATTTTACGTTTTTGTTAGTTGCGTCCTTCTTTATTATGACGGCAGAATGCCTAACCCTGTCGCCTCACGCTGTGACGCAGTAGGTTTCACTCTTGGCGGGGTTCGTTCGTTTTAGTTTTTGAGACAGTTCCGTGTTGATTTTGTACAAGCGTGCGCGAGCGACAGTTCAATCGTTTTGTTTATTAAATTGTTATTGTTATTACTTGTGATTACGTGTTGATATTATTGTTGTTCGACAAACCGGACACCAAACCCGATGGTCGGTTAGCGTATGGGCAGGTTTATTTAACGATCGCATACTGGGACCAGTGTTTCTGCCACAGCGACTGAACGGACAGCGATAGCTAAACTTTATAAATGAACAGTTGGTTGACATTTTAGACGACCTATCGTTAGCTGAATATCGCCGCACATGGTTCCAGCATGACGGTGCACCTCCACATGTCGTGAGGTTCGTCCGTGAGCGCCTCACCGAATTATTTGATGATCGCTGGATTTGGCGGACTAGGACCATACGCTTGGCCACCTCGCTCACCAGATCTGACCCCGTTAGACTTCTTTCTGTGGGGTAGGTGAAAGAAAGGGTTTTTAATCGTGAGTGTGTTAGTGCTGACGAAACTACAAAAGGATCATGGATGTTTTCGACAAACAACGTACGGACTGTGTCGAAGACAACACGATGATGCCCCGCCTGCATGAGGAGACGCAACACCGAGTCCAAATCTGCCTTGAAATGAATGGAGCAAAATTTGAGCCGCATCTCATAAGACCACGGAGGATTTAGAGCGGTAAGCTGTTTCATAATTAATTTTTTTAAATAACTTAGTACTGAATTAATCTGAATAGGTACATAACTGAATACATGAGAATAATAATCATACCTACACGATGAATAAAAACGCATGACTCTAACCTTGGTTACATTTCATTTAAGTATTTTTTCATTAGCGAGAAATCGAACCAGTTATTTGGGTTATTTAACCTGTAAATTCGGATTAAAGTGGCTACGTGGAGACAAGTACAGTGGCAAAATAGTAGGTTAAGTAGATAAGTTAGGTATTTAGACAAGTGTTGTAAATTATTAGGTATTGTGGTATGGCCCGCTAGTTGCAGGCCACGCGAATTTGCGTTCGGGCGTACATTGACCTCTAGTCAGGTGATATCAATTTAGTAATTCCACTGCTGGTTTTATATTTCAGTATTTTCATGATTTTTTTTCTATGAAATTATTGCTTCATTTAGCTGTACTAACATGATGGCGCGTGAATAAAGCTAATAAAACGTTGTAAAAAGATGACTTTTTTTTCATCAGGATCGAATTTATTTGTGACCCATGATCAAAGGTATACCTGGTGCTGTCGCCTGTCTTAGTTGTCGGGAGCGTTCCAAAAATACCCTGTATAATTAATTACGAATTAATTAAAAGTTATAAAAATACAAACATTATCACGTAAGTCGAAACCACCAGTTATAGTGCGAAATCCACTCAGTTGGCAACATTAGACAACACTGAGTATCAGCACGCGCCGCGTTATATGACGTCATCAGCATTCGTCTACCGCATTTTATAAAATTAGGCGCGTACGGTGCGGGTGTAATGTGCGAGGTTTCATATGATTTCATACAACGAATTCTAAAATTCGGCGCGTACGGCGCGGACATATGTGCGTTTAGCTTTAATACGCATTTATCAGATGCCTTTATTAAAGAAAAAAATGTACAACTTAAATCTTCATCGCGTACTCTAGGTCGTTACATAATCACTGTTAATACTCTTAATACTTTTTTTTAAAATACATACATAATCATCATTATCATCATTACAGCCCTTCACAAGTCCACTGCTGAACATAGGCCTCCCCCAAAGAATGCCAAAAAGCACGGTCCTGAGCCACCTGCATCCATCGACTTCCTGCATATCTTACCAGGTCGTCACTCCATCTAGTGGGGGGACGCCCTACACTTCGCCTGCCGGTACGAGGCTGCCACTCGAGAACCTTTCTTCCCCATCGGTTGTCGGTTCTTCGAGCTATATGGCCGGCCCATTGCCACTTCAGCTTACTAATCCGTTGGGCTATGTCGGTCACTCTAGTTCTACTGCGGATATCCTCATTTCTGAGTTTATCACGCAGGGAAACTCCGAGCATAGCCCTCTCCATAGCTCGCTGAGCGACCTTGAGCTTCCTCATCCGGCCAGCAGTGAAGGACCACGTCTCAGTTCCGTATGTCATCACTGGCAACACGCACTGGGTGTACAGTCTCGTTTTCAAGTTTTGAGGTATACCTGACGAGAAGATGTGTCGTAGCTTCCCGAACGCTGCCCAGCCGAGTTGAATCCGTCGATTGACATACATAATAAAGTTATATTTTTAATAAATAATATTTATTTGTTCGACGATGAACCAATAATTCATGAATGTTTATAATAAGTAATATTGCATTTAGTGTTCGATGAACGCTAAATAAAAAAGCTATTTTATTTTTTTCTACGTTTAAAATTAATTTTACAAATATACCATGATTTTATTGTAAAAACACGTAGAGGACTGTGTGGAAAATATAGCCAAATAAATTACATAGGCACGTGACATGGGTCACCCGGTCGGGGAAATTTGTTCTTTTATCAGAAAATGGTCATATATTATATATTAAAGATATTGGAAAAAATTGATGGAGACAAAAACTCTTTTATCGCCTGAACGAAAATATTTAAAAATGGAACATTAAAATGCTTGGATTTAAAAGGCATTATTTGCTTTTCATATTTAAGGGACGATAAGAAAAATGTTCATTATCGACTATCACTTGTCCTTGAACTGTGATAGGTATCCGCCTTATGATGCAATCCATGGCAAGGCCTATGTTCAGCCGTGGACTTTGTTAGTCTGTAATGCATGAACGAATAAATGAATGAAATATTTTATTAATTATATTGATTAATTTTTAATAATGCGTGTTAATTAGGGTTTTAATTATTTTGCGCGGAACCCTAATACTTTTTCTAAAATAAAAGTTACTCCTTATGACATCCCGTAAAAATCCCATCGAAATCGGTCCAGCCCTTTCGGAGACTAGCCGGAATAAACAGACAGACAGACAGACAATTTTTTTAAGATTGTAGTTTTTTTTATAAGTCGCGTATATACTTTCATATTCATTTAGTGAAAAGCTGTTATTTTGACATTACAAACAGATAATTACTTCATTTTTATTTATTTGTAAAGATTACGAGAAGTTAAACATTAGTTAACTTGTGCTGAATCAACGACAAAACCAGCGCGTTTTGTATAAATTTTATTTAGTACACACACACATGCTACATATGAAAGGAGCAGTTAAATTTATGTCCGCTGGCCGCTGCTGCCGCTGTCGCCAAAAGGAAATCGTTTTTAAAAACCTTTTACTGTTTTGTTGCCTTTAAAATTACTTTATAAAGAAATACGAAGTAACATTTTTCAAAAAAATAAATAGAATTATTTCAGAGACAAATAGAAACATTTTTAGCCGACTTCAGAGAAAGGTGGAGGCCGTCAATTCGACTGTATGTTTTTTTAGTATCACTGTAACGCGATATTTTTGTCAATATTAACCGACATTTTTGATTCCTTTTTATGAAATAGGTTTTTATGAATACTTTAGCGGTGGTGTAAAATAAATTGGTCAAAAAATTTCCACCCCTAAGTGTGAGAAAATAAGGAATGAACTTTTTAGTGTAACTAATTAAACGCCATTGAAAATGTGTTTACTGTCGACAGCTATGATCTTCGATTAAGAATCAAAATTCAGATTCGTTGTCCCTTTTGAAGACTTGGATGGAATGCCTCGTTTACATCAAAAAATATCTCCAGTTCTTTGCAATGACCACCAGCAATTTTCTTCTGTTTAATGCAGAGGTTTTTTGAAAGCAAAAAGAAAAAAAAGTCGGCTATTTTTTAATCTACTTAATTGTGATAGATTTCCTTGTGATTTCATTATATATAATCCTATTGTGTATACATTTCACATTTCCAGAAATAGCGTTTTAGCGTTGGTAGAGTGGAGGAAACATGACTCTAATAAAAAATTACCACTGTAAAGCTTAATATTTCGCAAATGGACCCCTAAAACGAAAAGATGTTGTTGCAGACCTCCAACGTATTTGAAAGACATATTCAACGATGCCCCACATGATGGAATAGGTAGGTAAAACAATGAAAAGTAATCAAAATAAAAATCTTTTTCAAAATTTTATTTCACAATTTTCTAAGCGTGATTAATATCTATAACTATACCATATTATAGATTTGTAGCACCTAGGGTCTATAAGCAAAGCTGCAGACGGACGGACGGATGGACGGACGGACATGGCGAAACTATAAGGGTTCCTTGTTATGTAACTACGGAACCCTAAAAACAGGAGTTTTCCTTACGGGAGAAGACTATTTACTGCAGTACTTTACAGATTTTTACAGGCTGATGAAGAATTAAATAAGAAATTTATTATGAGACTTTGTAATACGTACAGCAAATGAGTGGAATAATTTGCCGGCGTCTGTCTTTCCCACTGAATACAATTCAGGCATCTTCAAGGCTACAGTGAATAGGCTTTTATCATGCTAAAACAGAGCGATTTACCATCTAAGGCTGGCTACACCTCATTAACTCACCAATTACTGCCAGGTGGGATTGTGGGATTGCGGTCCAGCACTGGTTTATAAAAAGAAAAAAAAGACTTGCTTAACCAAATCACAAAAATTAAGATGAAGTTTCACGAAGTCAATCGCAATTATAAATTATAACTTTAATTTACCACCTACATTGTAATAAATTTTTACAACATTTATAGCACCAGTTACTTGCTTTTAAAGTCTATCTGTAATGGCCCTTATTGTTTACTCGGAAATGTTTGTCATTGGCCAGGTGTGACTTTCCCATTGATTTAGCGTTGTAAAAGTAGCCCCAGAGAACACTTTATTTCTAGTGACGTGAAAGTTACTAACGATCTTTTAAGAAAAACGAACGTTGAATGGATGTTATTTTTCAAGAACTTTTCTAAATGCCTGGAGGATGATTTTTTCAATCTTCACATAGAAGTTGTTTATGAAATAAATTACAACCTGACTGAATATAAAAGTGAAACAATTCAATTATTTTATTCATCCATTAAAATTTATTCATATGTTATTTTGTTATCATATGAATAAATTTTCTCTGATGATTGAGATATTTATTTAAATTATATATATTTTTTATTTCATTTTCCAAGCAGTCAGCTTACTATTCTGTGTCAACTTTACTAAAGAATGTTGTGGTATTTATGCATATAATCGGTAGTCGTATTACATTAAAATAATTGTTAATATGTACATAAAAATGTACATAAATAAATGTTTGAATTTCGAACGTTATATTTAAAAAAAGACATTATATATATATATATATATATATATATATATATATATATATATATATATATATATATATATATAATACAACTAAACAAATGAAGGTAGTTGTAGAAGTAGCCCGTAGTTGTTGGGAGCACTAAGCTCGAAGTTGTTGACGAGTATGTTTACCTGGGACAAATAGTCCGACTAGGTAAGTCCAACTTGGACCGAGAGGTCAATCGACGGATTCAACTCGGCTGGGCAGCGTTCGGGAAGCTACGACACATCTTCTCGTCAGACAAACCTCAAAACCTTAAAACCAAATTATACAACCAGTGCGTGTTGCCAGTGATGACTTACGGAACGGAGACGTGGTCCTTCACTGCTGGCCGTATGAGGAAGCTCAAGGTCGCTCAGCGAGCTATGGAGAGGGCTATGCTCGGAGTTTCTCTGCGTGATTAACTTAGGAATGAGGATATCCGCAGTAGAACCAGATAACCGACATAGCCCAACGGATTAGTAAGCTGAAGTGGCAGTGGGCCGGCCATATAGCTCGAAGAACCGACAACCGATGGGGAAGAAAGGTTCTCGAGTGGCAGCCTCGTACCGGTAGGTGAAGTGTGGGGCGTCCCCCCACGAGATGGAGTGACGACCTGGTAAGACATGCAGGAAGTCGATGGATGCAGGTGGCTCAGGACCGTGCTTTGTGGCATTCTTTGGGGGAGGCCTATGTTCAGCAGTGGACTTGTGAAGGGCTGTAATGATGATGATGAAACAAATGAATAAAAAATACGCTGACTTTATAATTATTCAATATAGTATATAGTTTATGTATTAGAAATTTTTAACGCTGGTTTTCCACAAGGCTGTGTGCTATCACCAACGCTGTTTCTTCTGCATATCAATGATATATTGCTAACTGGTAACATTCATTGCTATGCGGATGACCGCACTGGTGATGCTCTATACACCGGCCGTGCCAATATTTCTCGGGAAAACGTCGCCGAGTACCGGAACAAACTTGTATCTGAAGTCGAGTCTTTGCTGAACAAAGTCTCGGATTGGGGGCGACTAAATCTAGTCCAGTTTAATCCGCAGAAGACACAAGTTTGCGCGTTTACCGCTAAAAAGAATCCCTTTGTCGTATATCCCCAGTTTCAAGGCACTCCCCTTCTTGCCTTAGCCAGTATTGGAAACCTCGGAGTTGACATATCGAGTGACGTGCAGTTTCGTGGTCACTTGGAAGAGAAGGCCAAATTGGCCTCTAAAAAGCTTGGCGTGCTCAGCAGAGCGGGACAGTATTTTATGCCGGCACACCGCCTGCAACTTTACAAGGCGCAGGTTCGGCCTCACATGGAATACTGTTCCCATCTCTGGATAGGGGCTCCCCAGTGCCAGCTTCTTTCA
This sequence comes from Parnassius mnemosyne, assembly GCA_963668995.1. NCBI lineage: Eukaryota > Metazoa > Arthropoda > Insecta > Lepidoptera > Papilionidae > Parnassius > Parnassius mnemosyne. The sequence goes on from CAVLGL010000057.1 coordinate 6,995,866, forward strand.
CTTGACCGCATCCAGCGCAGAGCGGCTCGAATCGTCGACGACCGAGTCCATTCCGATCGGCTCGTTTCATTGGCACTGCGAAGAGATGTTGCATCCCTTTGCATTTTATTTCGCATGTACCACGGGGAGTGCTCTGAGGAATTGTTCGGATTAATCCCAGCCGCCAAATTTCACGCACGCACATCGCGGCAAAACTCCCGATATCATCCATACAATCTGATTGGCGGTCCACCACTGTGCGATTTAGAAGATGATTTCTTCCTCGCACGACTTCCTGGTGGAATCGCTTAGGGACCTTCAAGAAAAGAGCGTACTCCTTTTTAAAAGGCCGGCATCTGCAATACCCTCCCTGGTGTTGCAGCTGTTCATGGGCGGCGGTAGTCACTTACCATCAGGTGAGCCGCATGCTCGTTTGCCCCCTCTCCTATAAAAAAAATACTTTTGGTAGAAAGTAGCCTGTCTATTATTTTTTATCACATTTGTATTTCGTCATCCGTAGCAATAATGGAATAATGGGCAAAGATTATTTGGTTTTAGAAGTTCGCAATAATCGTGTTTAAAATGTTTTTGGAAGACAAACACCTCACAAGAGCATTATAATGCAATTTTACACAAAATTTTATCGTGGTCGTGTTTCTACATAATGAAATTTGTGAAGGTCGTCTCTCAACTGCGATCACTAAGGAAAATGTCGCTACTGTCAAGCCACTAATTGACTAGGCGTATCACCTATGAGTAGATTCAAGGACATGTTGGTATTGGTATTAGCCAAATACAAAATAAATTTACATCAACATTTGGTGTAAAAAATGTTTGTACAGAATGACCATGGGCGTACAAAGGCTGTGTATGATATTGTGGCAGGAGATGAAACATGTATTAAGGTTTTTAAAAGAAAACAATAGTCTTCTGAATGGGCGTTCAAAGGCGACAGCAAATCTACAAATTGAGGCAGGCTAGAAGAGTGAGCAAAAAAATGATTGAGATTTCTTTCTCCCCGACGGGTCATGTCTGCCCGATCCCACTTAATGAGCAAAAGACATTTAATCCCGATTAGTAAACAACTATTTGTTTGCCCAATGCCTTTAGAAGAGTAAAGGAAAAACGACAAAGATTTCGCATCCTATTGCATCATGGAAATGCTTTAGCGTACACCGCGTACAGACGAAGTCATTATTGGCTTCTGTAAAAGTGAAGCTAGTGACCCATCCCGCAAAAAGTCTAGACCTCGAACCATGCAATTTCTTTATTTTCCTAAAAATGGAAGATTTGAAGAGAAGTTTAACATTTACTCAGCTACACCAATTGGGTCATTCACAAACATGCCACAAAACATGGTTCCAAGCCTTTTCTATCTATCGACTTTCCGCATATCTCAACAGGTCGAAGTGATGAACCACCCTAAAATCCGTTTATTATTGTGACTGCGCTCGTCTTCGAGCTATATGGCTGGCACAATGTCACTCCAGCTTAATAATTCGTTAGGCTACAGTTTATATTGTTTACTATAGTTCTACTGCAGATAGCTTCGTAACGGGTTCTATTGCTCACAGAAACTCCGAGCTAGCCCTTTCTACAGCTCCCTCGGCGACTTTAAGAATCCTCGTACGGTAGACCATCCACTATCCATTATAGCATATCAAAGTCCAAAGCATTTTAAGTCCACTAATAAATATAGGTCTCCCCGTCGATTGACTCTTAAGGGGGATATTTTCTACAGTTGCCACGCTTGGCAGGCGCGTTTGCAATCACAGCATTATTCTTGAAGTGAAATCTTTAGAATCGTTGTGATTTGAAACTCGATAAAACGAAAAAGCGACACTAAAAAGAGACATACATACAGATCTATAGGATTTAGCCTGCGAGAAAATAAGATAGAATACAGTATACAGTGTTTTTCTAAATATTTCAATTCTATCATGTGTGAACTGCACACTTGTTTTTTTCCCCTCTGTTGCCACATACGACATCCACGGGACGATGGAGGCTAGTGGATATACTTACACTGCCACTACACGACTGAAACACAATTATTTGCGTTGCCATTACTGCCTATAAAAGCCTATTGTTAAAGATAGGTTTCCCTCATAGATTTTCTCATAGGTGGATTTTGCAATAGTTGCCACGCATGACAAGGAAGCTTTGCAAGCCGCAGTTCTTTTGTTATTTTGAGTTGTCAACAGAAAGATGCTGCTACCCATCTCCTGTCTGATTTTCCCTCTGTCACCTCTTAGTACACTCTCGGGACTATATAGGGTAGTGGTATATTGTTACACCGCTACTACGTGGTCAATTCTGTTACTTATTAATAAAATGGTATTTTAAATCGTATTCCAATATAATAAATCAGTTATTTCGGAAACGAAAACATAAAAAGGTTAGTGAAATTAGTGTATTGAATGGAATCACGCAGCAGTGTGACACGGGTCATGAGCGCGGTCAGTACAATTTGTCTTTTTTCCTAAACACATCCATTTGTTACTTATCAAAGGCATCACTAGATTTATGACCTCACCGCGAGTCCAAAGAGCAAAAGAGCTATAACTAAAGAGTTTGTAAAGATGTCTGAAGTTAGTGAATTCCGAGTTTAATAATGATATCTTTTTTATATTAAAAGATATATATATATATATACATATATATATATATATATATATATATATATAATAAGAGAAATAATGATGTGAGTGTAATAATGATATCTTTTTTAATAAAAAGATATATATATATATATATATATATATATATATATATATATAATTAATAAAAAATAAATTATCATACAACCGGCCACGCGCTAGAGCGACAAGAGCCAAAATCACTAGCTGCGTTTCTTCGCTGGAAGACTATACTTAGCCTTTGGGCGAGATTAGAACCAGCTTTCTTGTATCCCGTGATGACAATAGTTATGGATTTTTTTACAGAATATTTTATACCCCGTAAATGAGCATACAGTCTACCAGATGGTAAGTGATTGCTGCTGCAACAGCTATCCTCGATTAAGTATTAAAATGCAGATGCCCTGAGGACTAAGATGGATAAAACTTCGTTTCTAGTAAAAAGATTCTCCGGTTCTCTATACTCACTACAGGAAACACAGTAGCATTAAGCTGTTTTTAACGATGGTATTCTGTGAGATCGTGGTCCTACCCCGGCTGAGCCGACCCATTCGTGCTAATTTAAAATAAAGCTACAGGCTGTCTCTACCACGTATAATTGTTGAGTGATTAAAATGAATTAAATGAAAAAAGAGTAAAATGAATTAAATTGAATGTAGGCGGTAATATAAACTACCGGAAATTCTATAAAAGTCTAAACTAAACACCCGCGCATTAATTAGGGTAAGTGATTAAATGACAGTTATCTCTATAATAGCGTCAAAAACCTGACAGATCTGTGTAATGAACTTTATTTGATGGCCAACATTGATCACGCTCTGCGAAGTAATTTACTGCTCTGCTTTATCTCGCCGATGAACAAAAAGGTTCGTTTGGATATAACAATGAATTTAATTTTGAGTGTTAAACTGTCGAAATTCTCGTCAATCGAAATTCCATATCCGAAATATTCGTTTCATTTTCAGAGAAAAGCTTTGCTTAAAATGCTTGTTACAGAAGTTCAGGGCAATAATTTTCGAAAGTCGGATTTTAAAACTCACGTTGAATTAACAGTGATTTGGTTACTGTTCCTATTTGACATAATTTCACTCCAGACACTATTGTTTCTATTTATACTTAAATTTTATTTATACATCATTGAAATATATATGTACAATATTAAAAAATATATTTAAATAACTAATAATTTAACTGGCTAATATTCTTGATCAAAATATTTTATTTAACCATTGAACTCAATATAACCTAAGCCCGGGTAGTCAACAAGTTGCATCTTTGCATTACAGTTAATTTCGTAAGGTTACATTAGGCGCATTTAGAACAAATAATGAAATACCAAAAAATTGAATAAAACTATTTTTACGGATTTTATCGCGTTTAATTAACTTATTTTATATTCCCGACGTTTCGGTTGCTTTCCAGCAACCGTGGTCACGGGGGACTGAGGTGATTGACGTCCCGATGTCAGAGTTAAACAGGAGTACCTTCAGCTTTTTTAATTAATAATTTTGGTCCGATCTACGCAGAATGTACGTACTGTGTCTTGAAGTCTTGCAGTGGTATGCTTGGGTTTAGTTTTAATTTTATGAATTATAGGATCCCAAAAAATTTCTACTCTTTATATAGGAGCTCTGTAGGATAACGATACGGCAGTGAAATAGAGACTTTTAAGATGGCTCTTTGCGTTCTCTCCAATTGTAGCATTTTAGCTTTTGGAGCACCGGCCCAAGAGGTAACACCATATGCTAACAGAGATTGGGTCAAGGCGTAGTAGACGGATTACTTTAGTTTCTCATCAGCCACGTCTCTCAGAGTTTTAAATACATATATAAGTTTACGCAACCCGCTATTAAGGATATTAATGTGTTCATGAAAACATGGAGTGCTATCAATTATAACTCCTAGATACTTTACTTTGTCAGCTTGACATAGTTTTATGCAGGTATCTGCGTTATTAAGTGCGTTGGAACATGAGTGACTTATGATGGAATATAGTGGTGATGATGTGGTTAATGTGTTATTTTTTAATCTAAAGGTCTCTGCCCACTACACCGTATCATACCATGACCGTGCTAGGAGCGTATCAGACACGAAAAGCAACACGATACGCTCTACTATGCCCACTGAACGGATCGACGGCGTTCTGTGCCCGTATACATCCCGTATGATGCCAGTATGCAACCCGTATGTAACTCGTATGATACCCGTATGCATCATCCACCAAAACCAATAGGAACCCGTTTCATTACTACAATGTTAATATTACATTTTATAAACTGGACTATACTAAAATTAAATGCCTTTACTACTATTTATCTAAAAAATAAACTAATAAATAGGTTCACTAACTCATGTATTAAATTATTTCAAATAAACAATAATTTAATAAACAAACCTGGTTGTTTTAGTTGTTCCGAAATTTCCTTCCAAGCCATTTCTTTTTTCACAATATCCATATATTTTAGGTGTTGTAGATTAAATAAAAACTCATATTTACGTACACATTCTATTAATATTTCATCCTTCATTTTACAACGTCTTTACATCTCGTTAAGTGACAACAAATGACTAAGTTACGGCAACGCGCTTACAACGCCTATATAACGGTCACCATACGCGTTTACAACCCGTATATTCGCCGGCTCGCACCAGCAAAATATTCTCGACGACATTTTTTGACGCTCCGTGCATGGCACGCGACGGTGTTGGTCGGTGACGGAATGGTCTAGTGGGAACAGTGTCATACTTTTCAATTCAAATAATATTTATTTGCCTGACTGTTCCTAGCACGGTCATGGTATGATACGGTGTAGTGGGAAGAGACCTTAAACGTGAAATAACATTTTTTATTTATGTTCAGTGTCAGTACATTACTTTGAAGCCAGTTGGAGACTGTGTTGTAGTCCAACTGGGCGTACGTGTAGACATCTTGCCATGAACCTGCGCTAAATAGGAGGACGGTATCATCTGCAAAACTTATGATCCGCCCTGTAGAAAGAGTGAGCATACTCAGTTCATTAATATATGTAAGAAATAAAGTTAGAGAGGGTACACTGCCCTGAGGCGTAACATAGATAATTGTGCGTTCAACACTGATGAATTTATCCACCTGAACGCACTGAGTATGTCCACTCAAGTAGTCTTCAAAAAGTTGCAGTTGTATACCTCTAATTCCCATACTCTCCATCCTACGTAAAAGTATGGGTACAGAAACCGTGTCGAAAGCTTTGGCGAGATCTAGAAATATGCCAAGAACTTTCTGCCCATTGTCCAAGTTTGTAACGATATAATTAGTAAGGTCATGAATCGCATCGGACGTAGATTTACCTGACCTAAAACCACATTGTGAGGGCGAAAGAAAGTTATTTTTTTCCAAGTAGTTTACGAGCCTGTTGTTTATTATACGTTCGAGTATTTTGGACAAGGCAGGCAGCACAGCTATAGGTCAATAATTATATAATATGTATATACTTCAGATTATTATTTCTATTTTAACCAATAAACAACTGCTTGGAATATTTATTAAGTCTGAAGGGCATTCCATTTTAATTGTAAAGAATGTAACTATAATTTTGAGCGAGTAATGTAGGTGTTCCAGCGATCACTAAGATCATTAAGAAACTGCACGGCAGTTTGATTTCAGACAAATACTTTGATTAATACTTTCCCTGTATTTTAAGTTTATGTAATCAGTTCGAATTTCCAAATTTAAAATTTTGACATATTAAGACCTCCTGAACTAAATGCTATGTAGGATGTGTGTATGTACGTATGTACTTTCATGGTTAATTTTCACCCCAATAATTTCGAGAACAAATAATAATATTGTTTTATTCAATTCGGTCGTTCATTCATTTTCATGAATTTTCCCCATAGGGAAATGCAAAGGCCTCCCCCATAGATTTCCGAATAGGGGACATACATGCCATAGTAACCATGGTTGTGCGTGTTAGCAACCGGATTTTTTTATAAATTTGAGTTATTATCAAAAAGATGCTGACAAACAAATTAGATGTAGATATATAAAAATGGCGCTTAATTATTAAGCTTATTAAAGTCTACTGCTGAAATTAGGTCTCTTTCATAGATTGCATCTAAGGAGGGTTATTTGACATAGTTTTTTTTTGTTTTCAGTCGTTATTAGGAAGATTAATCTTGATCTAGTATTATAGGTGTTCCAGCGATCACTAAGTATCTCGTGGAGTCTTATCTCAGAAAAATACATCGATTATCAATTTCCCTGTATTTTAAGTTAATGTATCATTGAATTATTTATATTAATTAATCAGTAGAATTTCCAAATTTTAAATTATGACATAGATGTAGAGATATAAAAATGGCACTTAATTATTAAGAACCGCACTGATTTATGTAAAAAGGGCAACATTTGAATTTCGCAAAACGCTTAATGATTTCCATGTTTCTTTATAGCCAGGCTATAAACTGTCTAACGAGGATATTTATAATAACGAATGCTAGCTTCTGGTGTATTTCAAATGCTTTTACTTGTTTTTTGTAGAATAATGGTGACAAGCGATTACATAGTCCATCCGATATTAAGTGGATTCTATGGTAGATAGTAAGATATCTTCAATTCTATCTTATCTATCTATTATCTATATATTATTTTCTCTATCTTCGATTAAGAATCGCATGACCACACGTTCGGAGAGAGGTCAGGGTCAGAACCAACGTGTTTTCAGAGGCACGTGGTTGAAACACTGCCTACTTAACTTCATCGAGTTAAGCATATTTTTCTACTTCTTTGCGGAATGCATCACGAAAGGCGAAGCATACCATTTGGTTCAAATGCGTGAAATATCTACATAAAAGGGAATGGAGTCCTGTAAATCGCCTGGCTATCCAATGGTGGAAAGGGGTGAGAGGATTTAAAGCGTTGAGTTATAAATATTTAAAATAAATACTTTTCGATCAATTCATGGCGATTCAATATTCCGTACCAAACCTAGACCTCGAAAACAAAAATTAAAAATGAAGTTTTTCCATCACAACTCCACAACACTTACAAATCTTATTCGAGTAGAGCCGTCGTAAAATAAATCTTAACCTTATAGTCATTAGAATGAAAATAAGAACACAGTTTTATAGCCTATTTAATAAAGCTAAAGCATGGAAAGGTTTACGGAATTAAAAGTTGCCCCGCTAACATTAATCAGTGCGTGAGCTGATTATATTTCTCAAGGCGTGTATTGTTTTTTTACCTAGAATTAGAAGTAAAAATATTATTTCTATTCTTATATTGTATTGCTAGTTTCTTCCTAAACAAAATAAAATCTTTATGTTAATACGTGAAGGAAAAACTGTGCACCACCTTTTAAACATATTGCCCGCACGTAGGATTGTGAGATTTGTCATAGTTGAAGTTATTATCGAGAAAGATTGCACAAAGATTATTAAATGTATATTTTTTTATAGAATAAGGATGACAAACGAGCACACAGTTCCCATGATAATAAGTGGTTGCTGTCGCCCATAGACATCTACATCTATCTTCGTTTGCGGATTAAAACGCAGAAGCGTTGTCAGCCGTGAGGACTAAAATAGGATGCCTCTTTTCCAGTAAAATGGGTCTCCGGTTCTGTACACACACCCTACGAAACACAGCCGCATTAAGCTGCTATTTTACGCTGGTATTCTGTGAGAGTGTGGTCCTCCAACAGTCGAGCCGACCCATTCATGCTACAACTACACTATAAATATAGCTGCAGCATGGCTCTACCAGGTATATATAAAATGTGTTGAATATACAGCATTCATTGAATAAAACATTCGTTGTTAACGTTTATTCAGCTAATATCAAACACCTAATAGTCTGTGGTCAAACAGTCGCACACAGTAGAAATTGTACCCAAAGAATTTTATAATGTTGCCAAAAAATAAATACAACTTTACTTTTATAAAATATAAAATGATCTTTTTTTAATGCTCTGTGGACATATTCTACAGACTATTGATAATTATAACTTTTAACAAAAAGTGAACACCGACTTCAAATTGCTAAAAAAGATGTTATTTATTGGCTACCCTTTGGGGTGAAAGTTTTTCTCCAGATTTATGTGGAACCACCCTTGAATGACCTGTTTAATAAAAAAAGAATCATCAAAATTGGTTCACAATCTACGAAGATACCGCGTAACATACATACAAAAAAAACATACAATCGAATTGAGAATTAAAAAATGAAATTTTCATGGCAAATAAGCGTTAATTTTATATTTTATAATATGAGATATGTGTTTTTATGTACAGTTGAAAGTAAAATAGGTACATCTTGCTTATTACACAAAATTATCATTTTTTTTAATTACGGATGGAATTTCAACCACTAAACGACTACTAGTATATTTCAGCACCCACCTGGCAAAGTCGTGCTGCCAAATGACGCTAGTTCACTCTTTATTGGGCATGAATACAATTAACAATAAACAAATAAGACTGTGGCTGAGCCTTATAAGATAATACAAACGACTACTAATTGCCACGTGAGGTGATTAGAGATAAATAAATTGGATAAGTTTTGTTAAACATTTGTATTATTTGGCAAAACATGTCCAACTGAGAGTAACAATCTAGTGGTAGAAAAAAGTGTGAGTTCACACACATTTTTCACTACGTAATGTAGATAAAGGGATTTACCTGACATACTTTAATCAACAAAAAATACAAAAATGATTCATTTCCAAATGCAGGGTAAAAAATTTTTGTTGTAGTCTCGATTTATCATTTTCTGACTAAACAGTTGTTTATTTGTTTACCTGAGGCCTCTCACGAAGCATATTTTACTCGAGGGTACCGACAACGAAGCGTACCAGTAACAAATACGTAATAATGTGAGCTGACTCAGATGGTAAGGCAATACGCAAATCAGATGGTAAACAACGCGTTACTAACTAGAACCATTAATATGGTGGTATTAGTTATGCTTATATAAATTAAGTGCAAATATTTTATGAACACTAAAAACGCACTAACAAAAAAATACAAAATAATACAAATTAATTAAAATTTCTAAATATACTCAACTCGCTGCCCAGCCGAGTTGAATCGACGGATTCAACTCGTTTGGGCAGCGTTTGGGAGATTACGACATATCTTCTCGTTAGACATACCTCAGAACCTCAAAACTAGATTGTTCAAACAGTGCGTGTTGCCAGTGACCTACGGATCTGAGACGTGGTCCTTCACTGCTGGCCGTATGAGGAAGCTCAAAGTCGCTCAGCGAGCTATGGAAAGGGATATATCCGCAGTAGAGCCAGAATAACCGACATAGCCCAAACAATTAGTATGTTGAAGCGGCAATGAGCCAGTCATAATATAGCTCGAAGAATCGACAACCGATGAGGAAGAAAGTTTCTCGAGTGGCAGTCTCGTACCGGCAGGCGAAGTATAGGGCTTCCCCCCACTAGATCGAGTGACGACCTAGTAAGACGTGCAGGAAACTGACGTATAAAGGTGGTTCAGGACCGTGCTTTGTAGCATTCCTTGGGGGAGGCCTATGTTTAACAGTGGACTTGTGAAGGGCTGTAATGATGATAATGATGATGACTAAATATAAAATAAAATGTTATATAATATTATATAATAGTATTAAAATATTACCGTGAAGTAGCGGTGTAAGAATATCCATTACTCCATTTCATCCCGTGGGTGTAGTAAGAGGGGACAGAGGGAAACAAATCAGGTGATGGGCAGCAGCGTCTCCCTTATAACGACTAAAAATTAAAAAAATGCAATTGCCAACTCGCTTGTCAAGTGTGGCAACTATGGCAAATATCTCCCCTATGAGGCAATCTATGGGGGAGTTAAGTTCTGCAGTAGTCTTTAATAGGCTATAACGGTTACGGTAACGTTACTAAATATATAATACAAATATACATACACACATACACCCACAAAAATTAGTTACAAATATTTATTGACAAGGGGATTGATAATCGAAAAACTTGTCCACTCGGGCCTTTGATGTTTGCCGATTTGGGTATTTTATGGGTGGCTTATACGAGATGAATATATGTTAATAGTCGCCTCTACCAACTGGACTAAATAGAGTGAGGGTTTCTCTAACGCCGCAACCACACGCCGCACACAAATTTCATATTGTATACGCTTATTTACATATCAAAGAAGGGTATAGTTTCCTAACCCCCTGTGTGCGCTTTACCGCCCGTGGATTCATTTTTTATTGTGTTATATTAATAATAAAATAAAATAATAAAATTCTATATTATTGCTCTATATATACTAAATTGATACAAATACCAGATGGAACATGTGTTTGTATAGCCTACAAACAATTGTTCCGAGTCTGTTTTTTTATAGATTAAGGATAACAAATAAGCATACATTCCACCTGATGCTAAGAAGATGCTGTGACCTATAGACATCGGCATTATCCTCGATGAAGAATCAAATTGCAGATGCGTTGTCATGATGGAATACCTCGTTTTCGGTGAAAAGGGTTTTTCGGTTCTCTACACTCACCATATTTGACGCTGATACTCTGTGAGAGCGTAGTCTATCCCCGGTCGAGCCGGTCCATACATATATAAATAAATATTAAAGGTTAAATAAATTGTATATGTTTGTCCATGTGCATTTTTAATCAACATATTAAGTAAAATTAAAGTTATAATAATAAATAAAAGCCGAGTTAAATAAAATAAAAAGGATAAAATAATTTGCACATAACACATCATAATATAATATAACATTCTGAAATTAGATCTTGAATTACTTTACACTATGCCTTAACACCTATCTGAAGCCCTTATGGAGAAATTATTTTATTCTCTAGTTATTTGGAGTTAATTTTTCCTTTTATTAAAAGTAATTTTTTTTAATCCTTTTGATTTCGTAATATCACAAGCTTAAGGTATATATTCTAGTAAGTACTAGAATATGGTCTATATAGCTACATTAAAAACTTTATCCCCTATTTTCCCATCCATATGTGTGAAATTTTTTCTCAAAATTTGTATGGTACCACCCCTGCAGTAAATTTTTAAATAGAAAATAATCATTCAAATCGGTTCACAATTGACGAATATATCCCGTTACATATGTACCTACATACAAAAAAATAACATACAGTCATTCAAGCAAAACAACCAAATTTCGATGCTAGAACGGCCACCTCGAACAAAATCCGCGCGGTAGTTCGGGACGCATGGTCTGAGGCCCAGGGTACCTTTATATGGCACAGACAAAGTATGCTTGAGTCAGTGCAGTGGTATCTAACGCGTATTACAAATAACCATGTATCGGAGTCTCTCCTAGTCCGTAGTACATATATTTTAATTCTTTTTTTTTATTGGATAAGGGTGACAAACGAGCACACAGTCCACCTGATGGTAAGTGGTTGCTGCGGCCCATAGACATCTACATCTATCCTCTATTACAAATCAAAATGTAGATGCGTTGTCACCCGTGAGGACTAAGATGGAATGCCTCATTTCCAGTAAAAAGGGCCTCCGGTCACCTGCACTCACCAAGCGAAACGCAGAGGTAAACCTCTACTTCACGCTGGTTTTCTGTGAGGTCGTGGTACCACCCCGGTTCGAGCCGGCCCATCCGTACGACAGCCAAAGCTGCCGCGTAGCTCTACCACTGTTAAAAAACTAATTCATACAGTCGTATTGAGAATTTCCTCCTCATCCTTTTTCTAAAGTTTTTTTTTTTACTTATTATTAATTATATAAATATATATGATGAAGCCATGGCAGGTAAATCGCACTGTCTTAGCGTAACAAAAGCCTATCCACTCTTGCCTTGAAGACGCTCAGGTTTTATTCGGACAGAAAGACAGACGCTGGCAAATTATTCCAATAATTTGCTTTATGTGTTACGAAAGTCGAAGTAAACCGTTTAGTTCTTATACGAGGAATATTTGCTAAAAACGACTTGATAAACGAGACATCCCTAGGGTGAGGGAAACGTTAAAAAAATTGTTAAGCTACTTTGACATACAATAAATACATAACCCCTTTTTTTTCTTTTTTTTTTGCGGATGGAAAATCATCAAATGACGCCTTTCGCTCTGGGTGGAGCGGAAGGGAGTGTCAGACTTTTACTGACTAAAAACCATCCGTGTTCCTTCAGTGCCATTACGTTCCGGAGCCGCGGTATCTCTTTCGAACAGCCCGCAGCCCCGGCAGGCGTCGGCCCTTGCGGGCCCCTTCACGCTGCTGACAGCTCTTTGAGGCGCGCGTGGAACAAAACGCGCCGTCGACACGGCCTGTCGTCGTTAGACGGACGGACGGCGAGCTACCCATTGCTCGCCGTCCACAGGCCCGCGGCTACGGTGGCCGGGGGCCACGACGTAGCCCCCGACACCCGGGGCGTCTCCCGCGGCGGCCGGGAAGGAAAGCTGCTGCTCTCTCCTTCTCCCGCTCCGCCACCTCCTTCGCTAGCATCACTTCTTCGCAGAAGGTGGTGACGGCATCCCATTCCGTCTCGCTCCGGTACCATGGCTTCGACCAGGGCCGGACGCGAGAGGTCGCCGCCGCCTATCGCCACTACGAGGACACGGCGGTGCTCCGCCCAGGCAGGGCACACCTCCACGGTGTGCTCCACCGTGTCCTCCGGTCGATCCTCGCAGTGGGAGCACCCGGGCGTTTCCTCCCGCCCGATTCGGTGCAGGAACCTCCCGAACACACCGTGTCCGGTGAGGACCTGCGTCAAGCGGAAGGTGAGGACGCCGTGGCGTCTCTCAAGCCACTCCTCAAAAAGGGGTCTTATCGCCGCTATAGTGGCGTGCCCAGCACGGGGTTGCGACAGTCGCTCTCTCCATGTCGCCATGAGATCATGCCGGAAGTCTGTCCGCTGCACGACAACTTGCCGCGGCAGCGGGGTTTCCCCCCGGCATAGTGCCTCCGCGCCAAATAAATTCGTAAACATATTCTGTATTTATTACGCTAGAGAGAATATTTGAAACATCAAAATACGCCAACAAACCCCATAGAGATCATATAAATATAGAATATTTGATCCCATCTTTTTGAAGTCAGTGATATAAATATGTTTATTTAAATTACGTACCATTGTTGAGACGTGTGGTGGCCATTTATGGTAAGTGTCGACCGCCGCCCATGAACAACTGCAACACCAGGGGAATCGAAGGCGCGTTGTCGGACTTTTAAAAAGAAATAAGCTCGTTTCTTGAAGATATTTGCCATAGCTGCCACTCTTGGCAGGCGGGTTTGCAACTGGCATTTTTTTAATTTTTAGTCGTTATTAGGAAGATGCTGCTGCCCATCCTCTGATTTGTTACCGTCTGTCGCCTCTTACGACACGTACTGGATGATATGGGGTAGTGGCAACCACACCACGCCACTACACAGTAATGATACATAGCACATATGATATATATTTCAGAAAATGATTTATGTTGTTTTACGTCAATAGCAAAATAAGGTTAAGATACTGTCATTTGTTTATAATATAAATTTAAAAGTAGAGTATGGCAGAATATAGCGGTGACCTCAACTTACTACATAGCTGAGTCACAGGCCAGTTTATCTCCTTACTTTTGTTATAAATAGGTATGTTTCTTTGCTAAGTTTGTGAAGACCTTTTCTTACATTTTCAAGAATCTTGTATAATATTAATTGTGTAAAACCCTTGTATTAAATGAATGAATTGAGGCAAATATAAAGCTCTATTATTATTATTACTAATATAGAAGAAGAATATATGTACAATTTTTCAGCATTACAGACCTTCACAAGTTCACCCCTAAACACAGGGCTCCCCCAAGGAAAGCCACAAAGCACGATCCTGAACAACCCGCATCCATCGACTTCCTGCATGTCTTAACAGGTCGTCACAATGTTTAAGAGTATATTATTTTGAAGGTATGCCTGCTATACTCTTTATACGGAAACAGAGTACAGCACGTATTGATGCACAGCATTCGCTTTGCGGTAGAAATAGTTAAGAGTGTAGTACAAAAAAAGAACTACTACCATGCAGTACAAATAGTCCTACTATTTACACTATTTTAAAGTAAAGGAAAGTTACGTACAGCACTCACCCCCCCCCCCCCCATCTCCGATGCGTTTTCAAAATATTTTTATAAAATAGGTTTGCTCACGATGTTCCTTCACCTTCGAACACTTGGTAAATCACTTGGTGTCAACTTGAATATAATCCAGGTTGCTCGCGAAAAAAATAAAAAATAAAAATTTAATTTAATGTCACTTCGTCATTGCAACTTTAACGACCAAAAATATTATGAGGTTCCTTGCAGTTCATTGCTGTTTTAAAGCTTCAGTAATTTTCCTGTCGTGTTTTATCTAGGCGTGGAACAACGGGATCATTTTTGGGTACAATGAATCTCATTTCGACTACGTTCTGGCGAATTACGGCTCCATTTAAATTTTCTTGCGAAAATTCCGGTCTGTTTTTATAGAAATAATTTTAGGACCTTGTTTACCCTAGATATGATTTTACTGATAGATAACACTGAAGAAACGAGAAATTTAATTTCTTGGAATACAAAACACTAAAGATATTTCTAATAGGCAGGTATAAATGTCTCTCGAAGGTTGTGTTATGTTTGTAAACTATGAAAAACTTAAAATCATAGCCTATATGAATCATATTACTGGACACAGGCCTCTCCTATTTATATGATATTCATCCGGCTTGAAGGACCATTTGTTCAAGCATTAGGTAAACTTGTTTAATAATTAAAACCATAGGGCACTGGTAGATGGATATAATAAATATATAATGTACAAATTGATCTGATGTGTCAGTATGACTGCATATCAAATTTGTACGTACGTGCTACGGGGGTTGTCGACGATGTGATGGGGACATGTAGGTTTCTCAAGATGTTTTCCTTCATCACCGAGTATGTGATAAATGGGCAATTTACAGTGAACGATTTCATTAGTGCCAGCTGGAATCAAACCCGACTTGGCTATTTTTCACGTGTTTAGGATTATTGATATTACCTTCTTCTCTCAGAATTCCAGCGCGAAATAGCAGCATAATGATGTATTTTGTATAGTGCTAATACACCGAAGACCCTTTAAGCTGGTAATGAGGCATTCGATATTTATCCCTAGGGTTGACACCGCATCAGCACCACAGTGAAATAGCAGCTTAATGCTGCTGTATTTTTTATGGTGAGTGTAGAGAACCGGCGACCATTTTATTGGTAATGAAGCATTCAATTTTTATACTCAGTATTGACATTGAATCTGCATTTTACTATTTAATCGAGTTTCAGGTGGACCACATCATCCACTAACTATGAGATGGATTGCGTGAACATTTGTCACCCTTACTTCGATAAAATAAAGAAAAAAAAACTAAGAATAATTTTGTATAAATTTCAAAACCTATTATAGTACTGCAAACATACTGAAGCACTCAGACTTCCTGACAACCTGGTTATTACATTACTCAGGGAAGGCCAACGTTCAGCAGTGAACTTTTGAATGGTATAGTCCATAGACATCTACATTTATCCTCGATTGAGAATCAAAATGTAAATGCGTTGTCACCCCTAAAGATTAAGATGGGATGCCTCGTTTGTCAGTAAAAGGGATCTCCGGTTCTCTACACTTACCATACGAAACACAGCAGTATGAAGAGCTCTATTTTACGCGGTATTCTGTGAAATCGTGGCATAACCCGGTAGAGCCGACCCATTCATTTTACAATCGTAATATAACTGCAGCATGGCTCTACCACTTTTAGCTTTCATTTCATGGCATTTTAACCATCTAAATTATGCCAGGTATAAATAAAGAAGCCGGCAATGCGCAGCAGTGTCAAAGGTGCGAGAGCTCTGTCTTGTCAATCCTAGGGCCAATTGGTATGAAACAGTAAGTTATTCAATAACCTATTGACAAAACTAATATAAGCTACATTGGGTCAGATCTACGAACTACAAGTCGTGCAGTGATATTCCTCCACTAGCTCTTGAATTCCACTAAAAGGAAGGTTATAAAGTTTATACTCGGTATAAATCCAAGAAATAAGTGGCAGAGCCACGCTGCAGTTGTACTATCTATATAGTTATAGCAGGTTTGGATCGGCTAGACCGGGGTAAGACCACGCGCTCACAGAATATCAGCGTGAAACACATAGCACGCACTATTTTTTGGCGGCAGAAATAGGTAACATGGTGGTACCTACCCAAACGGGCTTAGCCAAAACAGTAAATGAGGTCTACTCACCTAGAAAGTAATAAAAAGTACAAACTTTCCGAGTAAATCAGTGACAGATTTACAAAGTGATAAGTGCTTAATTACCAAAGTTAGTTAACATGATATCATCAAATAAAAGGCCGATTTGCGAAGGTAATTTGGTTTTCAGAACTATCTCCGAGTTAATTATCTCTATTTTCATATGAGAATAACTTTCCAATCGAATATCGATAAGTTGATGAGATTTTGATGAAAAATAATTATAAATATTAAATAGTAATAATAATTTATTACCGCTGTCGCTAAGTATGTATGTAAATATTATATATCATAAGCTTCAAAAATATAGGTAAGTACAGCCGGACGTCCCACTGCTGGGCATCGGAATCTTATTTCTCAGAGAGTTGTCCAGCAATTTTGACAGCTCCTCGGCGCAGAGGCTTGGCAATGAGTTGCAGCGCTAAGTGCCGCGGCTTTAAATCCCGCACAGAACAAGTATTTGTATGGCCTGCCTACAAATAATTGTTTCACTACAAATAAATATTTCTTTGTAGGCAGGCCATACAAATGCTTGTTCCGCGTCTGGATATTTGTTCTTGTAAAATTTGTTTATGTTAACTGCCCCTCAATATACAGGAGAAAATTTCAGTGAGGAAGAGCGTTTAAAAAAATAAAAAAATAAATTATTCGACACTTGCGTGTTGGTAGGCCACTACACGGTTTATGCAATTTGTTATATTGTTTATGTTTTACAGGGTCGATTGCTTTGCTTTGAACTTCGTAGTTAACCTCAAATAGTATTTTCCTATAACCAAGCTCATATAGAGCCGTGGAAGCTCAGAAAGAGCCGTGGTAGCTCAGACAGAGCCGTGGTAGCTCAGATGGTTAGCGCTCGCTATATGTTTCACAGTACGCGAGCAACCCGGGTTCTATTCCCGCCGGCACCAATGAAATTGTTTATTGCAATTTTAAGTGCTGATTTACGAGTATCACGTACTCGGCGTTGAAAGAAAACATCGTGAACCTGCATCTCTGGGAAATAAGAAAAAAATATTTCGAAGACATTTAAAGTTCGCCTACACGCATTGGGGCAGCGCGGCGGACATTTCCTTTACCTAAGCCCTCTCAAAAGTGAGAGGAGGCATGTGCCCAGCAGTGGGACGTATATAGGCTGTAACTTTAAGTAGGTAAAACGTGATTGTATTTAATCTCCATTGCTCGCGACGATTGATTGGCGGCAAGGAATATTAACAGCCGTGGACAAGTTTTTTTATAGAATAAGGGTTATAAACGAGCACACAGTCCGCCTAATGGTAAGTGGCTGATGGCCCATAGGCATCAGCAGCTATCCTCGATGAATAATTAAAATCCAGATGCCCAAGAACTATGATGGATAAAACTTCGTTTCTAGTAAAAAGGTCTCCGGTTTTCTATGCTCATCATAGGAAATACAGCAGCTTTTAGCTGCTATTTTACGATGGTATTCTGTGAGAACGTAGTCCTACCCTGGTTAAGCCGACCCATTCGTGCAAATTTATAATAAAGCTACATCGTGGCTCTATCATTGGTATATCTTATCAGTGGTATAATTGTTGAATGATTAATATGAATTAAATGAAATATTAGTAAAATGAATTAAATTTCATGTTGGCGGTAATATTAACTACCGGAAATTCTATAAAAGTCTGAACTAAGCATCCGCGAATTAATTAGGGTAGGTGATTAAGTGACAGTTATCTCCATAATAGCGTAAAAAGCCTGACAGATCTATGTAATGACCTTTATTTGATGGCCAACATTGATCACGCTGTGCGAAGTAATTTACTGCTTTGCTTCATCTCGCCGAAGAACAAAAACGTTCGTTTGGAATAGCAATGAATTTAATTTTGAGTGTTAAATTGTCGAAATGTCTAATTTTCAGAGAAAACGTTTGCTTAAAATACTTTTTACAGAAGTTCGGGAAAATAATTATTGAATGTCGGTTTTAAACACTCACGTTGTATTAATAGTAATTTGGTTACTTTTCCTAATTGACATAATTTTACTACTGATAGTATTGTTTTTTATTTAAATTTGAATTTTATTTACATATCATTGAAATATATACAATAATAAAAAATACAATAAAATAACAAATAATTTAACTTGGTTGTATTCTTGGTCAAAATATTTTATTTAACCATTAAACTCAAAAAAAAAAACAAAGCCCGACATTATTTTTATAGGAGAGGGGACAAACGAGCATGCGGCTCACATGATGGTTAGTGACAACTGCCGCCCATGAATAACTGCAACACCAGGGGAACCAGAAGAATTGCAGATGCGTTGCCGGCCTTTTAAAAAGGAGTAGGCTCTTTTCTTGAAGGTCCCTAAGTCGTATCGGTCCGTAAAAATCGCTGGTGGTAATCGATTCCACAAGGAAGTTGTGCGAGGGAGAAAACTTCTTCTAAATCGCACAGTGGTTGACCGCCAATCATCCAGATGGTACGGATGGTATCGTGAGTTTTGTCGCGATGTGCGATGGTGAAATTGAGCGGCTGGAATTAGTCCGAACAATTCCTCAGAGCACTCCCCGTGGTAAATGCGATAAAATAAGCAAAGAGACACTACATCTCTACGCAGTGCCAGTGTATCGAGCCGATCTGAAAAAACTAGGTCGTCGACGATTCGAACCGCTCTGCGCTGGATGCGGTCAAGTGGAAGGAGCTGGTACTGGTGAGCCCCTGCCCAGAGATGGGAACAGTATTTCATGTGAGGCCGAACCTGCGCTTTGTAAATAGCAAGCGGTATGCCAGCATGAAATACTGACCCGCTATGCTGAGCACGTCAAGCTTCTTAGAGGCCAATTTGTCCTTCTCTTGCAAGTGACCACGATACTGCACGTCACTCGATATGTCGACACCGAGGATTCTGATACTGGCTGAGGCAATAAGGGAAGTGCCTTGAAACTGAGGAGATACGACAAAGGGTTTCTTTTTAGCGGTAAACGTGCAAACTTGTGTCTTCTGAGGATTAAACTGGACTAGATTTAGTCGCCCCAAATCCGAGACTTTGTTCAACAAAGATTCGACTTCAGACACAAGTTTGTTCCGGTACTCGGCAAAGTTTTCCCGAGAAATATTTTATTTTATTTTTATTTTTATATTATTAGGGATAACAACAGCCTTCATTCTGTGATACATAATTCTTATATAATATGTCTTTACATAGGGCCAATAACAGTCATCCACTTTTTACAATTTAGCATGAATCAGAAGTAAGAAAAGAAAAGTAACAAAAACTTTGATCAAAAACAATACTAAGTTTGTCATGGCTGATCTAGGAAAATATATATCCTTTAATAAGATAATATAATATATATACATATATACACATACATATACATACACACACATACACATATGTAGACATACATCAACATCACATATAATCAAATTTATTTAAATACTTATGCATATAGGTAAACATATATATACAAACATAAAATAAATAACTATACATACAATATACCCACGTACACACACATACACACATTACACACATATACACACATTATATAAAATTCCTTTTATGTCAATTAGCAAATTGGACATCTAAATTGAGATGCTACTACGGATACCCTAAATTGAGATGCTACACGGATACCAACATAAACAATAAAAATTAATTGTCTACTCCTGTCAAAGCATGTACTATCTTTAGTTTAAATGTATTTTTTGAGTGGATAAATGGGTCAATATGAGAGAATTTACTGTTAAAAATTTTAACCATTCTGGTGAGGACACTATTCTTGCCATAATTAGTATGATGTAAGGGAACACTGAATAATGGTGTATGTCTAGTCCTACGTCGGGGCACATTGAAGGAGATCTGTGAAAGCAGAACAGGGCAATCAAGTTGAGCGCGTAAAATATCAAACATAAAACCCATGTCTAACATCTCACGGCGTTCTTCTAACGTAAGAAGATTAAATTTACGACAATTATCACTGTAAGACATGAATGTTTGCGTGGGGACGTCGCACCTGAAATTTAGAGATTTTAAAAACTTTTTCTGAATACGCTCTAAGCGTGCTTTATAAACTTCGTATAAGGGCGACCATACTGGGCTAGCGTATTCCAATATACTTCTCACGTATGTAAAATATAACGTTTTTAATGCTAAAGTACTTTTAAACGGTTGACAGGTTCTTAGAACAAATCCAAGCATACGGTAAGCTCTATCTGCTATATTATCATAATGCATATTAAGGAGCATCTTGGAGTCAAAACAAACGCCGAGATCACGTACATCAGTGACTCGTGTTAATACTTGATTATTAAAGTTATAAGAAAAAACAATTGGATTTTTCTTGCGTGTAAAGCTTATAATCTGACATTTTTTAATATTGACATAGATCTTATTTTGTTGATAAAAAGAAAACAAGTTATCCAAGTCATATTGTAACAATCTACAATCTTCAACAGAACGAACTGCCCGGTATATTTTTTATCATCCGCATATAATAGGTGATTAGAATGAGAAAAACAGTTGGCAATGTCAAAGATGTACGCATTGTAGAATAGCGGGCCAAGGTGCGATCCCTGTGGGACGCCCGAGGGAACAGTTACATAATCGGATCTGTATCCACCCAATACTACAGCCTGGGAGCGATTAGAAAGATAGGAGCTCACCCACCGAAGTAGGTCTCCTTGAATTCCAAGCAAATAGAGCTTGTGGAGCAGAAGTTCGTGGTCTACACGATCGAAGGCTTTCTCAAAATCAGTGTAGATCACGTCCACCTGACCACCATTCTCCATATGCAGGAGGACATAACTCGAGAACAGAGACAAATTCGATACCGTAGATCGCCCTTTTATGAAGCCATGCTGTGTTTCAGGAATACCACGGATTATAATGGGGTAGATGAAACTGTAAACGATTTTTTCGAAAAGTTTACTGATAGTGTTCAAAATTGAAATCGGACGATAATTTTCAATTGAGGTTTTTAGTCCTTTTTTATGTATGGGAATTATATTTGCTGTTTTCCATAAATCGGGGAAAATGCATTCATCGAGAGAACGACGAAATAGAATAGTAATAGGCAATGACAAGCTATCAGCACATGAAACCAATACAATAGGCGGAATACCATCAGTTCCAGGTCCCTTAGATTTATCAAGTGATTTTAGGAATTTAAGAACTATTTCTCGAGTAATATGTATGCGGGATAGTGACTCCGTGGTGGAGTATTCAGAAACGTGATAAGGCTGAGTTTGGCTACTTGATGATGGTGTAATAAAAACACTTTCCAAAAATTTATTAAAAGCTGAGCAAATACTTGCACCTTCCTCATATTTCTGATCTCCCAGTGTAAACTGTCTTGGGTAATTGGAACAGCCTTTTTTTGAACTAACATATTTCCAAAAGTGTTTAGGATTGGACCTAATATATTTTTCAGCATTGTTGGTAAAAAATTTAAAACAATTAAATTGAATGCGGTGTTGTCGCGCTCTTAAAAGCGAAAATTCATCATAATCTCTCGGATTACGGTATTTTTTCCAAATACAATGAGTGCGCCATTTTTCGCGAATGAGTTTTATTAAAGAAGAAGAATACCATACAGGATAATAATGTCGGCTGTTAGAATACATATTAATGGGTACGTAAATGGAGAAGCATTCATGTAATTTGCTATAAAAAATATCTAACGCTTCATTCATTGTGTCGGCGGCAATTAATTCTGAATGCCAATCAATATTTTTAAAATAATTATTTAATTTCTCGTAGTCACATTTGAAAAAATTAAAACGCGGTTGTTTACGTTTTTTAAAAGGCGGTATATTAATATCAGGTATTTCAATATTTAACGCAGGATGATATGCATCTTCCTTTAAGAGTGGTAGAGAGGTCCTAACAACTAACGGAGAATTGCAAAAACATAGATCGAGAATATTACCTTTTGAATTACCATTATAATTGTATTGCTTTAGACCGAGGTACCCTAAATCATCAACAAAAGATATCGCTAAATTGTCCATAAAAGATGAACCGTCGACGTGCGCAATACAATCGTAGGAGTCCCATCTTAAACATGGCAAATTATAATCTCCCACAAGTAAAAAATTATCCATGGGATAATTGTCAATGCATTGCGATAATTTTTGCTTAATATCATTCAGTCCACTCTGTATTACGTTAGATTCAGGTGGAATGTACGCTATAGCTATATGTAAGTCGATCGAGGACCCAAGCGCACGTGCAGGTAAAGTCACGCACACAGATTCGTGTGTTGTAGGTGCACTGGACCATTGGCCGCATAGACTTGCACCCAATTCGCGACGTACGCACACTAACACTCCGCCACCGACCTTTTTCCCTGACAATAAGAAATTACGATCACTTCGAAAAACATCATATCTAGGGTCACATATTTCGTTGTTATGTATATCACTTCTTAACCAAGTTTCGGTCAATAAGATTATGTCATAGTCTTGACATAAAATATTGTTATATAGTTCATAACATTTCGTACGTAAACCACGAACATTTTGATAGTACATGCTTAAACCCTTTTTTAGATTGCTAAAAACGACTTTTAAAACAAAGAATAATTAATGTAAATAATGAATCATAAACAAACAAAAATAATGTGTTCAGAGTTACGTTGCAATTTATAATGATACGCTTTACTTTACACAAACAGTAAGAATATAAACTTAGGTAGGTATTTGTAAATAAAGTACTAAAGTCGGAAGTTAACAATTTTATGTAGTTTTGTAGATTATAATTAGATATTACATTAATGGTAATCCTCCTAATCAAGCAATCGTTACATTTGTATGTATATATTAAGTGTAATTTGTAGTCATAAAAAAAGTTTATGTGTATATTAATAAAAAGCATATATGAATTTAGAACAAAAAACAAAACTACTTGATTACTTTTCAACATCACTAACATTAAAAATGACATAAGAATTACCATTTCTTTGTTGTTTTGTAAACATGAATCCAAAATTAAATGAGAAGTTAGCCACACAGACCAATAAAAGTTGTATATGCATGTACGAGTATAATATGTTAAATATAAATAATAATATGGTATAAAAAATATAGTATATACGGTATTTAAAATAATAATTACATAGTATATATAATAAAGTATTTGAAAAACGTTTGAATACATATAAATAGTATCATTTTGTGGTTTTAGAAAACATTCAGCCATGATAGTAGAAAACAAAACGAATACACTGTTTAAGATAAGCAACAACTTAAAGTAATACAGTCATTTAATTTTATTTAAATCTAAAGTGTTTTTTATGTGAATTTTTGGGGAATTGTCGTCTTTCCTGGTATAAATTTTACAGTTACGTACCCACACGTATTTAAATTTAGGATTTGCACTTCTAGCGGCGGCTTTGGTTTGTTTTAACAGTATTTTATTAGACGGTATGAGGTGTTCATTAACGTATATATTTCGCGACTCTCCTGGGATTCCTATGTCGATTGTAGTTAAACCCTTCTTCTTCCGTATAGCAGAGATGATGCTGTCTTTCAAGAGGATTGATTTTAGTTGAACCACAATATTTTTTGGTAGTTTATTGTCGCTGTCACGTGATTTAACACGATGGGCATTAATTAAGTCTTCGGCAGATAAATCTATCCCCGTGTATTTGCCTATTGCAATAACGTAGTCTGAGATAATTTCATTATTTTTTTCGGGGATTTGAGAGATCTCAATGTTCATGGCGCGATCACGTTGCTGCATGTAATTATAATCATTTTTCAGAGATTCATATTTTTCTCACAATTCTGACATATTTTGCTGCAGCAGATCGACCTTTTTGACTTCCGATACTACATCATCAATACGTGTTGTCAGAGTGGTTTGTTCGGCTGAATGATAAGTTAATGAGTTTTTCAATTCGGAAATATCATTCATCATCTCATTATGCTCACGAGTGATTTTCACAGTACTAATTTTTATAGATTCCAGCTGTTCCCTTATTATTGTGACGTCATCCTTTACTCCTTTAATTTGAGACACTTCATCTTTCAAACTCTTAAATTCTTTCTTCTGTGACTTCCCAAAATTATTAAAGAATTCCATTATTTCAGTTTTGAATTCCGTAAGCTGAGAAGACGACACGAAATCTGCATCTATTTGTTTACGTCGTCTATGTGTAATTTTTTGATAATCGTTAGTAGGCAAATCAGTGTTTGAGCCACTCATGGATCCACCACTAAGAGGTGAGCCCGCTCTAGAACCGGGTGGTGACCGCTGCACGCTCATGTTAAGATGGTTAACGAGTATTAGCACTGTGTATGTAACAACTATGCGTGTGCGCAGGACGAAAAATCGCTGGTTGAATTAGTCCGAACAATTCCTCAGAGCACTCCCCGTGGTAAATGCGATAAAATAAGCAAAGAGACACTACATCTCTACGCAGTGCCAGTGTATCGAGCCGATCTGAAAAAACTAGGTCGTCGACGATTCGAACCGCTCTGCGCTGGATGCGGTCAAGTGGAAGGAGCTGGTACTGGTGAGCCCCTGCCCAGAGATGGGAACAGTATTTCATGTGAGGCCGAACCTGCGCTTTGTAAATTGCAAGCGGTATGCCAGCATGAAATACTGACCCGCTATGCTGAGCACGTCAAGCTTCTTAGAGGCCAATTTGTCCTTCTCTTGCAAGTGACCACGATACTGCACGTCACTCGATATGTCGACACCGAGGATTCTGATACTGGCTGAGGCAATAAGGGAAGTGCCTTGAAACTGAGGAGATACGACAAAGGGTTTCTTTTTAGCGGTAAACGTGCAAACTTGTGTCTTCTGAGGATTAAACTGGACTAGATTTAGTCGCCCCAAATCCGAGACTTTGTTCAACAAAGATTCGACTTCAGACACAAGTTTGTTCCGGTACTCGGCAAAGTTTTCCCGAGAAATATTGGCACGGACGGTGTATAAAGCATCACCAGTGCTGTCGTCCGCATAGCAATGAATGATACTTGTTTGCAACATATCATTGATATGCAGACAAACAGCAGCGTTGGTGATAGCACGCAGTCTTGTGGAACACCAGCGTTAAAGGACTTGTAATCGCAGCATGCACCGTCTACTACGACCTTGATGCTCTGATCTGCAAGAAAACTGGTGATCCAATTGCACAATTTCTCGGGAAGCCCATAGGAAGGCAGCTTTGAAAGAAGTGCTTTGTGCCAAACCCGATCGAAGGCCTTCGCTATGTCCAAACTAACGGCCAACGCCTCCTCCTTGGACTCCACTGTCTCCGCCCATCTATGAGTTAGGTAACCCAAAAGATTACCAGCTGAGCGTCCTCGAAGTAAACCGTACTGGCGGTCACTAATCAGCTGGTGATCTTCAAGGTACTGCATGAGCTGGCTGTAAATAATGGTTTCCATTACTTTGGAGAACAAGGAGGTGATAGCGATAGGCCTGAAGTTGGATGGATCTGAGTGGTCGCCTTTTTTAGGGATCGGGTGCAACAAACCTGTTTTCCATGAGTTCGGGACTACGCTAAGGGAGTAAGAGTACCAGAAAAGAGGCGTTAAAACCGGTGCCAACTGCGGAGCACACGTCTTCAGCACAATAGGTGGGACTCCATCAGGCCCACTCGACTTGTTGACGTCCAGGGAGAAGAGTACTTTACGCACCGAGCGCTGTGTAAACAGCACTTCCTGCATGGAGCACTCACACCGCGGGATCGTCAGCGGTGTGTTCCCCCCGTCATCTAGAGTCGATTTGGAAGCAAAAAGAGATCATAACAGATCGGCTTTCTCTTTTGCGTCATGGGCCAGTGAATCGTCCACCCTGTGCAGAGATGGTAGAGATGGCTGACATAAATTCCCTTGAATAGCCTTGGCGAGAGACCAGAATGCACGTGTTTGCGAAGGGAGGCGAACTAGTTTCTCGCCAATTCTGCCGATGTACTCTGACTTTGCCTTTTACTTTGGACCTGGAGGCGGAACTATACTTCTTTATAAGAGCGTTGGTATTTACAACGCGGGACGTTGATGCATCAGCCCAGGTTCGGTAGCACTCCTGCTTATAGCGTGATGCAATTTTACAGTAGTGAACAAGCCATGGCTGATTTCTGCCTCCGATATTCACCGCAGATGATGGAATAAATAATTCCAATACCTGAAGTACCACATCAGCGACATAATTAGCAACAACTTTGAAATCATCCGGCGAGAAGCAAACCCGCCCCCAAGCGTAGGATGCAAAAAAAGACCGCATCCCGTCCCAATCGGCTGACCTATAGTGCCAAACACGGCGGCAAGCTGCAGATCGCAACTGCGATGGGAGCGTGAGTGGCACCGTACTCCGGATCAGACAATGTTTCGAAGATCCCAGAGGGGCATCAACGGAGACCTGATATCCGTCCGGATGAGAGGTCAGCAGAAGGTCTAACAGGGAAGGTACATGATCCTCCACATCTGGGATCCGCGTAGGCGAAGTAACCAGTTGTGTTAGACCAGATGCTAAGGCAAAGTCATAGACAGATCTATCCGCACGATTGGTTAAGCGGGAACCAAGCCATTCAGCGTGGAGGTTTAGTCAACAAGTGTCGTCTTTGCATTTCAATTGATTTCGTAATTTGGAACAAATAATGGATTGCCAGAAATTATCTTTGGTTAAATTTACCGTTACAGTTACAGCCTATTACAGTCCACTGCTGAACATAGGTCTCCCCCATAGATTGCATCTCATCATCATCATCATCATCATTACAGCCCTTCACAAGTCCACTGCTGAACATAGGCCTCCCCCAAAGAATGTCACAAAGCACGGTCCTGAGCCACCTGCATCCATCGACTTCCTGCATGTTTTACCAGGTCGTCACTCCATCTCGTGGGGGGACGCCCTACACTTCGCCTACCGGTACGAGGCTGCCACTCGAGAACCTTTCTTCCCCATCGGTTGTCAGTTCTTCGAGCTATATGGCCGGCCCACTGCCACTTCAGCTTACTAATCCGTTGGGCTATGTCGGTTACTCTGGTTCTACTGCGGATATCCTCATTCCTAAGTTTATCACGCAGAGAAACCCCGAGCATAGCCCTCTCAATAGCTCGCTGAGCGACCTTGAGCTTCCTCATACGGCCAGCAGTGAAGGACCACGTCTCAGTTCCATAAGTCATCACTGGCAACACGCACTGGTTGTACAATTTCGTTTTCAGGTTTTGAGGTATGTCTGACGAGAAGATGTGTCGTAGCTTCCCGAAGGCTGCCCAGCCGAGTTGAATCCGTCGATTGACCTCTCGGTCGAAGTTGGACTTACCTAGTCGGACTATTTGTCCCAGGTAAACATACTCGTCAACAACTTCGAGCTTAGTGCTCCCAACAACTACCGGCATAGGTGTGACATGGACATTGAACATGATCTTTGTTTTGTCCATGTTCATCTTAAGACCTATCCGTTGGGAAACACTATCGAGGTCATTGAGCATAGTGCTTAGGTCCTCCAGCGATTCTGCCATAAGGACTATATCGTCGGCAAATCGAAGGTGAGTGATGTACTCGCCATTGATGTTGATACCGTATCCTTTCCAGTCCAGAAGCTTGAAAACGTCTTCCAATGCAGCGGTGAGGAGTTTCGGGGATATGACGTCACCCTGTCTAACACCTCTCTGCAATTGGATAGGTTTCGTGCTCTGGTTCTGTACTCGGATAGCCATCGTAGCCCTACTGTACAAGCACTTCAACACTTCCATATACCGACAGTCAACTTGGCACCGCTGAAGGGACTGCAGCACCGCCCAAATTTCGACGGAATCAAAGGCTTTCTCATAGTCCACATACGCCAGACATAGTGGCAAATTGTACTCTTCGGACTTCTGTACAATTTGCCGAAGGGTATGTATGTGGTCTATGGTGCTAAAGCCCTTTCGGAAACCGGCTTGTTCGGGAGGCTGGAAGTCGTCAAGTCTGCGCGCGAGACGATTCGTAATGACTCTCGAAAACAGCACGTAGACGCGGCTCAGAAGGGAAATCGGTCTGTAGTTCTTCAAGAGAGCGTTGTCACCTTTCTTGAAGAACAAGACCACCGCACTTCTGCTCCACGCCTCCGGTGTAATGCCACCATCGAAGACGGAATTAAAGAGCTTCTGAAGGACTTCAAGTACCGGTCTTCCATCCGCTTTCAGAAGTTCCGCTGTAATTCCATCCTCGCCTGGGGCCTTACCGTTTTTAAGGTGCTGGAGAGCCATTCTAATCTCGCTCAGACTGACGTCCGGGATATCTTCGGAATAGTGTCGGATAAGACTCGCTCTTGGATCGTTACTCACACTTGCGTGTGGCTCCAACGATGACGTGTACAGCTGCCCATAGAACCTCTCAATCTCACTCAAAATCTCAGGTGTCCCGGAAACAATGCTGCCACATTCTGTCTTCAGCTTTGACAGGTGGCTCTTTCTGGCAGACAGATCTCTGGCAAAGACTTTGGAGCCTTGGTTCAGCTCGATCGCTTCTTCAATACGAGCTGTATTGAAGTTGCGTAAGTCCCGCCGCATGCATTTGGAGATCTGTCTGTTCAGATGCCTGTATGCTGTCAAGTCTGTTGAAGAATGCAGCTTCATCTCCCGTCTAACAGCCATGAGATTAAGAGTGTGATCGGAGAGTTTTTGTGTTCTTCTGCGGCGGGTCTTGCAGAACTTAGCTCCGACCGCATGGACAGTTTCCACGAGCTTGTCATTCATATCGTCCACTTCATTGCAGTCTTCTAGGCACTGAAAACGGTTTTGTAACTCGAGCTGAAAGGTTTCGGGACTTTGGAACAGAGCACGAGGGGGACGGAGCGTTGACTTCATTAGACGAGACCTCTCCAACTTAACGTTTAGGTACAGTGTGCCTCTAACCATTCGGTGATCGCTACCAGTTTTCACCCTCGCGATCACGGAGACATCACTGAACAGTTGTCGTCTGGTCGTCATAATGAAGTCAATCTCATTTTTTGTCGAACCGTCGGGGCTCGACCAGGTCCACTTCCTGTGGGGCCGCTTCTGGAAGAAAGAGTTCATCACAAAGAGTCCCTCTTTCTCCATGAAGTCGGCCAGCTGCTGGCCCCTTGGGTTCCGTTGCCCTATTCCAAATTTCCCTACTTTCAGCTCACCGTTCTCTCTTGTGCCTAGTTTTGCATTGAAGTCTCCCATTAACACCGTATATTGGGTTTTGGAGGAATGCATGGCTCTAGAGATATCCTCATACATTTCCTCCACCTCCCCATCGGGGTGTGCCGAGGTTGGTGCGTAAACCTGTATGACCTTCAGCGAATACCGTTTGGTGATTCTGAGTATAAGGTACGCAACCCTCGTCGACACACTCCCGATCTTTACAACGTTGTTAACGAGAGACTTGTGGACGATAAATCCGACACCTCCTTGGGACAGATGGTCGCCCTCCCGGTGATAGAGCAAGTTGCCGGATTCGAGGATTACCGTGTCCTCCCCCTCTCTTCGGACTTCGGATAATCCTATAATATGCCAGCGCAACTTGTCTATTTCTTCTTCCAGCTCCACGATCTTCTCGTCAGTCCTCAGGGTGCGTGCGTTGTACGTTGCCAGGTCGAGTCGTCTAAGGTGGCAACCGAACCTCCACCGGAGATTCTTAGCACCCCCTGCCCCGCCGTTACCATGGTCGCCACCGTAGCCAGGAATAGCGGGGCCGCCGGGGACTGGCCATAGTTGCCACGCTTGGCGAGCGGGTTGGCAACCGCAGTTTTTTTATTGTAATTTTGGCTATTATCAGGAAGATGCTGCTGCCCATCTCCTGCCTGTTTCCCTTTGTCGCCTTTTACGACACCCACGGGAGGATATGGGGTAGTGGTATTCTTGACCGCCACTACACGGCATCTAAGGGGGGTTATTTTGTACCCAGTAACCACCAGTATACGATAAATCTTTAAATTTAATAATAGGCAACTCTTCAGTGGTGCCTTTGTTCAGCAGTGGACTTTGATAGGCTATGATGAATGTATGTCGGATGAATTTTAATTCATTACTCTGTACAATGTCTCAACTTAAAAGTCAATAAAATAAAATGTATCATAAAGGAAACTGAAACAGGAGATGTGCAGCAGCATCCTCCTGAAAACAACTCAAAGTAATAAATAACTGTGGTGGCCAACCTGCCTGACAAGCATGGCCGCTATGGCAAAATCCTCCCTATGAGGCAATCTATGGGGGGAGTCCATGTTCAGTAGGGAACTTTTACATGGTGTGATAGATAATATATGGATGACTTAATAGATGAGATAATAATGAAAATGAATGGATAATATCTTAAAAATAAACTTTATTTAAGTATATACGTAAGATTATTATTTATATTTTAACAAATAAACAACTGTTTGGAATATTTATTAAGTTTGTGGGGCATTCCATTTTAAATATTAAGGTTTATTAATGTTTCACATTAATATTGATCGAGTAATGTAGGTGTTCCAGCGATCACTAAAAATCTCGTGGAAACAGTGGTAGAGCAACGCGGCAGCTTTTGGTGTCGCACGGATAGGCCGGCTCGAACCGGGGTGGTACCACGACCTCACAGAAAACCAGCGTGAAGTAGAGGTTTACCTCTGCGTTTCGCTTGGTGAGTGCAGGTGGCCGGAGGCCCTTTTTTCTGGAAATGAGGCATTCCATCTTAGTCCTCACGGGTGACAACGCATCTATATTTTGATTTGTAATAGAGGATAGATGTAGATGTCTATGGGCCACAGCAACCACTTACCATCAGGTGGACTGTGTGCTCGTTTGTCACCGTTATCCTATATAAAAAAAGTCTAATCTCAGACAAATACATTGATTAATTTCCCTGTATTTTAATTTAATGTCTCGGAGTAGTTACTAGCATAGTGAGAGTCCTAAAATTAGAACAAAATTCTTATAGCTGAACTCTTTATACATATGACGTTTAAGATGGTGCAAAATAAGATAGCTATATTATTCTCACTTTACTTTCTTTTACAAGGTTTTTGCCGTTTTTCCGTTCCATAGACACCTCTACTGATGTGCTTTTATCGAAATAAAAACGGTGTCGATAAATTCATTTAGTCTATGACTTAGTAAAATTAGGGGTTTTTATTAAATTTCGTAATTCTTATTTAAATCAATGAAAATTTATGGAAGCTTTATCTGACATCTTACAACAAAAACAGAGGCAATCTCTAGCAATAATAAGAGTTTAATTAACTTTGAATACAGCCCACAAATAAGTAATAAAAATTGTTTACACTTGGTGCATCAAAATATACAAGGCATGATGGGCAAAGAATTGGAAGTTGAATTGTTTTTAAATAGTAATAATATACGCATCCTTTGTATTACTGAAAATTGGCTAAAATATTATAATTTCATATTTAATTTCAGAAATCACCAGGTGGACAGTTCCTTCAATAGAGAAAAAAGTTTACGTTGTGGTTCCTTAATATTAGCAGATAAGTCATTATTACATAAAGAACGTAAGGATATTGTGAGCCTCTCTGTTGAGCGAACTGTAGAAATGGCTTGTGTCGAGCTCGAGCACCTCATTGTTGTAAGTGTTTACAGACCCGCATGAGTTACTTATGACTATTTTGAAAGGATTGTGTAAGAGTTTTGCTCAAACTTAGTAAACAGAACAAGTCTGTTGTAATATGTGGAGACTTTAACATCAATCTCCTTGAAACTTCTTCCATTAGTATTAAGTTTAGCTCATTGTTTAAATCGTATAATCTTGTTAATTTATTCTTAGAACCAACACATATTTCTGGGCCTAGTGCGAACTGTATAGATAACATTTTTACATATGTTAAACCCTTGCATTAATCAATTATTCAAAATTTAAGTTCAGATCACTGTGGACAGTTGGTATCACTACCTCACATACACAAAAAACAGAAAAATAAAAAAGTTGTGTTTGTTGCAATGAATGAACATCGCTTGGAGAGGTTAAGAAGTAATATAAATTTAAAAATAGTGCTAATTATTTGTATGGTACATTATTTAAAATTATAAGTTGTGAATTTAGTAGAATATTTACTTCTAAAACTTTCTATTTTAACAGTCTCAAATCAGTTAATGAATGGGCGACAGTAGGCATTTATAAAAGTAGGCGAAGGTTATACGAGCTTTATGATGAAAGATCATATAATAGTAGTGTTATATTTAGAGATTATGTGAAAACATATTCTAAAATATTTAAAAAAGTGTGCTCCACTGCTAAGGCTTTACATTTAAGCAACAAGATTAAAACTGCATCTGACAAAATTGAAATGACCTAGAGAATAAAAAATAGTGAAACGGGCAAGGTCAAACCGCGCAACTCGGATTTTCAATTGAATATTAACAATAATTTAATGCGCTCTGATCAAAAAGTTGCTATGGCTTTTGATCAACATTTTACTGATGTTCCTTTTTTGACAACTAATCATTAAAATCTTCTCTTACTATCGCCGAATCATTGCTCAAACAAAACGTAAAGGCTTATTCAAATAATTTTAAATTCCACATAGTACTGCCAAAAGGTATCGTTAAATATTTTAAAGAAATTGATGTTAAGAAAACGTCAGACTTATGGGGGTTTTCCGTTAAAGTTATTTTATCTATAATAGATATAATGGCACCTTATATAGCCACTATATTTAATATAAGCGTCGAATCTGGTGTGTTTCCTGATTTAATGAAACATAGTTAAGTCATACCTATATTTAAATCTGGTAGTACATTAGACCCCGCCAATTTTAGACCAATTTCTGTACTACCAACATTCAGTAAAATTTTTGTAAAAATTATATTAGATCAGATGTTAAGTTTCTTTAAAATTAATAAATTGCTACATAAAAATCAATTCTGTTTTACAAGGGGTCGCTCGACAACTGACGCTAGAGTTGAGCTTATTAAACATATTTTTTGTGCATGGGAGAATTCAGAGGATGTTTTGGGTATATTTTGTGACCTTTCCAAGGCCTTCGACTGTGTTCACCATGAGACATTAATCAGGAACCTACAGTACTATGGTGTTAAGAACACAGCGCTTAAATTTTATATTTAAGTAATAGAAAGCAGAAGGTTATTATCAATGGTAAAAGTTCTTCCGGGTCACCTGTACTAATGGGTGTCCCTTAGGGCTCGATTTTTGGCCCATTCCTGTTTCTTGTGTATATTAATGTCTTACCTCACCTTGTAGGGGCTAGTCATGATATAGTATTATTTGCTGAGCTTAAATTTTGAACAATTGATTTATGCAAGGGCTTAACATGTCTAAAAATGTTATCTATACAGGTTGCAAGTTTTACTAGGCCCAGCAATACGTGTCGGTTTTAAGAATAAATTAACAAGATTATACGATTAATAAAATGAGCTATACATAAAACGAAGGATGAAGTTTCAAGGAGATTGATGTTAAAGTCTCCACATATTACAACAGAATTGTTCTGTTTACTAAGTTTGAGCAAAACTTCTTCCAAAATCCTTTTTAAAATATTCGTTAGTAACACATGGGGGTCTGTAAAAACTTACCACAATTAGGTGCTCAAACTAAGTGAATTAGGATGCCATACAGGAATACTTAAAAAGGAGATAGGCAGCAACATCTTCCTGATAAGAAAAGAAAATAATAAGAAAAACTGCGGTTGCCGATACGCCTGTCAAGCGTTGCAACTATTGCAAAATCTTACATGTGAAGCAATGAAAGGCTGTAAATATGAATTAATTAATTATAAAATAAAATCTAGTTGTGCCCTTGACTTTAATCGCATAATATAATTTTTTTTTTCTTTTTTGTAGCGAAGTTCCTAATCGCAAGGTACGAATTTGACGGACGGGGGCTAGGCGAGAAAAAGTGTAAGATTTTTCCGTCACGATTCCTTCTATAGTGCGAGCGTTAATGATATTATAATCAAGTCCGTAAGCATGTGAAAAAAATTGTTGCAAGTTTGGACTAATACAGCTCTTATTTTCATACACATATGTATATTTCATATTTGTTCTGACATAGATAATATTATTTATATGTATTGTGTATATATGTAGTGTATGCATATATATGTGTATGTATGTATTTATATATGGTATATATTGTGTGTATTTAAGTATAAATGTCTATGTATGTGTGTGTATATGTATATTTATATGTATATATGTATATACAATATTTTTTAGCGCTTTCTATTTTGATTATTGCTGCACCGCCTCTTGTAGGTATATCTCTGTTTAGCTTAATGGATGACTGGGAGAGAATGCCCTATGGCGTTAAGTCCTATGTATGAAAGATTAAATAAATAAATAAAATAAAAAAAATATAATACGTTTGTCAATAATAACATACTAAGAAAGGAACTTCTTTCTAATCGAGTGTTCCACGACACTCTGCATGTTTTTTTTTTTAAAGCGGAGTAATAATATTGAATGTAGATCTTCTAAATGAATATGATTATCTTCCAAACCAACTGCATTCGATAAATTTTCAATATTCGAAAGTACTATGATCATTTGTTCTAAACTAAAGTAGCTTCCTACAGATCAGCGTCAAAGTCTATGTGCACACGGAACACCATGTTCTATCCTAATGTGTCGCAATCTCCCTTCCTAATTAATTCCCTACTTTCTAGTACCTTTACTCTAATCATGATTGAAGTTCACGCTCATTTAACAACCTTCTACTTAAATGTCTTATAGGCCTAGCTTCATCCATTATTCTTTATCTGTTCCATCTATCATTATCCAAATAACTTTATATGTGGCTATCAGTTTTATTTACATGTTGATTTACAATGTGCTCTGAGGGAAAGGTAAAACGCGAGGAAACCTACATTTCTGTAAAATATAAATAAATAAAAGTCCTTCAGATTTCTGTTGTTATAAAAATCTGTTGTAGCTAAGCGCACGATGTAAATTTCAAAGTACGCGACAAACCCGGTTTTGACTCGCACCGGCACCAATGAAATTGTTAATTGCAATTTAAAATTAATTTACCACATATTTTGTGGTGAAGATAAAAAAATGAAACAAAAAAATAAAAATAAAATATCTTTGTTTTTTTAGACATGCATATTTCCTTTATGTATGTTTCCCATGCATTATTTCGTAGACATGTGAAGTCTGCCAACATGCATTTCCACTGACAATTCCTTGCTCTAAAACTCTCTCAGAAATAACAGTGTATGTGTCTAGGGATGGGAAGTAGTCCCAACACTATAAACCCTGCCAGTAATGTGATACTGACTGTGCCTAGTAGTTGAACTTAATATATTGGCTGTTACATTTCTTTAAATTAAAACATCTCACTTAAGCTGAACGCACATATGTCCGCACCGTACGCATCGTACGCGCCGTACGCGACGAGTTTTACTGATGGCCTCGCACATTTGCCCGTTCGCATCGTCCGCAAATCTTTTGTATTACCAATAACTTTTGTAGTTTTTTCCAACCACTAGTACGAGTATGAAGCGGTACATTGAAATTGATCGCTCGAAATCACTGTGGAAAGAAATATATTAATAGCCTGCTTATTGGCATAGGAAGAAGAAAAAAAAATTCGGAGAATAAGATGACTCTGGATTCATAATATTAATTTAAAAAGGCAATTGTATGGAGAATATGAGATGATATACTTTATTTAAAGATATATTAGGTGATGATGAACGATTTTTTAGATCTTTGCATTTAACATACCAGAAACTTGAAGAATTGTTACATGTACTAAAACCATATCTTTCTATGGAAAGTTCAAGATTTAGAAGACCAATTGAACCAGAAAAAAGAGTTGTTGTATGTTTGAGGTAAGTATTTTTATTGATAATTAAGTAATCAGGTATAATTGGGTTTTTGAATTAAATTTAACCATTTCTTTAGTTCAGTGTGTAAATAATTTATCACTAAGTATTCATATTGATAATCGATGTAAAAAAAAATTATATACAGGGTATTTTTGGAACTAAGACAGGCGATAGCACCACGTATATCTATGATCATGGGTCACAAATAAATTCGATCCTGATGATAAAAAAAATCATCTTTTTTTACAAAGTTTTATTAGCTTTATTCACGCGCCATCGTGTTAGTACAGCTAAATGAAACAATAATTTCATAAAAAAATCATGAAAATACTGAAACACAAAACGAGCAGTGGAATTACTGAATTGATATCACCTGACTAGAGGTCAATGTACGCGCGAACGCTGAAGAAAGAACGCTGGCCTTGAACTTGGGCACTGAGCGATTTATCACAAATTGATACGAAGGGGTGCGACGGGGGAACAATCCGCCAGTATTACTGTGCCTGCATGCTATTGGTTCCCGCGCTTTGTTCGCTCCCAAAATACAGTCATACACAGCTTACTTTGTGACTCGCGACGATGGTTTTAAAAAGGAAGCAGAGAAAAATTATTTATATCTATTGTTTTATGACTGAACTAGTGAACGAAAAGGTAAATATGATAGGAGAAGATGAATGGGAAAATTGTGCAGTAAAGTTAAAAGTGTTGAGGAAGAATACCGAAAAAATTACCATGTGATCGACCTGATGACGGAAGCTCAAGCGAAGATGAAAGTGATGATGAAGTAGCATCCAGTAACACCAACACACCATCATTATCTGGCTTCCATGTGACCCGAGACGACATAATGGACGGCGTGTCACCCTTAGCTTAAGTTTTCTTGTTACAAACTACTTTATATTTTACGATAGAAATAACAAATAATGCTCAAGTAAACATTAATCATTTTGAATTTTAACCTCTTCCAAAGTTCTAAGTAGCTAGTAAATCACCTATTATGATCTACAATAAAACAATTAATTACTATAATATTATAAAACAATAGCCCAATACCATGTAGTACTTTAGAACGCGACTGTACCCGCACTCCCTCCACTGTCGACCTGTATCTAGCTCGGTGCGAAACAATGCTGCCGTCATAAGAAAAAAGGGCGCATCTAACAATTTTTTAATAAATGAGTTAAATATACCATTCGACTCATGATAAAAAGGCGCATCTACTAATTTTTTTTTAATATTCATAATTATCAATATTTTAGAAAATATCGTAAGAATTTTTGACGTAACTGTTGATCACAGATGACATTATTTTAGTAGAAAAGACTTATACAAATTCAACATAAAAGAAAATACTTATTGAACCAGTTGCTACGACATCTATAACAATATTTGCATCGATTACTTAAATTTCGATTATTCTTGTCTTATTATTCTATATCTTATTATTAGGAGCTTATATCTTATTATTAAGAGCTGGTGTTTCACATGTGGTCCCATATAAATTTGATCGAGGTCAGACCAATAGTTTTTGAGTTATCCTTAATTATTTATATTGAAGTCGGTTGTACAAAATTTTTAATTTTTAATTATTATCGTAGTAAGTCTTGTATGATACCCCTTAAAAATCGTTACTCTAGAGTTGCTTGTTGTTATTTTTTGTGTCTCACTACCAATGCTTTTCTAATATTTACTAATAATAAAAAAAGTAGTTAAATCACTATTAGCGTCCTTTCAACTTCAAGTGACCTTTACAAAATATGTAAAAATGTTAAATGAATGGCAGTTTTTTATATTTATTAGGTTTGAAAGACGCAAATAGTTATATGCGTCTTCCATTCGATGTTTTTGTGTTGCCAGGTGTATTTTTTAAGCTAAGATGAAAGGGAAAATTCGTTTAATTTAAATAAATAAACAAATTATCAAAAAAATAAGTTCGTCTTTAAAATCTTCATGTCTCTACGTATGTTTAGGCCAAATATAGGCATTTGAAAACGGCATCCAATCGCGTTGACTCAGTGAATTGTCCGCTGGTGTGAGGTGAGGTAAACGCCACCGAAGGGGAGGGAGGCGGTCGCGTGCCACTTGCAGTCGCTGAACGCGCGGGTTTACCACAGTAGTTGTGGCAGCGATTTCGCGCAGACAGTTTTGGCTTTACCAGGTCTAGATTTTCAGTATTTGTGCGCGTTACTTCGCTAGTTAAATTGTGTTTCGTAAAGACAGTCTTGGATTCGGTTGTCTAAGATTTGCTGTGAGTCTATTAGAGCCGCGTGGTTACCTCAGATCGTGTCGATTTTGTTAGCAAATTTATGCAACGACGAGTAATTGTGTAGTCTAGAACATTAGACGCCGGGTTGACTAATTGTTGGTAAGTTAATGTTTAATTGTACCGTCGCGTTAAGTGCCTAAAAGTGTCGCGTTCGGTTCTCGAAATAATTTGTTGCTGATTGAACGGAAGTGAACTTTGACCCACCGCTCCTCGGATCGTACCGCGTGTTACGTTTTTGATTATAATTAACGGGATTTAGTTGAGTTGTGAACGTCCAGTGCTAAACTTTGTGACCCTCGAGAACCAGCTTTTGTATTAGATTATAGATTTGTGCTAATGGACGCTAGACTTTAAGTGACACTGAGTGACGCCGCTGGAGTGATACCACATAGGGTGGCGGTGTTGGAGTCAGGGTTGCTGCTGATTAAAAGGGGCTAATTCAGGTTACACAAATCTACACTTCTCACACACTACCTACATTCACGACAATTAACGCCTCAACGAGCCTTGTGATCCTTCTTCGCCTCAGAACCAGATACGTCTTATTTATTTAACTAGCCTTCTCCCTATTGTGTAGTATGATAGGACATTTTCCATAAGGCATTTGAGCCCTACACTTAGTTGTCCGTCGAACCTAACAGCTGTATGGGCCCCTGTATGGTAGACCTTAGTCTGGGCAACTAGGTGCGTAAACAACGTATATATATCAATTTTCATATTGATACCTTTTAATATACTTTAGACACAGCAGGGTCTGAAAGAAAAATTCATCTATTTATATTTTATTTCCATTTTACGTTTTTGTTAGTTGCGTCCTTCTTTATTATGACGGCAGAATGTCTAACCCTGTCGCCTCACGCTGTGACGCAGTAGGTTTCAGTCCTGGCGGGGTTCGTTTGTTATAGGTTTTGAGACAGTTCCGTGTTGATTTAGTACACGCGTGCGCGAGCGACAGTTCAATCGTTTTTTTTTTATTAAATTGTTATTGTTATTACTTGTGATTACGTGTTGATGTTATTGTTGTTGTTACGTTTTTTGTTCTTTTTTTGTTTTAATAATGCCTAACGCGTACGTTTATAGTGCTCGTGAATACAGCAACTTGTTAGGTATCCGAACCTAGGTACACGAAGTATCGCTAAATAAATTGTTAAGACGTCGGCATGGAACAAGTGTGTCATACTGTGCAGTGCACAAAGTGTTGAAGCGTAACCGAATGCGCCCATACAAATTGCAGAAAATGCAAGCTTTAGTTCCCGACGATCACGACCGCCGACGAGTTTTCTGCCGTTGGTTATTACACTAGTAACAACGTGTGCTTGGTTCCATTGAGCACATTATCTGGACGGATGAGTCCACATTTACCAGAAACGGCCTGTGGAACCGAAGAAATACACACGTGTATTTAGACCCGCACGCTGATCGACAAACCGGGCACCAAACCCGATGGTTGGTTAACGTATAGGCAGGTTTATTTAAGGATCGCATACTGGGACCAGTGTTTCTGCCACAGCGACTGAACGGACAGCGATACCTAAACATTATAAATGAACAGTTGGTTAACATTTTAGACGACCTATCGTTGGCTGAATATTGCCGCACATGGTTCCAGCATGATGGTGCACCTCCACATATCGTGAGGTCCGTCCGTGAGCGCCTAACCGAATTATTTGATGGTCGCTGGATTTGGCGGACTAGGACCACACGCTTGGCCTCCTCGCTCACCAGATCTGACCCCGTTAGACTTCTTTCTGTGGGGTATGTGAAAGAAAGGGTTTTTAATCGTGAGTGTGATAGTGCTGACGAAACTACAAAAGGATCGTGGATGTTTTCGATAAACTACGTACGGACTGTGTCGAAGACCACACGATGATGCCCCGCCTGCATGAGGAGACGCAACACCGAGCCCAAATCTGTCTTAAAATGAATGAAGCAAAATTTGAGCCGTATCTCATAAGACCACGGAGGATTTAGAGCGGTAAGCTGTTTCATAACTATTTTTTTTAAATAACTTAGTACTGAACTAATCTAAATAGGTACATAACTGAATACATGAGAATAATAAACATACTTACACGATGAATAAAAACGCATGACTCTAACCTTGGTTTCATTTCATTTAAGTATTTTTTCATTAGCGGGAAATCGAACCAGTTATTTGGGTTATTTAACCTGTAAATTCCGATTAAAGTGGCTACGTGGAGACAAGTACAGTAGTAAAATAGTAGGTTAAGTAGATAAGTTAGATATTTAGACAAGTGTTGTAAATTATTAGGTATTGTGGTACAGCCCGCTAGTTGCGGGCCGCGCGAATTTGCGTTCGCGCGTACATTGACCTCTAGTCAGGTGATATCAATTTAGTAATTCCACTGCTGGTTTTATGTTTCAGTATTTTCATGATTTTTTCTATGAAATTATCGTTTCATTTAGCTGTACTAACATGATGTCGCGTGAATAAAGCTAATAAAACGTTGTAAAAAGATGATTTTTTTTTCATCAGGATCGAATTTATTTGTGACCCATGATCAAAGGTATACTTGATGCTGTCGCCTGTCTTAGTTGTCGGGAGCGTTCCAAAAATACCCTGTATAATTTATTACGAATTAATTGAAAGTTATAAAAATAAAAACATTATCACGTAAGTCGAAACCACCAGTTATATTGGAAAATCCACTCAGTTGGCAACATTAGACAACACTGAGTATCAGCACGCGCCGCGTTATATGACGTCATCAGTATTCGTCCTTCGATATCGTATACCTACCGCATTTTATAAAATTAGGCGCGTACGGTGCGGGTGTAATGTGCGAGGTTTCATATGATTTCATACAACGAATTCTAAAATTCGGCGCATACGGCGCGTACGGCGCGAACATATGTGCGTTCAGCTTTAATACGCATATATCACTGTTAATACTTTTAATACTTTTTTTTAAATACATACATAATAAAGTTATATTTTTAATAAATAATATTAATTTGTTCGACGATGAACCAATAATTCATGAATATTTATAAAAAGTAATATTTCATTTAATGTTCGATGAACGCTTAATAAAAAAGCTATTTTTTTTTCTACGTTTAAAATTACTTCTACAAATATAGGTACGATGATTTTATTGTAAAAACACGTAGAGGACTGTGTGGAAAATATAGCCGAATAAGTTACATAGGCACGTGACATGAGTCACCCGGTCAGGGAAATTTGTTCTTTTATCAGAAAACGGTCATATATTATATATTAAAGATATTGGAAAAATTGGATGGAGACAAAAACTCTTTTATCGCCTGAACGAAAATATTTAAAAATGGAACATTAAAATGCTTGGATTTAAAAGGCATTATTTGCTTTTCATATTTAAAGGACGATAAGAAAAATGTTCATTATCGACTATCACTTGTCCTTGAACTATGATAGGTATCCGCCTTATGATGCAATCCATGGCAAGGCTCATGTTCAGCAGAAGACTTTGTTAGTTTATAATGCATGAATGAATAAATGAATGAAATATTTTATTAACTAGATTGATTAATTTTTAATAATGCGTGTTAATTAGGGTTTTAATTATTTTGCGCGGAACCCTAATTCTTTTTCTAAAATAAAAGTTACTCCTTATGAC
This sequence comes from Parnassius mnemosyne, assembly GCA_963668995.1. NCBI lineage: Eukaryota > Metazoa > Arthropoda > Insecta > Lepidoptera > Papilionidae > Parnassius > Parnassius mnemosyne. Next base: position 7,038,309 of record CAVLGL010000057.1, read on the forward strand.
ATCCCGTGAAAATCCCGTCGAAATCGGTCCAGCCCTTTCGGAGACTAGCCGGAATAAACAGACAGACAGACAGAAGTTTTTTTAAGATTGTAGTTTTTTTTATAAGCCGCGTATATACTTTCATATTAATTTAGTGAAAAGCTGTTATTTTGACATTACAAACAGATACCTACTTCAATTTTATTTATTCGTATAGATTACGAGAAGTAAAACATTAGTAAAATTGTGTTGAATCAACGACAAAACCAGCGCGTTTTGTATAAATTTTATTTAGTACACACACAAATGCTACATATCAAAGGCGCAGTTAAATTTATGTCCGCTGGCCGCTGCTGCCGCTGTCGCCAAAAGGAAATCGTTTTTAAAAACCTTTTACTGTTTTGTTGCCTTTAAAATTACTTTATAAAGAAATACGAAGTAACATTTTTCAAAAAAAGAAATAAAATTATTTCAGAAACAGAAATAGAAACATTTTCAACGTCAATTCGACTGTATGTTTTTTTTAGTATCATGGTAACGCGATATTTTTGTCAATATTAACCGATTTTGTTGATTCCTTTTTATGAAATAGATTTTTATGAATACTTCAGCGGTGGTGTAAAATAAATTGGGCAAAAAATTTCCACCCCTAAGTGTGAGAAAATAAGGAATGAACTTTTTAATGTAACTAATTAAACGCCATTGAAACTGTGTTTACTGTCGACGTCTATGTTCTTCGATTAAGAATCAAAATTCAGATTCTTTGTCCCTTTTGAAGACTTAGATGGAATGCCTCTTTTACATTAAAAAAGATCTCCAGTTCTATACAATGACAACCGACATTATTCTTCTGTTTAATGCAGAGGGTTTTTGAAAGCAAGGTCTTACCCTGGTCGAGCCTATTATTGCTGCAACTAAATATAACTACCATAGCTGTAGCGTAGTATTACCCTGTAAAACGCTTGAAACATTTTGAAACAAACACATGAACGTAGTAGAGCCGATCACAACGTAATAAGTCTGCAGCAAGAATGGTTGACCCGGGAAGGACCAAGCTTGCACGGAATACCGTTGTAAAATGGCAGAATAATGCTGCTTAAGAACCTATATCATCTAGAATCCGTCGTAATCCTTATTCCTGAATTTCTGGTACGCTGACGTCGGTTGCATACGGTCGGTTGCGTACGCGTACGTAGCAAACTACGCGCCGCTGTCGTCAGCGTCGTATTGTAGGGCTATATAGAACACAATGTACATTAGTACGCGCGACCGACGTAAGCGACCGACGTCAGCGTAGGATGAATTCAGGCCTTAGGAGTTACAATGCATATGTATTTTCATTATTTATCGAGGATAGATAATGGTATCTATGCATCACCGCATCAATTTCCAATTGGGTGAACTGTGTGCTCGTTTGTCATCCCTAATTCTTTAACGAAATATTTATAAATAATTTTTTTTATAGGATAAGGGTGACAAACGAGCATACAGTCCACCTGACGATAAGCGGTTGCTGCGGCCCATAGGCCCCTCTATTACAAATCAAAATGTAGATGCGTTGTCACCCGTGAGGACTAAGATGGAATGCCTCATTTCCAGTAAAAAGGGCCTCCGGCCACCTGCACTCACCAAGCGAAACGCAGAGGTAAACCTCTACTTCACGCTGGTATTCTGTGAGGTCGTGGTACTACCCCGGTTCGAGCCAGCCCATCCATGTGACAGCAAAAGCTGCCGCGTGGCTCTACCACTGTTGAATATCAGAAGCATAAAAATATCGCGTTGCATGAAGTTGTGGCTTTTTCAATATTTTTAGAACCGAATATTTATTTTCAGATCTTTGTTTTTGATGTTTGTTTAAAAGTAACCAGAAAAATTAACTTTTAATATTCTGTACCAAACTTAGCGAAATAGAAAGCGAACAAAATTATCTCGATGACTGCCTGTCACAGACGTTTAGGCCAGAAATTGTTTCTCGTAGATTAAAAAATAACATTGTCATAATTATGCAGTTCTTTAAATAATGATGTCATGTTTGAAACTCAAATTTGCGACTTAGGGCATTTCTCGGAGGGAAAAATAGAATTATTTATTTCTTATTGAAATTGTTGGATGTCAGTTAAGAGCACTTTGAAGCCTCATTTTAAAAATGTATAATTAATTTGTGTGTAAATATATTACCAATTCTTTCAAAAAAAGTGCTTCAAAATTATTTTCGCAGAGAAGTCAACCTACGGGTCAAAAGTTTTGGAACTTAACATTGCAAAATCGCAATCATGTAAATATATAATATAGATTAAAAGAGGAGAGGGCTAATGCTGCAATGGAGCAACGTTAAAAACAAAAAATAAAATTAAACGCGGTAAGTTTCTGAATTTTGAATTGAAATTTTTACGAATTTGATCTTTTTTCATTTTAGTAATTCGCGCTTTGACACAAAAAAAACAAAAGTAGACTTTTACATTATTTACGTGAATTTAAGTAAAAAGAAACTCATTTAGAACCCTACAATATTAAACACTTTCATTTCCGCCGCGTAAACCGCCTTTGGAACTTAAAATGTCGCATTTAAACTATTCGATTTCTAAAAGTTTCTCTTTTTTATTACAAGTGAAGGAGCCAAACGACCTGACTACTCGTGCCTTATAATAAATGGCATAATATATCATCAATTTAGAATCAAATGTTACAAAATCATCGAGTGGCCGTCACAGTTTCCAGTACGTTTTGAATTCATATGTCATGCTCACGATGTTTTCCTTTATCGAGCACATGGTAAATCTTAAATCCCTATCAATTCCCGCAAATGAAAAAGTTAAGCTAAGAGTATCTAGTAATGTTGTTAATGCAGCTAGTTTTAGGTCATTTTCTATGGAGTTGTAACGAAATCTTTACTAATCCAGGGGAATTTTATAAGTTGGTCGACTATTCTTAATTCTACTTAATTGTGATAGATTTCCTTGTAATTTCATTATATATATTCCTATTGTGTATACATTTCACATTTCCAGAAATAGCGTTTTAGTTGGTAGAATGGAGGAAACATGACTCTAATAAAAAATTACCACTTTATAGCTTAATATTTCGCAAATGGACCCCTAAAACGAAATGATGTTGTTGCAGACCTCCAATGTATTTGAAAGACATATCCAACGATGCCCCACATGATGGAATAGGCAGATAAAACATTGAAAAGTAATCAAAATAAAAATCTTTTTTAAAATTTTTTTCACAATTTTCTAAGCGTGATTAATATCTATAACTATACCATATTATAGATTTGTAGCACCTAGGATCTATAAGCAAAGCCGCAGACGGACGTGGCGAAACTATAAGGGTTCCTTGTTGTGTAACTACGGAACCCTAAAAACAGGAGTTTTCTTTACGGGAGAAGACTACTTACTTCAGTAGACTATTACAGGCTGATGAAGAATTAAATAAGATATTTATTATGAGACTTTGTAATGCGTACAGCAAATGAGAGGAATAATTTGCCGGCGTCTGTCTTTCCGCCTGAATACAACCTGGGCGATTTCAAGGCTACAGTGAATAGGCTTTTATCATGCTAAAACAGAGCGATTTACCATCTAAGGCTGGCTACACCTCATTAACTCACCAATTACTACCAGGTGGGATTGTGGGATTGCGGTCCAGTACTGGTTTATAAAAAAAAACTTGCTTAACCAAATCACAAAAATTAAGATGAAGTTTCATTAAGTGACAACAATCGCAAGTATAAATTATAACACTTTAATTTCTATCTACATTGTAATAAATGTTTTGCAACATTTTAAGCACCAGTTCTGTGCTTTTAAATTCTATCTGTAATGGCCCTTATTGTTTACTACTGACCAGGTGTGACTTTCCCATTGATTTAGCGGTGTAAAAGTAGCCCCAAAGAACACTTTATTTCTAGTGACGTGAAAAGTTACTACCGATCTTTTAAGAAAAATGAACGTTGAATGGATGTTATTTTTCATGCACTTTTCTATATGACTGGAGGCTGATTTTTTCAATCTTCACATAGAAGTTGTTTCTTTTGATAAAATTAAATGAAAACATTGATATTGAGTGCCTGGCAATATAGAAATTTTATGAGATTTAATCTCTAATAAATAGGAGGAGAACAATCTTCAGCAGTAGGAAAAATATAGGGCATATTTATTATTTAATCCAAACAACCGCATCTAGTATATTTTTTTATTAATACCTAAACTGACCATGACGAAATAGCGATCACAATGCTGAAAATTTTCCCACATTCTTGTCCCGCCTAAAAGCCTTTAATACTGCCAGCATCACAGTCTATATTGAATGGACGACGCAGCTGTTGGAATGGGAAGCCTGTTAATTTTCCTGCTGCGCTCTATCGAGAAAGGCGACGTCGAAACCCATTTGGACGTATTTACGTAAAAGGGCTCCAACCCAAAAATAGCTAGGTATTTTAAGGCATTGCTGTTTGATGTTTGGTAATGGGTCATTAGTAGTCAGTGACAATGGCTGACTTCTATGTGTATGTAAATTTATTTTTTATAGATGGAAAAAAATCTTGAATTATTTTTGTTAGAAATTGGTTGTGGTTGTTTACTGCTAGCTGTACACATAGGGCACACATAAAGTGGTCGCTTATAAATGTTTGAATTTCGAACGTTATATTTAAAAAAACATAATATATATAAATATAATACAACTAAACAAATGAATAAAAAAATACGCTGACTTTATAATTCAATATGGTATATATTTTATGTATTAGAAATATTTTTGGTGGGTAGTAGCGTGTCTATTATTTTTTATCTCGTCGTATTTCGTCATCCGTAGCAATAATGGAATAACGGGAAAAGATTATTTGGTTTTAGAAGTTCGCAATAATCGTGTTTAAAATGATTTTGGAAGACAAACACCTCACATGAGCATTGTAAGGCAATTTTACACAAAATTTAATCGTGGTCGTGTTTCTACATAATGAAATTTGTGAAGGTCGTCCCTTAACTGCGATCACTAAGGAAAATGTCGCTACTGTCAAGCCACTAATTGACTAGGCGTATAACCTATGAGTAGATTCAAGGACATGTTGGTATTGGTATTAGCCAAATTCAAAATAAATTTACATCAACATTTGTTGTAAAAATGTTGTTACAGAATGACCACGGACGTTCAAATGCTGTGTATGATATTGTGGTAGGAGATTAAACATGTATTAAGGTTTTGAAAAGAAAACAGTCTTCTGATTGGGCGTTCAAAGGCGACAGCAAATCTATAAATTGAGGCAGGCTAGAAGAGTGAGCAAAAAAATGATTGCGATTTCTTTCTCCCCGACGGGTCATGTCTGCACGATCCCACTTAATTTGCAAAAGACAATTAATCCCGATTAGTAAGCAACTACTTGTTTGCCCAATGCCTTTAGAAGAGTGAAGGAAAAACAACAAAGATTTCGCATTCTATTGCATCATGGAAATGCTTTAGCGCACACCGCGTACAGACGAAGTCATTTTTAGCTTCTGTAAAAGTGAAGCTAGTGACCCATCCCGCAAAAAGTCTAGACATCAAACCATGCGATTTCTTCATTTTCCCAAAAATGAAAGATTTGAAGAGAAGTTTAACATTTACTGAGCCAGAAGAGGTTGTGATAGCTTTCAACCAGCACGTTAAAAACATGCCCTCACACCAATTGGGTCTTTCCTAAACATGCCACAAAACATGGTTCCAAGCCTTTTGCATCTATCGACTTTCCGTATATCTCACCAGGTCGAAGTGATGAGCCACCCTAAAATCCGTTTATTATTGTGACTGCGCTCGTCATCGAGCTATATGGCTGGCACTTTGTCACTCCAGCTTAATGATTCGTTAGGCTACAGTTTATATTGATTACTATGGTTCTACTGCAGATAGCTTCGTAACGGGTTCTATTACTCACAGAAACTCCGAGCTAGCCCTTTCTACAGCTCCCGCGGCGATTTTAAGAATCCTCGTACGGTAAGACCATCCACTATCCATTATAGCATACCAAAGTCCAAAGCATTTTAAAGTCCACTAATAAATATAGGTATCTCCGTCGATTGACTCTTAAGGGGGATATTTTCTACAGTTGCTACACTTGGCAGGCGCGTTAGCAATCACAGCATTATTCTTGAAGTGAAATCTTTCGAATCGTTGGGATTTGAAATTCGATAAAACGAAAAAGCGACACTAAAAAGAGACATACATACACATCTATAGGATTTAGCCTGCGAGAAAATAAGATAGAATACAGTATACAGTGTTTTTCTAAATATTTCCCATCTATCATGTGTGAACTGCACACATGTTTTTTCCCCTCTGTTGCCACATACGACATCCACGGGACGATGGAAGCCTCTTGTTTGAAGTGGATATACTTACACTGCCACTACACGACTGAAACACAATTATTTGCGTTGCCATTACAGCCTATAAAAGCCTATTGTTAAAGATAGGTTTCCCTTATAGATTGCCTCATAGGTGGATTTTGCAATAGTTGCCACGCATGGCAAGAAAGCTATGCAAGCCGCAGTTCTTTTGTTATTTTGAGTTGTTAACAGAAAGATGCTGCTGCCCATCTCCTGTCTAATTTTCCCTCTGTCACCTCTTAGCACACTCTCGGGACTATATAGGGTAGTGGTATATTGTTACACAGCCACTACGTGGTCAATTCTGTTACTTATTAATAAAATGGTATTTCAAATCGTATTCCAATATAATAAATCAGTTATTTCGGATACGAAAACATGAAAAGGTTAGTGAAATTAGTGTATTGAATGGAATCACGCAGCAGTGTGACACGGGTCATGAGCGCGGTCAGTACAATTTGTCGTTTTTCCTAAACACATCCATTTGTTACTTATCAAAGGCATCACTAGATTTATGACCTCACCGCGAGTCCAAAGAGCAAAAGAGCTATAACTATAGAGTTTGTAAAGATGTCTGAAGTTAGTGAATTCCGAGTGTAATAATGATATCTTTTTTCCGGATGTCAGAGTCAAACCCATGTTGCTTTACTTACTTACTTATCTTCACGCACAATCCTGACGGGGTAGCCAGAGAGAACAGATCGCCAAGTGTCACGATCCTTAAATACCTCTTTCGCTTCTTTCAGATTCATTATCTTCTTCATACATGCACGTCTAGGTATCCGAGTACTCTTGACCCTACCCTCTTCGAGCAATTTGCTCACATGGTCTTCGAAAGTTAGTCTCGGTCTACCTCGACACCTTTTAATATTAACTTTCGCGCTATATATTTTCTTCACCATTCGGTCTTCACTCATTCGCTCAACGTGCCCAAACTACCGAAGCACGCCCTTATCAATTTTTGTGATAAGGTCATCTTTCAAACCTGCCATATTGCGAATCTCTTCGTTTCGCTTTCGGTCAGCCATGGTAACGCCGCACATTTTACGAAGAGATCGCATCTCCACTGCATTCAACTTGCTTTTATGCTTCTTCTGGCATACCCAGGTTTCGCTGCCATATAACAAAGTCGGTACCAACACTGCGTTATGTATTGCAAGGCGTGCACTCTTCACTACGCCTTGCCTTTTGACTAACGCAGTCAGGGCACCATTGACTTTGTTCCCGGCAGCGACACGCCTGTCTACATCTAAATCACATCTTCCATCCCGGCTAAAAGCACTCCCCAAGTATACAATTTCATTTACTTGTTCTAGACATTCCTGATTTACCCATATTTCACACTTCTTTCTCTCTTCGTCTCTTTCAAATACCAGAACCTTAGTTTTATTAGCGTTCAAACGGAGACCTTTAATTTCACATTCCTCTTTCATACACGTGACTAATGCCTGCAGTTCTGCCTCTGATGGTGCAATAAGCACTGCATCATCAGCATACAGCAGACAATTTACTTTTATGTCACCCAATTTCACACCCAAACAGCTATCTTTCAGCTTTTGTAAACAGCTGTCGAGATAATAATAATAATAATAATAATTTATTTGCCAGAAATATGGTCGTTACAGACATTATAATTAAAGATAGTACAAGCATATTTCGCCAGTGGCATGCAAATACATATATTTTTTTTTAAATTTACATGATTCTATTATAAAAAAAAAATATGTTTAATTATAATTTTATGATAAATTTAAGATTAAAAACTCTTAATACACATAACATGGATGTCAATAATTAATAAAAAAAAAGTTGAAAAAGTCCTAAATTAAAAATCCATATTATATCAAATAAAAAAAAAATTAAAAAATATTCAAGTATACATGTCAATAGTTATTTATTTTATATACATTTATTTACTCAATTTTACACGAAATGTCTTATAAAATACTTATCATTTTGGTTTATAACAATAAAAATCATCTAGAGTATAAAAACAATTTTGGATGAGATATTGTTTTAGTTTCTTTTGAAAATGTTTTAATAGAAGTTCTCGAATTTCAACAGGAAGTTTATTATATACTTTTATGCACATAATGGGACAATTTTTCTGGAAAAAGGCAGTTTTACATAATCTAATATTTAATCTTGTTACGTCTTTATGTGGGAATCTTTTATCTGTATTATCAACACTCCTCTGAAATAAATGTGGATATTTTTTTACGAAAGTTCCGATTTCATACACGTACATGGAACACAGAGTCATAATTTTTAACTGCTTAAAGAGTGGTCTACAAGAATCTAAAGGTCCACATCCACAGATTGCCCTTATACATTTCTTTTGCATTAGAAATGCTCTTTTAAAAATACTTGAACTGCCCCAGATCAAAAGCCCATACCGTAACACCGACGCTACATATCCATGATATGCTGTGATAGCGGCTTCTTTACTTATTAAGTTACTAAGTCTTCTGAGCGCATAAACGAATTTATTTAACTTGTCACACATTAAATTTATGTGATTTGCCCAACTACAGTGCTGGTCCAAGATAAGGCCGAGGAATTTTATATCAGCAACCTTTTCAATTTCTTTTCTATGACTCATTATTTTCATTGTAGGAATATTTGCGCGGTTTGTACAAAATGAGATATATTTAGTTTTAAGTAGATTCGGACATAAATTATTACTTTCGAGCCAATTTACTATAGATGTGACAGCACTGTTAACTTTGAGTTCATAATCTAAAGGCTTTTCTGTACCTGTTATTATAACTGATATTTCGTCGGCATATAAAGTACAATGTTGATCGATTGCCAGTGGAAGGTCATTAATATACAAAACAAAAAGTAAAGGTCCAAGAATTTTACCCTGTGGCACACCTCTTGTGGTGGGTTGAAAGTTAGAGTTATGTGTGACTCGTTCATTAAATTCATTTATTCTAGCTATTTGAACGCATTGGGTTCTGTTATTTAAATAGGATTTTATCCACTGAAATGCAAGTCCTCTTATGCCATATTTTTTAATTTTACTAAGCAAAACCTTATGATCTACAAAATCGAATGCCTTACTCATATCGAAAAAGACACCAGTAACTTTCATACCTTTGTCAATGTTTTCCGTTATGTGTTGAATTAGTGTGTAAGCAGCTAGTGTTGTTGATTTTTCTTTTTGAAAACCGTTTTGTTCCTCCCGTACTATTTTATATTTCTCTAGGAAACTATTAAGTCTAGTATGCATGGCTTTTTCAAATATTTTAGCTAATATTGGAATAAGAGCAATAGGTCTATAATTATTAACTTCTTTTTTGTCGCCTGCTTTATGGATTGGTTTAATTACAGAGATTTTAAGTTTGTTTGGAAATATTCCGTATTCAAATGATATATTAATAATATGAGAAAGAACTGGAGATATTAAATCAGCACACGACTTTAAGATTTTCCTAGAAATTCCATCATAACCCACCGAATTTTTATCATTTAGACTGTGTATAATTTTTTTAGTTTCTTTAACGGAGCAGGGTTGCAAAAATATACTGTTATTTATAAGATTTAACTTTTTTAATGAAAAAAAAATTATCTTTTTGATTCGTTCTATTTGTCAAATTTGTAAAGAAGCTGTTAAAGATATTTGCGATTTCTTGGGGATCCTGAATCAATTTTTCGTTATTGTAAATCGAATTAATGTCTAAATTTCTCCGTAAATCATTTGAGGACTCTTTGATTAAGTTCCAAGTTGCTTTACACTTATTTTTAGCTTTATTAATAAAATTATTGTTTGCGTTATTTTTGGCTTTAATGATACAAGATTTTAAAATTTTGCTATAAGTCCTGACTTGTACCTTACTACTATTTTTTTTATTTTTAAAAAATAAGCACAGTAATTTTCTTTTTGTGCGACAGGATTTTTTAATTCCTTTTGTAATTCATTTTGTTGTGGAATTGAATTTTTTTATTTTTATTCTTAATGTAGGAAAGCAGAGATCATAAAACATTGTTAAAGTTTCATGAAAGTTATTAAATGCGGAGTTAACATCCGTGTCTTCAATTACATCATTCCATGAGATACTGGAAAGACACTGTCTAAATTTCATAATATATTCTCTGTTATAATCTCTGATAAATATAAAAAATGTGGTTTTGGTTTATGGGTTAAAATTGTTGGCACGAATTCTAACGTTTGTGCTGTGTCATGGTCTGACAAATGTAGCGCATGTGTTTTGCCTACTGCATTTGTTATATTGCTTACAATATGGTCTAAGCACGATGCATTACGAGTAGGGCCTAATATATGTGATTTTAAATTATAATTTGCTAAAAGCCCATTTAATTCTATTGATAATTTATTCTTTACAAGAGAATTAATATTGAAATCACCCGCTATAACAATTTTTTATTTTTCAAGTGGAGTATTTTATTTAATAATACTCGTAATTTATTAAAGAATATAAATGCATTCGAATTTGGTGTTCTATAAATACATATTATAATACAATTCCAATGTGGTATTTCTACACCACAACACTCAAAAGATTTTTCTACTGATAATTCATTACAAAAATGTATAACATTAAAATCATAGTGTTTCTTTACCAGAATACAAACACCGCCACGAGATTCTCTTGATCTACCATAGGAACTAGCTACTCGAAAATCTTTCAAATTGATGTTATGTTCATGTCCTGATTTAATAAAAGTTTCAGTAAAACAAAGTACATTTAAATATATGTTAGACTCAGAAAGTTCATTAATACATATTTCTAACATTAATAATTTGTTGAGAAGTCCAGCAATATTTTGATGAAAAATTATAACTTTATTACTTAATTCATTAAAATTAACGAAAGCAATTAGTATCTTGTTTTAAGTCAGTATCATGTACAGATACGGTGTGTGATATTTGTTTTTTATTAATTTTTTAAAAATAATACGGTATTGTATCCCCTTTTTTATTACATTGTGTTCTTTAAATTGGTTGCTTATGTTTGTTATTTGTTTTTTTGAATATAATGTGTTTTGCATTTTTATAAAATAATAGGGTATAGTACCCGGTTTGTAAACTGTTGGCGAGATTGTTTTCAAACTTTGGGGCTTTAAAAACATATTTGAATAATCTTTTGAGTCTATTAACAAATTGATTTTATAACAAAGTTTGTCAAAATATTGTTTTTTACTTAGTTGTCTATTTGGTAAATATATAAAATTACAATTATTTACATTATTACACAGGGTCTTAATTGTATGATTTAATTTAACTGTATTAAGATAATTGTTATTATTTATGCTTAATAGTATAACATTTAAATTACGCATACTCCTTAAAGCAGATGAAAGTTCAATACTAAATTTTGTGGGATTTGTGTCATTTTCACCAACACACAATACAACATAGTTTGATTCGTTCGGCTGAAGTTTATAACAAGCCTTTAAGATTTCTTCTGCCGTCGCATAAGGCTTAGTAATAGATGAGACATTATATTTGTTATATGTTGATTGTTGTCTTGAAATTATTAAATGTGATGAAAGCCCGACGCATTGTTGACTGCCTATTATGAATATTTTCCTTTGAAATTATTTTTTCGTTCTTTATTCGTTGAAGGTTGGTTTAAAGTATAAATTTTGGTACGGGTATTGTTATCTTGTGATAACATTTGGGACTTAATACATTTATTGTCAATGTTTTGTAAGAATTGTTTTTGAATTTGGCTACAGGTTTGAGATTGTTTACTTTGTATTAAATTATCATTTCTTATCTGTAATTCCCGGAAACTTGAATTAAGGTCATCTAGTGAGTTATCTATAAAATCCTTGCGTAATTGCCTTTTTAGAATTTTTTTCGTTGAGTTATATTTCTTAATGCTCGTATTAGATTCGGTAGCAAGCTTTTTGAGGTTTTCAATAGTTTTTTGCTGATCTTTTATTTTCTTAGTTAAGGTATGTATTTCATAATTTAAGTTATCAATTTCACCGTTTGCACTGTCTAGTTTCTTCTGCAAGTTCTTTATTTCTTCCCTTAATTCGTCTGTATCACTATCATATCCAATCGATAAATCGGGTAAGCTATGCCTTCTAAATTCTGTTCTTTGCGATGTAAAAGAAGAATCGATAGAATCATTTGTCCTGCGTTTACGAATTGTGATATTGTCAATTTCCATTTTTCGTTTTGTTTTTAAAGAAATTAATAATATTTTAAATAAAATTTAAATTTAATGTTTAGGAGAGTAGCTGTTTTAGTTATTCTCATTAACAAATACGAAAAAGTTTCTTTTCCTTACATATTTGGTTTTGGTATTTTATTGGATACGATCTGACGAACCTAAATCTTGTGCCCACAGTCTCGCAATTGAGCTATATAAGTCCTAGGTCAATTGGTGAATTTACGTAATAAATCCTTGTTTATTTTATTTAATAATGTGTGATGTGAGTAGTAGTGCTCTAAATTTATGCCACTTCACTTTTAAATATTTTAACATACCCTATCTTTTTTAGAAACATATTTTCATTTTTTTGCCTTTTTGCCAAATTTTATGAGTTCTAACTTCATGAATAGTTCAAATGGTTTACGTACACAATCTTTTGCCCTGGTTTTATATATAATGCACTAATTTAAGATGACGTCACTATAAATTTTAAAAGTATTCATTACACAAAATTTGTCACTAGTTCCTTCAAGATAACTTAGGCTGTTGAAGTATGTACAGAATGCAGAAAGTTCCAGCGTTTTTGATAAAATCTATTCACTTTTACTATTTTAAATGGAAATAAATTCGCAGAGCAAACGTTGGCGCGGCTACCCACGTTATAAGTTTCTTTCCGTTATGCAGTATGAACAGCCAGGAAGACATACAGTATGAACAGCCAGGAAGACATGACACAACCCTGTTTTACGCCCGTTTGGACGCTAAACATGGGTGACAGGTCATGCCCTACCCGCACACAGGCTTTACAGTCACAATGAAGTAACTGCACAGCCCTTAGCAATCTACCATCCACACCATACCCCGGCAACAGTTCCCAAATTTTCTTCATTACAACCTTATCAAATGCTTTCTCAAGATCCACAAAAGCACAGGAAATCTTCTGGTTAGCAGACAGTAGCTCCTCCGTGATCATGCGGAGAGAAAACATTTTATCCGTGCATCCTCTTCCAGGTCTAAATCCGCATTGTGCCTCCCATAGAAATCTTTCCGATTTCTCTTGCATCCTACGTGTCAAAACCTTCGAGTAAACTTTACTTGCTAAACTGGTCAAGCTGATCGCCCGATAGCACCCGCAGTCAAAATGTGAACCTTTACCTTTATATAAAGGCACAATGACTGCGGATCGCCAATCATCCGGGACATCCCCCGTCCGCCAGCACAAATTGCACAGCAGATGAAAGCTGTCCCAGACGCGAGGCCCACCATACTTGACCATTTCAGCAGTAACTCTGTCTAGTCCCGCAGCCTTACCACATTTCAAACTTCGAATCGCACGTTCAATCTTTTTCATACTGATGACCTCAGTGTCATCGAGGTCCGGGTCTGGCGTACCAGTCATGGCGTCATGCCCGGATCCCTCACTAAGATCATCACACGCATACATTTCTCTATAAAATTCGCTCCATCGCTGCATGACGTCCGATTTTTCTGAGAGGACGTCATTAGTTCTCGAAAGCACTTTGTTCATTCTTAAGGCCGTCGCACCACTTCGGGTCCTTCCAACCTCTTTCCAGAAGGTTTGGAGTTCTCCTTAAAGTTGTGCGACAACCTTTCGTCCGCTTCCATTCTACACCTTTCACGCACTTCCTCAATCAATGCTTTCGTGTGAACTTTCTGCAGCTTATATCTTTCTTTCATCTTCTCTCTCATATCCTTATCATTACTAGAGGCCAAGTAGTCTAACCATGCTTTCTTCTTCTTCTTTACAGCTTCTTTCACTTCATCATTCCACCATGCATCTCTTCTTTTACTACCCCTCTTTTTATTGTTCCACACACTTCTTCCGCTGCACTTACCATTCCATCCCTAAGGTTCTGCCATGTTCTTTCTACACATTCGTTTCTGCCATCGATGTTGTCAAGCTTTTCGGCTACCCTCGCATGATATTTGTCCCTAGTATCCGCTTCCTGAAGCTTCCAGCTTCGGATGCGACAGACCGACTGTGGTTCTGTCGCATCCGTGTCGCATCCATGTTGCTTTTGCTTTTTTAATTAATAATTTTGGTCCGATCTACTCAGAATGAACTAACTGTGTCTTGGAATCTTGCAGTGGTATGCTTGGGTTTAGTTAAATATTTTAAAACTATTGATGTTAAGAAAACGGCAGACTTATGGGGGATTTCCGTTAAAGTTATTTTATCTATAATATATATAATAGCACCTTATATAGCCACTATATTTAATATAAGCGTCGAATCTGGTGTGTTTCCTGATTTAATGAAACATAGTTAAGTCATACCTATGTTTAAATCTGGTAGTACATTAGACCCCGCCAATTTTAGACCAATTTCTGTACTACCAACATTAAGTAAAATTTTTGAAAAAATTATTTTAGATCAGATGTTAAGTTTCTTTAATATTAATAAATTGCTACATAATAATCAATTCGGTTTTACAAGGGGTCGCTCGACAACTGACGCTGGAGTTGAGCTTATTAAACATATTTTTTGTGCATGGGAGAAATCAGAGGATGCTTTGGGTATATTTTGTGACCTTTCCAAGGCCTTCGACTGTGTTCACCATGAGACATTAATCAGGAAGCTACAGTACTATGGTGTCAAGAACACAGCGCTTAAACTTATTATTTCATATTTAAGTAATAGAAAACAGAAGGTTATTATCAATGGTAAAAGTTCTCCCGGGTCACCTGTACTAATGGGTGTACCTCAGGGCTCGATTCTCGGCCCATTCCTGTTTCTGGTGTATATTAATGACTTACCTCACCTTGTAGGGGATAGTCATGATATAGTATTATTTGCTGATGATACTTCCTTGATTTTTAAACTTAAACGTCAATCATTTAAATGTGACGAAGTGAATAATGCTATATCAAAATTAGTGCATTGGTTTAACGTTAATAATCTGCATTTGAACGGAAATAAAACTAATTGTGTTAAATTTACAACAACGAATGTTTAAAATCTGAATACCAAGTTGTTTTTAAATGGGGAGGAATTGAGCCCTGTTGTATCCACTGTTTTTCTTGGCATCACTCTTGACGCAAAGCTCCAGTGGGGCCCCCATATATCCAAATTAGCAAGCAGACTAAGTTCTGTAGCCTATGCTGTAAAAAAGATTAGAGGTCTCACTAGTGTCGAGATAGCTAGATTAGTTTATTTTAGTTATTTTCATAGCATAATGTCTTATGGGATTTTGCTATGGGGAAATGCGGCTGATTCAGAAACTATTTTTGTTTTACAGAAGAGGGCCATTAGAGCTATTTACAATCTAAAACCGAGAGAGTCTCTTAGAGATAAATTTAAAGAAATTAATATATTAACTTTGACCTCTCAGTATATTTACGAAAATTTAATGTATGTTCACAAAAACAAAGATAGTTTTAGTAAAAGAAGTGATATACATTCTGTAAATACTAGGAACAAACACAAGCCAGTGATACCAGTTTCTGGACTCCACAGAGTCAGTAATTCATTCTTGGGGCAATGTATACGCTATTACAACAAGGTCCCGGAAAGTGTACAGGTTCTCTCTATTACCAACTTTAAATGTTTTATTAAGCTGAAACTGTATAAAAAGGGTTATTATAGTATAAATGAATACATGGTTGATAATAACCCCTGGGAATGAGGTGATCGCTTCCAAGCAGTTTCTAAAATAAATTTTGTAAATAGTTCGTAATCATTTATATTGTAAAATTTATTTAAAAAAAAAAGTCCCGCTGGGTTTCTTGCTGGTTCTTCCCAGGACAGAGGGTTTTTTTCGAACCAGTGGTAAAGTACAAAATGACTTTCAATAAGAATTACACATGTAATTCTTATTGAATAAAAAATATTCTATTCTATTCTATTCTATTCTATTCTATTCTGATGCCAGTATGCAACCCGTATATAACCCGTATAATACCCGTATGCATCATCCACCAAAACCAATAGGAATCCGTTTCATTACTACAATATTAACATACATTTTATAAACTAGACTATACTAAAATAAAATGCCTTATTTATCTAAAAAATAAACTAATAAATAGGTTAACTAACCCACGTATTAAATTACTTCAAATAAACAATAATTTAATAAACAAACCTGGTTGTTTTAGTTGTTCCGAAATTTTCTTCTAAGCCATTTCTTTTTTCACAATATCCATATAGTTCGGGTGTTGTAGATTAAATTAAAACTCATATTTACGTACACATTATATTAATTTTTCATCCTCTATTTTACAACGTCTTTACATCTCGTTAACTGACAACAAATGACTAAGTTACGGCAACGCGCTTACAACGCCTATATAACGGTCATCATACGCGTTTACAACCCGTATACTCGCCGGCTCGCACCAGCAAAATATTCTCGCCGACATTTGTTGACGCTCCGTGCATGGCATGCGACGGTGTTGGTCGGTGACGGAACGGTCTAGTGGGAACAGTGTCATACTTTTCAATACAAACAATATTTATTTGCCTGACCGTTCCTAGCACGGTCATGGTACAATACGGTGTAGTGGGAATAGACCTAAAACGTGCCATAACATTTTTTATTTATGTTCAGTGTCAGTACATTACTTTGAAGCCAGTTTGAGACTGTGTTGTAGCCCAACTGGACGTACGTGTAGACATCTTGCCGTGAACCTGCGCTAAATAGGAGGATGGTATCATCTGCAAAACTTATGATCGGCCCTGTAGGAAGAGTGAACATACTCAGTTCATTAATATATGTAAGAAATAAAGTTGGAGAGGGTACACTGCCCTGAGGCGTACCAAAGATAATTGTGCGTTCAACACTGATGAATTTATCCACCTAAACGCACTGAGTACGTCCACTCAAGTAGTCTTCAAAAAGTTGCAGTTGTATACCTCTAATTCCCATACTCTCCATCCTACGTAAAACTATGGGTACAGAAACCGTGTCGAAAGCTTTGGCGAGATCTAGAAATATGCCAAGAACTTTCTGCCCATTGTCCAAGTTTGTAAAGATATAATTAGTAAGGTCATGAATCGCATTGGATGTAGATTTACCTGACCTAAAACCATATTGTGAGGGCGAAAAAAAGTTATTTTTTTCCAAGTAGTTTACGAGCCTGTTGTTTATTATGCGTTCGAGTATTTTGGACAAGGCAAGCAGCACAACTATAGTTTTGTAATTATATATGTATATACTTGAGATTATTATTTATATTTTAACAAATAAACAACTGATTGGAATATTTATTAAGTCTGAAGGGCATTCTATTTTAATTGTAAAGAATGTAACTTTAATGTTGAGCGAGTAATGCAGGTGTTCCAGCGATCATTAAGATCATTAAGAAACTGCACGGCAGTTTGATTTCAGACAAATACATTGATTAATACTTTCCCTATTTTGTATTTTAAGTTAATGTAATCAGTTAGAATTTCCAAAAATTTAAATTTTGACATATTAAGACCTCCTGAACTAAATGCTATGTAGGATGTATGTACGTATGTACGTTCATGGTTAATTTTCACCCTAATAATTTCGAGAATAAAATAATAATATTCGGTCGTTCATTCATTGTCATGCATTTTCCCCATAGGGAAATTCATAGGCCTCTCCCATAGATTTCCGAATAGGGGACATACATGCCATAGTAACCATGGTTGTGCGTGTTAGCAACCGGATTTTTTTATAAATTCGAGTTATTATCAAAAAGACGCTGACAAACAAATTAGATGTAGAGATATAAAGATGGCGCTTAATTATTAAGAATGCGGTTCTTATATCTGATTTATGTAAAAAGGGCAACATTTGAATTTCGCAAAACGCTTAATGATTTACATGTTTCTTTTTAGCCAGGCTATAAATTGTCTAACTATTATTATATAATAACGAATGCTAGCTTCTGCTGTATTTCAAATGCTTTTACTTGTTTTTTATAGAATAAGGGAGACAAGCGATTACATAGTCCATCCGATATTAAGTGGATACTATGGCAGATATCTTCAATTCTATCTTACCTATCTATTATCTATATATTATATTATCTATCTTCGATTAAGAATCGCACGACCACACGTTCGGAGAGAAGTCAGGGTCAGAACCAACGTCTTAACGTGTTTTCACAGGCACGTGGTTGAAACACCGCCTACTTCTCCGAACAGGTCTTAACTACATCGAGTAAAGCAAAGTTTTCTACTTCTTTGCGGAATGCATCACGAAAGGCGAAGCATACCATTTGGTTCAAATGCGTGAAATATCTACATAAAAGGGAATGGAGTCCTGCAAATCGCCTGGCTATCCAATGGTGGCAAGGGGTAAGAGGATTTAAAGCGTTGAGTTATAAATATTTAAAATAAATATTTTTCGATGAATTCATGGCGATTCAATATTCCGTACCAAACCTAGGCCTCGAAAACAAAAATTAAAAATGAAAGTTTTTCCATCACAACTACACAACCCTTACAAACCTTATTCGAGTATAGCCGTCGTAAAATAAATCTTAACCTTATAGTCATTAGAATAAAAATAAGACGACAATATTATAGTCTATTTAATAAAGCTAAAGCATTGAAAGGTTTACGGAATTAAAAGTTGCCCTGCTAACATTAATCAGTGCGTGAGCTGATTATATTTCTCAAGGCGTGTATTGTTTTTTACGTAGAATAAGAGGTAAAAATATTATTTGTATTTTTATATTGTATTGCTAGTTTCTTCCTAAACAAAATAAAATCTTTATATTAATAAGTGAAGGA
The DNA here is from genome assembly GCA_963668995.1 of Parnassius mnemosyne. Lineage (NCBI taxonomy): Eukaryota > Metazoa > Arthropoda > Insecta > Lepidoptera > Papilionidae > Parnassius > Parnassius mnemosyne. The sequence continues at coordinate 7,057,517 of CAVLGL010000057.1, forward strand.
AAAACTGTGCACCAACCACTTTTAAACACATTGCCCGCACGTAGGATTGTGAGATTTGGCATAGTTGAAGTCATTATCGAGAAAGATTGCACAAAGATTATTAAATGTATATTTTTTTATAGAATAAGGGTGACTAACGAGCACACAGTTCCCCTGATAATAAGTGGTTGCTGTCGCCCATAGACATCTACATCTATCTTCGTTTGCGGGTTAAATCGCAGAAGCGTTGTCAGCCGTGAGGACTAAAATAGGATGCCTCTTTTCGAGTAAAATGGGTCTCCGGTTCTGTACACTCACCCTACGAAACACAGCAGCATTAAGCTGCTATTTTACGCTGGTATTCTGTGAGAGCGTGGTCCTTCAACAGTCGAGCCGACCCATTCGTGCTAAAACTACACTATAAATATAGCTGCAGCATGGATCTACCACGTATATATAATATGTGTTAAAATACAGCATTCATTGAATAAAACATTCGTTGTTAACGTTCATTCAGCTAATATCAAACACCTAATAGTCTGTGGACAAACAGTCACACACTGTAGAAATTGTACCCAAAGAATTTTATAATGTTGCCAAAAAATAATTACAACTTTACTTTTATAAGATATAAAATGATCTTTTTTCATTGCTTTGTGAACATACTCTACAGACCATTGATAATTAAAACTTATAACAAAAAGTGAACACCGACTTCAAATTGCTAAAAAAGATGTTATTTATTGGCTATCCTTTGGGGTGAAAGTTTTTCTCCAGGTTTATGTGGAACCACCCTTGAATGACCTGTTTAATAAAAAAAAAATCATCAAAATTGGTTCACAATCTGCGAAGATATCGCGTAACATACATACTAAAAAAAACATACAATCGAATTGAGAATTAAAAAAGGAATATTTTCATGGCAAAACAGCGTTAATTTTATATTTTATAATATGAGTTATGTGTTTTAATGTACAGTTGAAAGTAAAATAGGTACATCTTGCTTATTATACAAAATTATTATTTTTTTGAATTACGGATGGAATTTCAACCACTAAACAACCACTAGTATATTTCACCACCCACCTGGCAAAGTCGTGCCGTCAAATGACGCTAGTTTACCCTTTATTGGGCATGAATACAATTAACAATAAACAAATAAGACTGTGGCTGAGCCTTATAAGATAATACAAACGACTACTAATTGCCACGTAACGTGATTAGAGATAAATAAATTGGATAAGTTTTGTTAAACATTTGTATTATTTGGCAAAACATGTCCAACTGAGAGTAACAATCTAGTGGTAGAAAAAAGTGTGAGTTCACACACATTTTTCACTACGTAATGTAGATAAAGGGATTTACCTGACATACTTTAATCAACAAAAAATACAAAAATGATTCATTTCCAAATGCAGGGTAAAAAATTTTTGTTGTAGTCTCGATTTATCATTTTCTGACTAAACAGTTGTTTATTTGTTTACCTGAGGCCTCTCACGAAGCATATTTTACTCGAGGGTACCGACAACGAAGCGTACCAGTAACAAATACGTAATAATGTGAGCTGACTCAGATGGTAAGGCAATACGCAAATCAGATGGTAAACAACGCGTTACTAACTAGAACCATTAATATGGTGGTATTAGTTATGCTTATATAAATTAAGTGCAAATATTTTATGAACACTAAAAACGCACTAACAAAAAAATACAAAATAATACAAATTAATTAAAATTTCTAAATATACTCAACTCGCTGCCCAGCCGAGTTGAATCGACGGATTCAACTCGGTTGGGCAGCGGTTGGGAGATTACGACATATCTTCTCGTTAGACATACCTCAGAACCTCAAAACTAGATTGTTCAACCAGTGCGTGTTGCCAGTGACCTACGGATCTGAGATGTGCTCCTTCACTGCTGGCCGTATGAGGAAGGTCAAAGTCGCTCAGCGAGCTATGGAAAGGGATATTTACGCAGTAGATCCAGAGTAACCGACATAGCCCAAACAATTAGTATGTTGAAGCGGCATTGGGCCGGTCATAATATAGCTCGAAGAACCGACAACCGATGAGAAAGAAAGTTTCTCGAGTGGCAGTCTCGTACCGGCAGGCGAAGTATAGGGCTTCCCTCGCTAGATTGAGTGACGACCTAGTAAGACGTGCAGGAAACTGACGTATACAGGTGGCTCAGGACCGTGCTTTGTGGCATTCCTTGTGGGAGGCCTATGTTCGCTAAGGGCTGTAATGATGATATAATGATAATGACTAAATATAAAATAAAATATTATATAATAGCATTAAAATATTACCGTGAAGTAGCGGTGTAAGAATATCCACTACTCCAATTCATCCCGTGGGTGTAGTAAGAGGGGACAGAGGGAAACAAATTAGGTGATGGGCAGCAGCGTCTCCCTTATAACGACTAAAATTTAAAAAAATGCAATTGCCAACCCGCTTGTCAAGTGTATGTTTATCTGGGACAAATAGTCCGATTAGGTAAGTCCAACTTCGACCGAGAGGTCAATCGACGGATTCAACTCGGTCGGGCAGCGTTCGGGAAATTACGGCACATCTTCTCGTCAGGTATACCTCAAAACTTGAAAACGAGACTGTACACCCAGTGCGTGTTTCCAGTGATGACATACGGAACTGAGACGTGGTCCTTCACTACTGGCCGGATGAGGAAGCTCAAGGTCGCTCAGCGAGCTATGGAGAGGGCTATGCTCGGAGTTTCTCTGCGTGATAAACTCAGAAATGAGGATATCCGCAGTAGTACTAGAGTGACCGACATAGCCCAACGGATTAGTAAGCTGAAGTGGCAATGGGCCGGCCATATAGCTCGAAGAACCGACAACCGATGGGGAAGAAAGGTTCTCGAGTGGCAGCCTCGTACCGGCAGGCGAAGTGTAGGGCGTCCCCCCACTAGATGGAGTGACGACCTGGTAAGATATGCAGGAAGTCGATGGATGCAGGTGGCTAAGGACCGTGCTTTGTGGCATTCCTTGGGGGAGGCCTATGTTCAGCAGTGGACTTGTGAAGGGCTGTAATGATGATGATGATGATTGTAAAGTGTGGCAACCATGGCAAATATCTCCCCTATAAGGCAATCTATGGGGGAGTTAAGTTCAGCAGTGGTCCTTAATAGGCTAACGGTTACGGTAACGTTACTAAATATATAATACAAATATACATACACGCATACACCTAAGGCGGATTGATAATCGAAAAACTTGTCGACTCGGGCTTTTGATGTTTACCGATTTGTGTATTTTATGGCTTAAACGAGATGAATATATGTTAATAGTCGCCTCTAGCAACTGGACTAAATAGAGTGAGGTTCTCTCTAACGCCGCAACCACCCGCCGCACACAAATTTCATATTGTATACGCTTATTTACATATCAAAGAAGGGTATAGTTTCCTAACCCCCTCTGTAGGTATGCCTATGAGCTTTACCGCCCGTGGATTCATTTTTATTGTATTATATTATAATAAAATAATAAAATTCTATATTATTGCTCTATATATACTAAATTGATACAAATACCACATGGAACATGTGTTTGTATAGCCAACAAACAATTGTTCCGAGTCTGTTTTTGTTTTATAGATTAAGGATAACAAATGAGCATACATTCCACCTGATGCTAAGAAGATGCTGTGACCTATAGACATCGGCATTATCCTCGATGAACAATCAAATTGCAGATGCGTTGTCATGATGTAATATCTCGTTTTCGATGAAAAGGGTTTTTCGGTTCTCTACACTCACCATATTTGATGCTGATAGTTTGTGAGTGCGTAGTCTATCCCCGGTCGAGCCGATCCATTTGTACTACAACCATAATATTACAGGTATCTACAACGAAAGGTTAAATAAATTGTATATGTTTGTCCATGTGCATTTTTAATCAACATATTAAGTAAAATTAAAGTTATAATAATAAATAAAAGCAGAGTTAAATAATATAAAAAGGATAAAATAATTTGCACATAATACATCATAATATAATATAATATTCTGAAATTAGATCTTGAATTACTTTACACTATGCCTTAACACCTATCTGAAGCCCTTATGCAGAAATTATTTTATTCTCTAGTTATTTGGAGTTAATTTTTACTTTTTATTAAAAGTAAAATTTTTTGATACTTTTGACTTCATAATGTCACAAGCTTAAGGTATATATTCTAGTAAGTACTAGAATATGGTCTATATAGCTACATTAAAAACTTTATCCCCTATTTTTCCATCCATATGGGTGAAATTTTTTCTCAAAATTTGTATGGCGCCACGCCTGTAGTAAATTTTTAAATAGAAAATAATCATTCAAATCGGTTCACAATTGACGAATATATCCCGATACATATGTACCTACATACAAAAAAATAACATACAGTCATTCAAGCAAAACAACCAAATATCGGTGCTAGAACGGTCACCTCGAACAAAATCCGTGCGGTAGTTCGGTACGCGTGGTCTGAGGCCCAGGGTACCTTTATATGGCACAGACAAAGTATGCTTGAGCCAGTGCAGTGGTATCTAACGCGAATTTTAAATAACCATGTCTCAGCGTCTCTCCTAGTCCGTAGTACATATACTTTAATTCATACAGTCCAATTGAGAATTTCCTCGTCATCCTTTTTCTAAAGTCTTTTTTTTTTACTTATTATTAATTATATAAATATATATGATGAAGCCATGGAAGGTAAATCGCACTGTCTTAGCGTAACAAAAGCCTATCCACTCTTGCCTTGAAGACGCTCAGGTTTTATTCGGACAGAAAGACAGACGCTGGCAAATTATTATATACATAACCCCTAAAGAGCCAAATTTGCAAAGAAAATAAACAAGGTGACTGGTACTTATCACTTCCCACATCGTTTCACGTTTTATAGCTTTCTCGCTGCGCTCAAATAAATTCGTAAACATATTCTGTATTTATTACGCTAGAGAGAATATTTGATACATCAAAATACACCAACAAACCCCGTAGAGATCATATAAATATAGAATATTTGATCCCATCTTTTTGAAGTCAGTGATATAAACATGTCTATTTAAATTACGTACATATACATTATTGAAACGTGTGGTGGCCATTTATGGTAAGTGTCGACCGCCGCCCATGAACAACTGCAACACCAGGGGAATCGAAGGCGCGTTGTCGGACTTTTAAAAAGGAATAAGCTCGTTTCTTGAAGATATTTGCTATAGCTGCCACGCTTGGCAGGCGGGTTGGCAACTGCATTTTTTTAATTTTTAGTCGTTATTAGGAAGATGCTGCTGCCCATCCCCTGATTTGTTACCGTCTGTCGCCTCTTACGACACGCACTGGATGATATGGGGTAGTGGCAATCACACCACGCCACTACATGGTAACGATACATAGCACATATGAGTATATATTTCAGAAAATTATTTATGTTGTTTTACGTCAATAGCAAAATAAGGTTAAGATACTGTCTTTTGTTTATAATATAAATTTAAAAGTAGAGTATGGCAGAATATAGCGGTGACCTCAACTCACTACTTAGCTGAGTCACAGGCCAGTTTATCTCATTACTTTTGTTATAAATACGTATGTTTCTTAGCTAAGTTTGTAATGATCTTTTCTTACATTTTTAACAATCTTATATAATATTAATTGTGTAAAACCCTTGTATAAAATGAGTGAATTGAGACAAATATAATTATTATTATTACTAATATAGGAGAAAAATATATGTACAATGTTTCAGCATTACAGCCCTTCACAAGTCCACCGCTGAACACAGGGCTCCCCCTAGGAAAGCCACAAAGCACGATCATGAACAACCCACCATCCATCGACTTCCTGCATTGCTTAACAGGTCGTCACAATGTTTAAGAGTATACTGTTTTTTTAAAGGTACTGTTTTGAACCTACCACGCAGTAGAAATAGTCCTACTATTTACACTATTTTAAAGTAAAGGAAAGTTACATACAGCACTCACACCCTCCCCCCCCATCTCCGATGCGTGTTCAAAATATTTTTATAAAATAGGTTTGCTCACGATGTTTTCCTTCACCTTCGAACACTTGGTAAATCACTTGGCGTCAACTTGAATATAATCCAGGTTGCTCGCGAAACAAATAAAAAATAAAAATTTAATGTCGCTTCGTCATTGCAACTTTAACGACCAAAAATATTATGAGGTTCCTTGCAGTTCATTGCTGTTTTAAAGCTTCAGTAAGTTTCTTGTCGTATTTTATCTAGGCGTGGAATAACGAGATCATTTTTGGGTACAATGAATCTCATTTCGACTACGTTCTGGCGTATTAAAGCTCCATTTAAATTTTCTTGCGAAAATTCCGGTCTGTTTTTATAGATATGACTTCAGGACCTTGTTTACCATAGATATGATTTTACTGATAGATAAAACTGAAGAAACGAGAAATTTAATTTCTTGGAATACAAAACACTAAAGATATTTCTAATAGGCAGGTATAAATGTCTCTCGAAGATTGTGTTATGTTTGTAAACTATGAAAAACTTAAAATCATAGCCTATATGAATCATATTACTGGACACAGGCCTCTCCTATTTATATGATATTCATCCGGCTTGAAGGACCATTTGTTCAAGCATTAGGTAAACTTGTTTAATAATTAAGACCATAGGGCACTGGTAGATGGATATAATAAATATATAATGTACAAATTGATCTGATGTGTCAGTATGACTGCATATCAAATTTGTACGTACGTGCTACGGGGGTTGTCGACGATGTGATGGGAACATGTAGGTTTCTCAAGATGTTTTCCTTCATCACAGCATATGTGATAAATGGGCAATTTACAGTGAACAATTTCAGTAGTGCCAGCTGGAATCAAACCCGACTTGGCTATTTTTCACCTGATTAGGATTATTGATATTACCTTCTTCTCTCAGAATTCCAGCGCGAAATAGCAGCATAGTGATTGTATAGGCAAGAATATTTATTTTTATTATTACCTTCGAAAACTTATTTAACGCGCGCGCTGGACCTCGATATCGAGGTCACCCCCCGCTCCCCCGGCCGCCTGACTCGGCGGGATAGGACTTTTCGAGAATTAGTGTAGAATTTCTTGCGAGCTAGACGGACGTTTGTCGCGCTTAACTCGTTGCGGAAGTATCCACCGTGTAGATCGTTGCGAGATCCTTATCGTTAATCAGGAACTAATAAATCCGTTAAATTCATTGTGCAACCATACTAGTGATCTACCTCTGAAGTGCTACGTGTAGCTGTCCCATTTTGTGACAAACCAGGAAGAGCGCCTCCAGAGGGGGGAAAGTTCCGAAGATATCAGCGCATACCTTCTCCCGGACGGCATTGCGGCATCCAGATCAGGGCCCGTCAACATACACGCACATACAATTACACCTACACTCACTACACTGTCATCCGCCGGGCCGGTCTCGGAGAATCGTCTCCGCTCCTGGAGCAGGTGAGTGCCTTTATCGTAGTAACATTTCCCCTCGGTTGTTTCCATCAG